>CP141126.1:83230575-83830575 GCA_035236585.1 Warburgia ugandensis | reverse complement strand
AAAAGGAATTAAGCCAGGACAGCGACTGTCCATTTAGCAAGTAGGGTACCATCAAGGATCAAATTGAGATCTTACTATCATAGATTGGAAGAGCAATATCTTAAGACCATTATTTAGTCAAAGTTATATACTCAGAGGGATGTTATAAGTCTTTAGACTTGAGTTTTCCTTGAAAAGAAAAG
Source organism: Warburgia ugandensis (assembly GCA_035236585.1). Lineage (NCBI taxonomy): Eukaryota > Viridiplantae > Streptophyta > Magnoliopsida > Canellales > Canellaceae > Warburgia > Warburgia ugandensis. Next base: position 83,830,393 of record CP141126.1, on the reverse strand, counting down.
TACTTGTTAGACTAAGTCAATTGAGGGTATGAGGTCAGATGAGGAGGACAGTAACGACTGAGATAAGAGCAAAAATAAGAAGTGATCTAAACCAATGTGAAAGATTTTTCAAACCTTAGCGGCTACCATGACAAGGTGAAGAAATTACTTTGAGTCTGAAAAATACTACTGACTTGAATTGAATAGGAAGGCAAATAAGTATTGATCACTTTAGAGACCCTTGAGCTTATGACAAAGATATATCTGAAAAGAGATCAATAGGTAATCAAATAAAGTCTTTCTATATGTCTACAAAAATGTTCCATGCTTACCTAAGTGTTTTTCAAATCTGATGATTTAATGGCTTCAGCATAACTTGATGAAGTAGTTATTGAAAGAGAACTGCTATTACAAGCTAAGTATGAAGAGGCACTTGAAGGATGAAATTCGAGGAATTGAGAAAATCATTACTTATGCATGATTGACAATAAAGCCCTGATAGAAGATTGAACAATATATTGACATAGGGAATGGAAGAAGAAAAGGTGAGATGGCTAGCACACTATAAGGTGAAGATTTAACGTTACGTTACCCTTAGACAAACAGTTAGTTGCTATGAGCATATACCAAGTACGAAAAGTCAATTGAAGGAATTTTCTAAGGACTAACCCTACTGGATTGAGTATGGAACTTTTGGACTGAAAGGTTACGAAGAAAACCATCAAGCAAAGAAAAGATAAAGAGGATGATGACAAAGGATTCAATCATAAGGGTACTCGGTTATGAATAAGAGATTTTTTTTTGCTCTGCATGAATAGGAACATTATTGAAAATCCTAATGACAAATTGATGTGAATAAGTGAGATAGGCCTCTGGACAAGGACTTATGACTCATGATGATGAATCGACCATTAACATTTGACATGAGTTTGGATAGGATCCGAAAGCGTTTAATGAATTCAATAATTATGAAACTGGATATAGACTTAGGACATTTTACTTTCAGTATATAAGGTCTTCAATGGGAAATGCTACTAATTGGCTTTCATGATTTTATTTTGAACATGACTTTGGTCAAGGAATAAAGTCACATATGGAAAATGATAGACAGTTGAAATTCAAAGTTAAGTAAGAGTTTGGCTGTAGAGCACATGATACCATATCAGTTATTGAGTACCTTGGGGACAAAGGTAAAAGATAAGAAGCAAAGTTAGACACAATAGAAAGAAGGTAAAATTTTTGGATTCTTACCAACCATTAGAAGGACATGTGGATGATAAAGAGATCACTAGATGAAAGGGATTATCCTATGATATTCAAAATAAAATAGGAGAAATAAGATCATAAGAACTCAAAGAAGTATGGAAGAGTAATTTATACATGAATAAAGAAGCATGATCCTGCGAGGAGACTATCCCATACATGATGAGAAAAGTATAGGCATCAAAGGATGTCGAGATAGATAAATTACAACTAGAAACCGGTATTGTTAAATTGGCACATATGGGAGAATGCATCAGAATATGCAGCGAAAGCGGCCCTTATAGGTAAGGCCTTGAAGAAGTAACAATAAAAATGATAAATTGAGGTTGAACCTGGATTTGATTCCTAAGGGGAGAATGCATTCATCTAAGAGATAAAATACCTCGAAGATGATAATTTATGGAATTTCGAGGCGAAATTCTCTTAAGGGGGTAATAATGTAATGACTCCAATTTTGTAATATTAAAATCCCAAGATAGCAATGAAAATTTCAGTTTTTGAAGATAAGGGCATTTTAGTCATTTCACTATTCACCTTGACCGAACCAGAAATTTGGTCCTGAAAATGACACCATTAGGTGCGTCTCGGAAAAAGGAATCCAATAGGACCAAAATCAGAGTTAAAATGAGCAAGTTATGGCCTTTCGAAGTTTAGGGCAAAAATGTAATTTTTACAAAAAACGGATTTAACCTGCAAAACACAGGGACCCGTTTTGATACGAGCACCCTTTATCTTCAACCTCCTAGAGGGTTCTAGAATGGCGGTGATTGGAGGAGAAATCACCGCCATTTTGGAGGTTTCTCCACCGCCATTCGAGCGGGGTGAGAGCCCCCTCCAGAACCCTCTTATAGCTCTATAAATAGAGCTCTTGGGCGCCTCTAATGGCAGCCCAAAAGCTTGAAGAAAACCTGTTGTGGAGGAATAACCTAGAGGGGAAACGAGGAGAAAAACCTAGCAACGAGCCAGGTATGCCAAGATCCCTCAAAACCCATCTTCACAGTAGTTTTAAGATCAATTTCCCTAGGCTTTTGCACGAAAAATCATGCAAAATGGAGCCCTGGGGAGTCACCAAGGACCTAGGGATGTTCCCTGGGCTGCACTAGTTCGACAGGGTCAAACCAGGGTGTCCTGAGGACGCCCTGGTCCCCCAAACGAACGAAATGTCCCACAGGGACGAGATGGGTCGACTGCGTCTGAGAAAAACCAAATGGGCGCGTCCGTGGAGGCGCCCGCAAAAAGGAAAAACGGGCGGAAAACCCAACGCGTCTACAAACGCGCCCGCTGAGGCGCATGCAGTAGACGCACAACGCGCTAGCAATACAGGGCTTTTCGCTCCTTAAGGAAAGGCGGGCGCATGCCGCTGACGCACAGCGTCCTAGCATTCCGCCTTTTCACTCTTAAGACCCTTATGTACGTGTGACACTAAAACGCTTATAACTTGAGATCTAGCGCTACGATTGAGGCGCCGCAAAAGGCGTTGTGTCTCTGTCAGCGACGCGGACACAACCAAATAATAAAATCCTTGATCAAGGCCCAATGAAAGGTGGGCATGAACCTTAGAATAGGATGGTGGCGCTGGCCGCTAGACCTTTGGAAAACTGAGAATACTAAGGCCCAATTAGGACCTTAGGACGCCCATAGGCATAGAGATGGACCCCTAATGCCTAAGTAATAAGACCAATTACTCTAAAAACCCATAAAAGATAGGCCAAACTAACCTTGATTCCCCAAACCATGTTTAGGAGCGAACGAGGACAAAGGGGTTAGCGCGACCTAGTCAGGTAGGTGCTTTATCGCTACTAGATTCTTTTAAAAGAACTATGATGGTTTTGTGAACACATGTTTTAAGTATATGAATTGTTTAGCATGATTTAATTCAGCATGCATGTGATAAATGCTTTATGCATAGACATGTTTTGTAAATGATTGCATACACATTATGCATAGATATGTTTTGCAAACTATTGCATACATTGCATGATTTGTGAGCATTAAGTTCTTGCAAAAGCTGCATGTCCTTGAGGGTTACCAAAAGATGCTGGAGTGCCGAGGGCCAGGTAGTTGTGAGGGACCCGAAGAGGACATGTTTTGAAAAGAAAGAGGTTTTCGCTTGTTTGATCGGATTATGATTTGGGCTGATAAGCTTGTGTGCGCTATGCCGAGAGGTTTGGGTTGGCCTCCAGCCTCTACCACTATTCGGTGGATGGGTACCACGCCCAAAAAGGGCATGTCCCTACGTCGACTGCATGTGGTACAGGGGGCTACCACTGGTGTCACGGCACTGGGTCGATGTGTCATATGCCCCGTAGAGGTTATGACGCTGTGTCCTCAGGTACCTGGAAACCACACGGCGGCGAGGTCGTAGGCATAGTTGGACCCTATGGTTTATGGACTTATTTGCATTGCATATGGCATGATATGAGGTTGGTCGACCATACCATACTAGATATCCATGAGTTGGATTCAATGAAGCATCTTATGCATATCATAATATTATGATATATATGTATATGATACTTTCGATTTTGGATTATGTGATCCTTTAAGTCATTAGTATTTCAGTTTGACAATGGATTTTTATATCGATATTGAACTTGAGTATTCAGACATGCACATGTTTTGGAAAGATCATATGATGTTAAAACATTGTATGCATTATAAAACTAGTAGTGATAGACTCCTACTGAGTATAATATATACTCACCCTATCCTTAACATTTTTCAGGATAGTTCCACTCATAAATAGAAGATGTCACAGGAGATATTAGTGCTATGAACAAGTAAATAAACAAAGGAGACAACTATACATGTGAGTAAACTCTCTACCCTTTGGACATGTATTTGTATTAATTTATAGTTGGGCTGTGTTCTGTGACTGGATAGACCTGGGGAAAAACACTTATGATTTCTGAAGCTTTTCAAAAACTACTTTGGTTATTGTGAAGGCAAATGGCACTCAGGGTTTTCAAAAATGGGTTTAAAACCAAGGATTTTCCACTGCATTGGATGGTTTTTATAAAATGGTTTTCAAATAGGGATGCATCCCGCCTTAGGAAATTAGGTATTGTATTTAAAAATGCATGAGAAAACCCGGGTCGTTGCACCTATGTAACGCGGACTAAGCTTGCCTTTGATATCGAACCGCATAACTCCTTTAGTGGGAGATATCTTCAGGAAAACGTGCTCTCCTATGTCAAATTCTAATGGTCTCCTCCTTTGATCAGCATAGCTCTTTTGTCAGCTTTGAGCTGTCTCCTTATGAGTTTGACCTTCTCGACGCATTGCTCCAGTAGCTCAGACTGGAGCACCCTGGACTCTCTAACTTCACTCCAACTGGTGGGTGATCGACAGGGTTTCCCATAGAACGCTTCGTACAGAGCCATGCCAATGCTCGACTGAAAGCTGTTGTTGTACGCAAACTCTACTAGCGGTAGGTTTTCATCCCAGCTCTGCTTCCAATTGAGGGCACAGGTTTGCAACATATCTTCGACTATCTGGATCGTGCGCTCTGACTGTCCATCGGTCTGTGGATGGAAGGCTGTGCTAAAGTTCAAGGAAGATCCTAAGGATTTTTGGACGGACTTCCAGAGTTGCAAAGTGAAGCGGCTATCCCTATCTGAAGTGATAGTAGGGGGTATGCCTTGTAAACTCACTATCTCTTTGATGTATAGCTGAGATAGGCTGTCAGTGGATTGGGTATGGCGTATAGGAAGGAAATGGGTTGTCTTAATTAATCTATCAACAATTATCGAGATCATGTCATGACCCTTAGAGGTCTTAGGTAACCCTACGATGAAGTCCATGGTAATATGGTCCCATTTCCATTCGGGTAACTCAAGGGGTTGTAACAATCCCGCAGGTCTTTGATGTTCAGCCTTTACTTGTTGACATGTTAGACACTTTGCCACAAATTCCCCTATGTCTCTTTTCATACCATCCCACCAATATTGTCTCTTTAAGTCTTGATACATCTTAGTTCCTCCCGGGTGTATAGTATACTTAGACTGATGAGCCTCTTTTAAGATTTCTTATCTTAATTCTTCATTAGTCGGTACCACTAATCTTCCTTGCTTGTAGACGCTACCATCTTCCCCTTTAGTAAACCTTGGTTTTCCTATGAGAGCTTGTATATCCGGATCTCCTTTTTGTTCTTGCTTAACCTTTTCATTAATAGCTAACTTTATTGTTACACCTGCCATAACGATCTTATGCTTACTTATGTCCGGTTTCCATGTTATTACTTCTTGTAATAGCTTCCATCTCCTAGTTAATAGACTTGCACACCTCCCTTGGGTTTTTCTACTTAATGCATCTGCTACCACATTAGCTTTTCCAGGGTGATAATGAATGGAGAAGTCATAGTTTTTTAAGTATTTCATCCATCTTCTTTGTCGCATGTTTAAGTCTTGCTGGGAAAAGATGTATTTAAGACTCTTATGATCTGTAAAAACTTCAAACTTTTCCCCATATAAATAATGTCTCCAGATTCGCAAGGCAAAGACTATGGCCGTTAATTCCAAGTCATGGGTTGGGTAATTGAGTTCATGCTTCTTGAGTTATCGAGAAGCATAAGCAATTACCTTCCCATGTTGCATAAGTATGCAGCCTAGTCCTTGTTGCGAGGCATCGCTGTATATCTCAAATCTGCCCCTTCTTGAAGGTAAGGTAAGGACAGGTGCTGTAGTTAACCTTCTTTTTAGTTCCTAGAAGCTTTCCTCACATTTATCAGTCCATTCAAATCTTGTGTCTTTCCTAGTCAGCTTAGTTAAAGGTAAAGCAATTTGTGAAAAACCCTCGATGAATCTCCTGTAATATCTGGCAAGTCCTAAGAAGCTTCTTATTTCTGTGACTGTCTTAGGTCTTTTCCATTTTTGTACTGATTCAACCTTAGTGGGGTCGACTGCTATGCCATCTTGAGAAATAATGTGTCCTAAGAAATTAACCCTTTCCAGCCAAAACTCACACTTACTGAATTTTGCATATAACTTGTGTGCTCATAGGGTGCTTAATGTTATCCTTAGATGTTCCTTATGGTCTTCAGGAGTTTTGGAATATATTAAGATATCATCCACAAACACTATGATGAATTTATCTAAGTACTCCTTGAACACCCTATTCATGAGGTCCATAAATGCGGCCGGAGCATTAGTTAAACTAAAGGACATCACTCTGAATTCATAATGGCCGTATCGAGTGCTGAAAGCTGTCTTGGGAATATCTTCTTCTCTAACTCGAAGTTGATGGTATCCGGATCGTAGATCAATCTTAGAGAAGACTCTGACTACCTGAAGTTGATCGAAAAGATCATCAATTCGGGGAAGGGGGTACTCATTCTTAATGGTGACCCTATTTAGCATCCGATAGTCTACGCACAATCTCATGGAGCCATCCTTTTTCTTAACAAAAAGGACTGGAGCTCCCCATAGAGATACGCTAGGTCGTATGAACAAGTAGTTCCTGTAACTGGGTCTTCAGTTCTTTTAGTTTTGCAGGAGCCATTCGGTAAGGAGCTTTGGAAATGGGGGAAGTACCGGGTATAAGGTCAATGATAAACTCAATTTCCCTTAGTGGAGGTAGACCTGGTAAGTCCCCGAGGAATACGTCAGGAAATTCTCAAACTACCTCGACACCCTTTAGCTTTGGTTGGGGACTCTCGACAGATTCAATCTTGGCTAAGAAGAAGCGGCATCCCTGAGCAATGTGCTTAACTGCTTTTATGGAAAAAATAACACACGTTCTAGAATAATCCTTTCTTCCTTGGAGGGTGAAAGTGTCTCCATTAGGTAGGGTAAAAGTGACACGTTTCTAGCGGCAATCAACAAAGGCTTGATGAAAGGCCAGCCAGTCCATACCTAGGATGATGTCGAAGTCATTCATATCTAAGTGAATAAGATTGGCATGTAGCAAATGGTCCTTGATCAAAATGGGGACATCTTGGAGATAAGAATAGGTGGGAAGTGCCTGGCCTATAGGAGTCATGACTTCTAGAGTGAAGTCCAGGTCCTGTGGTATAATGTCCAAGGATGATGCAAACTCTTGAGATATGAATTGTATCGAATAGAACTTTAGCAGGTGTATCATAGATAGAAAGAATACCTTCAACTACTGCATATGAAGCCTGGGCTTGACTGGAAGTGAGGGCAAAGACACGTCCTTGGATTTTTGGAACTTGATCTCCTCTACGCTCTTCAGCTTTCTTTTTAGTACAATCCCTAGCAAAATGTCCTAATTCTCCGCAAAGATAGCAAGTGATGTTGAAAAAGGGACATGTTTTGCCTAAATGATTCCTGTTACACTTAGGGCATGTTTTCCCGTCTAGTCTTCTTCCTTTGTTTTCAAATGGTTTCTTAAAAGGTGGCCTGGGTCCGGATGACTGAAATGGTCTCTTTCCTTTATTTCTCATGGTGTTGATGTTCTTAGTTTCCTTCATTGCCTGGTTCCTTTGATAATCTTTTTCGTATAGTGAGGCCATCTCTACGGCTTTGGCTACCGTGCAAGGTTGGAAACCTAGAACTCTGTTCCTGAGTCCTGGGTTGAGCCCGTCTACAAATCTTTCTACCGCATCTTCCTCATCAGCACAAGCACGTGGTGCAAATCTTCGGAGGCTGATGAATCTATTTTCATATTGTTGGACAGTCATATTCCCTTGTTCTAAGTCCATAAATTCCTTTTCCTTATGTGTTTAGGATAATATTTGTCAATAAAGACCTTTTTAAACTCTTCCCATCCTATTGTTTCTCGCTGGTCAAAATAAGTCCTTTCTGGTGTTTCCCACCAAAAGGTAGCCTCTCCCCTAAACACAAATGTGGCCATGAGTACTTTTCTTTCTTCAGCTATGTTCATGGCTTCAAATATCTTTTCAATATCAATTAACCATTTTCCAGCTGTAGATGCTTCATCTTCTCCTGTGAACGAGGGAGCTAATTTCTGAAACCTTTCTAACTGAACCTCAGTCCTATCTATTACTTTATCAGGGGAAGGATTTCGGGTGGTAGGAGTTTGGCTTTAACTACTCATGTATTGTCCCATATGTTGTAGAAATTGCCAGAATAATTCAACCATCCCATTGCCCGACCCAGTGGAGTCCACTGGTGGGGCTTCGGGTCTTCGAGCATTGCTTCCTTTCTTTTTAGGCATCTGTAATCACAAGGTAATTTACTAGACCTTAGTATGTGTCATCCTATTACCCCTTACTCTTTCATGGATGAAACTTGATTATAAGTTATTCTCCTCATAACTGGGCTGTGAGTAACATCAAACCGTGGTCTAATACCAACTGTGACGACCTGGGTTTTATATGATGTAAATTTGATAAAAAGACGAGATCTCTTGTTTTGTAAATATGAAATTCATGAAAATCTTTTTGTTTTGGAAAACAATCTTTCATATAAAACCCTGAGTGTCAAAACACATTTTCAAATTATCTAGCCATGGCATAGTTTTAAATTGACTCTATTCCCAAGAAAGTGTTAGTCACAGCCTCAGCTATAGAGAGTAACTACAATAAAGTAACACTGAAAGATAAGGTAGGGGTTTTCTTACTTGCAATTAATCTGGGTGTCTTCTGTCACAGGCGTACTCTGCCCTTAAGCGTTTACTTTGTGTCTGAAAAATGTTGAGGATTGGGTGAGTATATACTATACTCAGTAGGAGTCCATCACTACTAGTTTTATAATGCATGTTATGTTTAAAATCATATGCTCTATCAAAACATGTGCATGTTTGAACACTCAAGTTCAATATCGAGATTAAAAACCATTATCGAATTGGAATACTGACGACTTAAAGAAATCACATAATCCAAGTCGAAAGTATCATATATATCATAAACATAATGATATGCATAAGATGCTCCAATGAATCCAACTCATGGATATCTGGTATGGTCGACCAACCTCATATCATGCCATATGCAATGCAAGTAAATCCTCAAACCATAGGGCCCAACTATGCCCACGACCTCACCGCCGTGTGGTCCCCGGGTACCTAGGGACACAACGTCATAGCCTCCACGGGGTATATGACACATCGACCCAGTGCCGTGACACCAGTGGTAGCCCCCTGTACCACATGCAGTCGACGTAGGGACATGGCCTTTTTGGGCGTGGTACCCATTCCACCTAATAGTGGTAGAGGCTGGGAGGCCACCCCAGACCTCTCGGCATAGCGCCCACAAGCTTACTAGCCCAAATCATATACGATCAACAAGCAAAAACCTCTTTTTCAAAACCTATCCTCTTTGGGTCCCTCACAACTGCCTACCCAACGTCTTTTGGGCACTCCAGCGTCTTTTGGTAACCCTCAAGGACATGCAATATTTTTCAAGAACTCAATGCTCACAAATCATGCAATATATGCAATTGTTTGCAAAACATGTCTATGCATAATGTATTTATCATATGTATGCCAAATTGAGTCATGCTAAACAAGACATATACTTATACTTAAAACATGCATAAAACAATCATGGCTCTTTTAAAAAGTCTAGTAGCGATAGAGCACCTACTTGGCTAGGTCGCGCTAATCCCCTTGTCCTTATATGCTCCTGAACATGGTTTAGGGGAACAAGGTTAGTTTGGCCTATCTTTTATAGGTTTTAGAGTGGTTGGTCTTACTACTTAGGCATTAAGGGTTCATCCCCATGCTTATGGGTGTCCTAAGGTCCTAATTGGGCCTTGGTATCGTCAGGTTTCCAAAGGTTTAGTGGCCTCGCGCCACTATCATAGTCTAAAGATCTTGCCCACCTTAGATTGGACCTTGATTAGGTATTTTATAGTTTGGGTGTGTTCGTGTCATCGACACGGACACAGTGCCTTTCACGGCCCCTCAATCGGAGCCCTAGATCTCAAGTTATAGCCTTTTTAGTGCCGAGTGTACATAGAGGGTCAAATGAAACGAGGTGGGAGCCTGGGACGCTAATGTGTCTCACGTTAGCGGCATGCGCCTTAGCGGGCCTGTCTGCAGACGCGCTGGATTCCCGCCCGTCGTCCTCTGTTGCAGGCGCATCCACGGACGCGCTGGTTCGGTTTTCTCAACGCACAGCATGCGTTTCGGTTGACGGAGACCTGAGTGTCCTAGGGACGCCCTGGCTCGACCCTGTCGAACGAGTGGGCCCCAGGGACCATCCCTGGGTCCTTTGTGGCCTTCTAGAACTCTGTTTTGCATGATTTCTCATGCAAAAACTTAGGGAAACTTAGCCTAGGACTAAGGGGAAGACGAGTTTGGAGGGATTTTGGGCATACCTGGTTCGTTGCTGAGTTTTTCTCCTCTTGGTTGCTTCTCCACGACAAGTTTTTCCGAAACTTTTGGGCTGCCATTAGAGGCACCCAAGAGCTCTATTTATAGAGCTATAAGAGGGTTCTGGAGGGGGCTCTCACCACCATTGAATGGATGTGGAGAAACCTCTAGAATGGCGGTGATTTCTCCTCCAAACACCGCTGTTGCAGAACCCTCTATGAGGTTGAAGAAGAGGGGTGCCGTATCAAAACGGGCCCCTGTGTTTCTCAGGCTAAATCCATTTTTTAATGAAAATTACATTTTTGCCCCTGAACTTCAAAGGGCCATAACTTGCTCATTTTAACTCCATTTTAGGTGATTTTGGTCTTGTTGGATTCATTTTTACGAGATGCACCTAATGGTACCATTGTTAGGACCAAATTTCTGGGTTCAGTTAGGGTGAATAGTGAAATGACCAAAATACCCTTATTTCCAAAAAGTGAACTTTTCATTGCTAACTTGGGATTTCAATGTTACAAAATTGAAGTCATTACAGGGGGTTATCTAATAGAGCCTCACTCTTCCCCTACCTTCCGTTGACGTTTGTGAGGTCTTAACGCCTCCTTACATGAGGATTGAAGTAACCACTTTGTGTTCACCCATTCAGCTAGTAAGCCTTAGCCAATTGGAAATAAGAGAAGCAGTCTAAATTTAGGCTTGAATAAGTTACCTTCAACCAGCACATTAACTAGTTGAATAATAATAATAAGAGCATAAAAGGTTAGTAAATTACCCAACCCTAATAAAAATAGTAAGTAGGATAAGGATGATCAAACAAGATCCATTAGATCTTGAATGACGAAGAATAATAAGAAATAGAATATTATATTATACTTAGTATGCATGTTTATTAGTATGCTTGTTATAGTTCATTAGATTAGATAATCCAAACCCTTGATCAAAGATGATTCAAGGAAGAAAACCAAGATCATTCTCCATAGGGATGATCCAATAACTAAACTTAGATCAAAGAAGAACTAGATGATAGAAGATCTAGGACCCTGATCTTTATCAACAAGTGAAGATTGTAAATCAATGGATTTATGAAAGATCAAGATCAAGGAGATGGACACACAAAGGCTTAGAGACAGAAAAATACTTAGATATGAATGATCTAAAGATCATTCTAAACATCAGATCTAGTGATCAATAGGATTGTTCGTAATTTATATATTGACAATATGTATGGATGTGCAGATTACATACATCAGTCAAGATCATGAAAGATTGGGGAAAAGAGATCAATCCTTAAAGGTAGGAGGATTTGATGAATGCATTTATCATGAGATATACATGATTGTACTCATGATCTTATGTTGACAAGAGTAATGTTAATACTTGTATTAAATCTCTTGAAAACCTTATGATCCAACCAAACACATATAAGATGGTTAAGGACTAAACTATAAGTGAATAGGGAACTAGAAAATATTTCAGCCCTAAGTAAACAGACATATGGTCTGATATATATGAAATCTATTTTACATACAAGCTTGGAGCCTTGTGAGTTTGTTTTAATAGGCATAAGCCTAGGGGGATGCTATTGCTAGAGGAGTTATGAGGGTTTGGCCACCCGCTCCTTGAAATTTGATGATGGGATGATACCTTGCCCTAAGAGAGGCTAAAAGTCAGGTGGTGACAATTATGGGAAGACCACAACTGTGAAAGTCTTGCCCCCCCCATACAGGCAGTGACATAATATTTTCCACTGTAGTATCAGTGGTGAATAGGGCAGTTATCCAAGCGCACTAGAACAGATCAGACTATAGCATGACAACCTTGTTGATTATTTTGCACTATGATGCATATGAGAATAGGCATAGTGAAATGCCTTATGTTGTAGCATAATAAAATGCTAGGTAATTGTATATTACCAATATTTCCCAAGAAGGGAAATTCCCAGTATAAGATTAGCCGTAATACTAAATTCTCAAAACGAAGAGAATTGATCAGCTTAGTTGGGAATGATATTTGACTACTTTCACAAATTTAACTGGTTTACCCATGAAGGGTATGTATGTATATATATATACATAACTTACAATGTAAAGAGTATGCTTAAGGATAATGAGATTATGAAGTATTGGAATTACCTTGTCAATTATTATGTTTCTTGAATCCCCTACCAAGCATTGCTTGCTGAGATATTGTAGTTGTTGCAATATCTCAAATACAGGGAAGGAGAGTTAGAGCTGAAGACGATAGAAGACTTGAAGAGAATAATCTTCAAGGTATACCCTTGAAGACATGTATTTTTCTTTGTTGAGAGTTTTATTGTATGGTGAGCTTGAGTTTTGGATTATGTGATTTGGACAAGTACTATAATAGATTTGGCTATACTGTGAACCACTAGATGGATCTTAGAATTTAATAAAAGTATATTCCTTCAATGGAATTTTATTTTGTACACAAATTGTACTTATGTTATGTTTGAAGTGGTGACTTAGGTTTTCAAAACAAGTTCTAAAGAAAAGAATTTTTGCTGCTTTGTTTTGCGAAAAAATTTTAAACTCTTAAGGGCCCTGCCTTTCAAAATACTTTGCAAATCATGTTTCAAAAACCTGGGTCGTCACACCACTAACCTAGTGTAAAGAAATTTTCAAGAGTTTAACTGACAACTTGATTCAAATTCAATATTTATATAGATGCCTAACTTGTCATCCAACCAATCTAATTAATAAGTTCTAAGGAAATCTTTTTATTTGTTCCTAGTTTCAACATAGTAAGTGTAGGCTAGAAATTACAATGCTTAATTTTGGAACAACTACAAGTCCTTACTTTAAAATATGAATGATAACACTTAGGTCCTTTACAATTACTTTAAGGTTATCCAACCTATTATATTTAGAAACTTTTCATTTTATTTGTGAGATGCTAAACCTTCTATCATATGGTTGCTTTTCTTTGCTAATGATTTCACTTATTAGCACTTTACTCAACATAGTTTTCTTATTAAACTCATTATCTTATAGTGATTGTAACTTATATAGGAAAATCTTCAAGCACTTAATTATTTGTATTTAATTTATTTTAACTTAATTTTTTTACTTTTAAAATTATAGTCACATCATATTTGTAGTTTAAAAATTCTTATATTTGAATTATAGGTAAGCTTAAATATGATGTATTTAGCTAAACTTGCTATTAATAATTTTCTACTAGATTTATACTTAGTACCTTTCATATACATGTCCTCCTATGCCTTGTAAAGTTTTCCAAAACTGAACATATATTTAGTACTCATACTAATATTTATGCATAACAACATTTAAAGTAACATAATTTATTATAATTGGAATATAGGAATTTAGAAAGGATTATAAGTCCTTAATTCATAGATTTTTTATATATTGTAGTTTGTAATATTTATAGCTAATTTCTAAAAGAGTGATAGCTTGTAAAACTGTTTCCAATAGGATTCATATGATTAATGTAAAACTCAATTTATTATTCTTACTAAAATAAATAGGTTTAACCTTGATTCATCTTATACACTATAGAAAAATTTATAAGCTACTTTGATTCAGAATCATGTCTTACATGCTAAAAATATATAGTTTTGAAACCTTCAATGAAAATTGTAATGCTGAGAGAATTATTGAATAACAATCTATATCCTATTGTTCTCTATTATATGATAGATAGTCAATTCAATTTACATTGTTTAAAGATTTGGTGTTTAGTTAACCGTCATTCATGATTCTAGATTTGTTAGAAAACTTTTAAGCATAGGTTTATTGATTTTAGCATAAAAATCTATAAATATTATAGAGTTAAGTATTGATTTAGTATTATAGTATGCGATCTGCGATGACTTTGATGTTGTATGAGAAATTAACTAGCAAATTCCTATTTAAATGATACTTATTTTCATCTATTGGACTAGACAACAGTTTATGTATTAGTCCTTGTTTTCTTTTTAACTATATGATCTAGTCTTAAAAAGAAAGGAAAGTTCTTAAATAATCAACCTCTTTTACTGTAGTTATAAATAAGTAAACATTAGATAATATCTATACAATTTTATGCATTTAATTTTGATAATTCCAAGATGTAAAATGTACTACGATTTAATTTTATCAAGTGGCAAGAATCACTAAATTTTTTATAGTAGTAGTTATTATATGACATTGAAACACAGACAGATTTGTAGAAAAGTCAATCTCATACTTAGTTTATATTAAAACTATGTTTCCAATGTGGTGAGTAAATTGTACTCAAGATCTAAAGAAATTCTAAAAACTATAAGATAGAATTCTGTTTAAAACAAAAAAAACTCTATGCTATGTAGTGAATAGTTTTTCTTTATGTGACATGTTAAACATTTTGTTGAATCTATAATTAGGCTAGGAATCCTCTATTATTAACTTAGAGTCTATGAATTTACCTTTCAAAACAACCATTATATATACATACATACATACATACATACATACATACATACATACATACATACATACATACATATATATATATATATATAAGATAGAAAACTATATGAAATGGTGAGTTGTTATTCTATTTCTAGAAATGAACCTAAAGATTTAAACCTTATAACTACATGCTATTTTCTTTTGTTAATTACAAGCTATCACTCTTTTATAAATAAGGTATAGATATTACTATCTAACATAGAACAAGTTCTATGAGTTGAGAGCTTATGATCCTTCATAAAGTCCTAGTTCCAACCCTCATTAACTCTATTTCTTTAAATGATGTTATACATATACATTTGGAGTAGGAACACTAAATAGATATTTAATTTGGATACAATGCATTAATAGTTTTAAAGTAATAAGATTAAGTTAAAATGCATTAAAGACAAATAAATTAGTACTCGAAGACTTTCTTATATAAGTAAAAGTCACATTAAGATGATGACCTTAATAAGAAAACTATGATGAGTAAAGTGTTAATAAGTGAAATCATCAATAAAGAAAGATAACTATAAGATTAAAAATAAGAATCATAATAGTAATAATAATAATAACAATGTAGGTTGAACACCTCTTACTGAATAAAGAGAAACATTTTGTAAATATAATAGTTTGAATAACCTAAAAACAAGTGCAAAGGAAGTATGTGTTCTAATTTTTATTTTATGATCAAGAAATAAAAAAAAATATTGAACCTCATTAACTTGTTTTTGTAAAAGAGAATTTCTAATGTGAATAATTGTTTATGGAAAGTGTTGTATAAGGAAATATTCTGACGATTATATAATTGGAATTTTATTGTTATGTCTAAAGACATAATTAGATTGGTGGAATGACTAGTTAGGCATCCATATAAGTACTATAATTAACTCTAGGTTCTAGATTATTGAAAATTATTTTACACTAGGTGAATAATCGGTTAGACAGTCGCACTAGCTATGTACGACATACGACCAGCTTAGCCCCTGGTTCCTTTCAATATTGATACCATTTTATGATTTAAGAGTGGAGGACATGGGATAGGCTCCATCCTATACTGATCCATTCTTTCCCATGGAGGAGGTGTAGTGGTTGAAGTATCTAGGCAAGCTTTTGACACATAGCAGAGCTATAGATTGCCGGTGGGCTTTATCTTTTAATCAGTATTTTATACTTGAGACATCTCAAACTCGAAAGTCAGGTAATCCTAAAGGATTAATGACTCATTTTGATAATTCCTACTTTGACTGATTTTGATTTATTATATTTAGTTGTTCTTATTGAAATATTTATGTATTTGAACTGTTACTAAATATTGTGAAACAACAAAGAATTCTATATTGGATCATGCTTTGATAATTTTACTATATGTGAATTGATCATTATGGATGTTGATGGATTCAACATGTGCTGTTATAACTTATGGGCATATATTAAATATCAATATGGATTATGAATTGATAAGGTATTATTTACCCTAGTAAATTCCCACCATGGGTTGTCATACTCACCCCCTTACAACCAACAATTTTAGGTGAAAGTTCTAGTAAGGAGTAAAAAGAGGTTGACTACTTAATAACTAGTCATTGAAGTGACCTTTAAATAAAAAAGTGTGTGTAACATTGTTTACTTTCTGATTGTAATAAAGAGTTGGCTATTTGTTATTAAGTGCACATTTGATATACTTCATAGTTGGTAAATTTTGACTAATAGGTGTGCTTGGTGCTATGACTAGTATAAGGTACTAAAAGAAAGGAAAAATTGAAATCTTTATATTATATTGAATCTTACAAATGATTATATTGAATCTTCCAAATGCTATTAGGTATTTCCACATTGCATGTGTTAAATACTTAAGTCTAAAAAAATAGGAAACTCTGCCAAATTTTAGACAAAAATGTATGATTTTAGTATTTAATTATGGAAAATATATTTTAAAACCAGGGGCCTCACTATTTTTGAAAGTATAAAAAAAATTAGGGTCCCCACGATTCGTATCAGAGCTTATGGTTCGTACCACTTACAGCCAAACACAAAGAAGTCAAAGTGTATCAAAGATGAGTTGACGAGTCCTAGGGACATCTTAACTTAAATAACAGGAAAATTCTTATAAGCTTTTTGTGTTGAAATATAAATGCTGCTATGTTGTAGTGGGATGAATATATCAGTACCTGCAGGAGTGTCTGGTATTGTTAGGAGTCAAGCACTGACATATGCACACTTCCTGCTAGTAAGACAGAGGCAATCTTTGGAAATTTTGGTTCGACTTTACATTAAGGAGATAATGAATCTACATAGAGTTTCTTTGACTATCATATCTCATAGAGAAAGTTGTTTCATATCTCACTTTTGGTAGTGTACAAGAGGGACTAGGCACATCTACAAGATTTAGTGCAACATTCCATCCACAGACTGCTGGACAACTAAAGAGAACAATTTAGACACTTGAAGAAATTCTATGAGCTTGTGTGTTAGATTGGAAGGGTAATTGGGATGAACACCTATCATTGATCGAGGTTGCTTATAATAACAGTTATCATTCTAGTATAGGCATGGCCTGGTATGAAGCATTGTATGGACAACCATGCAAAATGCCTACCTGTTGGAGTGAGACAGTTTGTGAAGACTGAATTGATGAAGTAGTGTGTTGAAAAGGTCAGCGAGTTAGGAAGAGATCGTTGACAACACATAGTAGATAGATGAGATATGCAGATCAGAGATGTCGCAATCTCAAGTTTGAGGTTGTAGATCATGTATTCCATAAAGTCTCACCAATGAAAGGAGCCATGAGATTTAGTGAAAGGGAAGTTGAGTCCAATGTTTGTTGGACCATTTTGGATGTTGGAGAGGATTGGGAAGGTTGCATATCATTTAGCATCACCACCTCAATTTCCAAATGTACATAACGTGCTTCATGTGTTGATGCTGAGGAAGTATATTCCTGGTACGACACATATTCTTGATCAAATACTTGCAAAACTATAGCCAGATCTGATGTATGAGATGAGACCTCTAAGGATTTTGGATTATTAGGAAAAGATTCTTTTGGTTACCAAGAAAAGACTTCAATGAACAAGAATTCATTTGGTCAAAGTTCTATTGCAACAGCATTCTACTGATGAAGCTACTTAGAAAATAGAGAAAGATATGAGAAGTAGTTTTTCTTATCTATTTTCTGATGTACAACATAAGTTCAGTAATAGGATTTCGAAGATGAAATTCCTAAAAGGAGGAAAGATTGTAAGGGGCTACATTTTTTAGAAATAAAGAAATTTTATATTTACAAATTATGAAAAATTTTAAGTCAATTAATGACTATTATAATGTAAAAGTGAGTTGAAATAAAGCCTAGATAAATTTTCTAATTATAACTCATTAAATAAATTATGTGTAATTAGGATTTAAGCGTTAATAAAATTTTAATCTAGTAAGACTTGATGACCTAAGCTAAGTGTAGCTATGCAGTCCTAAGTACAACTTGTCAATGTGAGGTTTGGACTTCAAGTAACCTCGTTGACAATTTTATGAAGAAAATCATATTTCCTTTCCTTTCCTTTCCTTTCATTATTAATTAATTATTAAATTATTACAAAAATTTTCCATGTGGACAATCAAATATGGAAACCCAGATGTTGCAAAAAAAAATCCCATGTCTGGGAAATATAAGAAGGCAATGAATTAAGGACTGTTGCAAATAAGGACCATTAAATGAAGATCTAATAGTCAATATTTTATTTTTAAAGACCCCACTAATTAAATGAAGTAATAACCTATGTTAAAAATGTAATAAATTGAAGGGGGATATAACCAAAATGAAAGAAGGAATGTTCCTTATTTCATTTCTGCATAAAGCACCAAGGGAAAGAGGAAAAATATAGAACACCCAAAGAAGAAGAAGAAGAAGAAAATTTAGGGATTTTACATGGAAACCCTAGAAGAGGAAATCAAAAAGGATTAAGGAGAGTTTTGCTAAAAAATGTCGGGAAGAAAGAAAATTTCTTGGGTTTTGTACAAGAAAACCAGAAGTGAGATTTTTGTGTTTTCTTCTTGAAAACCAAAGGAGTGCACATGGTTTTGGTGGGAGATTCTTAGCAAATCATGAATTTGTAGATTTTCTATTGTTGCGCTTGATTCAAGAAGGAAGGAAAACAACTAATATTTGATTCAAGATCAAATTGGTAAAGGGAAATGGGATTTGAGGTAAGGGCAAAAGTGAGATTTTGTTTGTTTAGATTTAATCTTTTCTCTACAATTAGTAACTATATAATCATAATCAACTATGGTTTTTTTTCCTAAAAATTAGTAGTTTAAATAACAAGAATCATTTGTTCATCAAAGGGATATTTATTTAAAATTGGACTGCAAATCTATGTTTTTCGCCAATTATGTAGGTGGAAACACTTCTTATACTTATTTCATGTTAGTTTATGTAAATTTTATTTTTCTGAAATTTGTTTTAGGTGAAAATTTATAAAAATCAAGTAAGGATAAGAAACCTTATTTTCTAGATGATGGAGAGCTCAGATGGAAAATCTAAGCATCCAATGGATCCAGAAGGTTCCAAAACCCATAGGGTAGACTTTTCGAGAAATTTTATCAAGTTTTGAGCCCTTGATTATAGAGGAATTGATTGGACGGTCTAAAACAGACTATCCAGTCTTCTTCATACAATCAGGATCTTAGGATGCGTAGTTGGACGCTGCATGGAAAAGCGCCCTATGGGAGCGTCTTTGCGTGCAAAATCATCTTGACGGAACGACCGTGCAACAATGCCAGTCCAACGGAGCCCATTATGGAGTGCATCCCGGTGACAGGAGCGTGGTGCTTATTCCACCCGACTGGACCCACTCCCCTCGAACAATCTAAGCTATCTGTTTTGCTGGGCCCAGATCAAATCTGGACCCTCGGAAGGACTGTGAACTTCAATCTTTAATTGTGGAGTCATTTGAAGTCCAAATTAAGATCGGAAAGAAGCTATGGAAAGCTTGTAATGTCTATTTTTTCTTTGAAATCATAAAATGGATAAAACTCTTTAAGAAAATTTCTCATTTGAGGAATTAAGGTTCTAATTTTCATGATCTTCAACATCTGAGGTGATTAGATCTTGGAAATCTGATTTAATGATAACACAATGTTGAAATAAAGTAATATCCATGATTTATTTTGATAGATCTAACATAAATTAAGGAATCTACCCTTTATGATAGAAAAATCCTAAAAATACAAAGGGACCCACATGATCAATGAGATCGAGTATAATTAGACACTTAGGATGGATTGAATGAATGATATTATGATAGAATCCAGTTAGATCATGATCAAATGTGACAAAAACAAGTGGATATGACCTTTGGATCTTAATGGAGTAAAAACCCTAAATGTAATTAAAACCTTTGAAATAAAGGAAAAGATCTAAAATCTAATGGTTAGATCATAAGTAAAAGTTTCTAATAATCTTAATCTAATTAGTTTAATTGTCTTTTATTTGATAATAGAATTGTAAATGAGATTTATGTTATAGGATGCATGATAGTGTAATTCTTAAATTTTAGCATGCTATGCTTTAAATGTTATTAGTTTGTTATTAGGTTGATAGATTTAATTATCTTACGGCTATGTTAGATTAAATTTGAGATTTTAGCATGATTCCATTAGATTAGTAGCAAAATTTCATGTATTTCATAACTTAGGATCATGCTAGTTTAAGTATAGTTTTATTTCATTAGGTTGAGTTACATTCATAGGAATCATGTTAGTATAAATAGTTGTTAAATTTATTGGATTTATGCTTTAAATTTTATGACTTATTTATCGTCAAATTTTATTAGTAGATTCAAATGTTAAGTAGTTGTTAATATATAATGAGCATAAGTCACCAAAAATGTAAACTAATGGAATATAGAGATTCATGGGCAATTAAGATGAGTGAATGACTTTGACTTAATATTAGTAAGGGCTGTAGTTAGTAGGATAATAGAAGGATTATGAAATCCTTGGCCCAAACTAGGAGAATAATAAACCCCATGAATGACATTTTAAATGTTCATGGATTTAATTAAAATCAATTAGATAGAGTACTTAGGGATGAAATGCTCATAGGAACCTTATGAAAGGTTGAGCCAAGGTCACTCTAGTGAATGTTGAACATGGTGGTTAATGGGGTTGTCTAATAGTGTGTCGCTCTTCCCCTAACTTTTGTTGACATTTGTAAGGTCTAAACGCCTCCTTACATGAGGATTGAAGTAACCACTTTGTGTTCAGCCATTCAACTAGTAAGCCTTAGTCAATTTGAAATAAGAAGAGCTGTCTACACTTAGGATAGAGTAAGCTATCTTCAACCTGCAAAACATTAACTAGTTGAATAATAATAATAAGAGCATAAAAGATTAGTAAATTATCTAATCCTAATAAAAATTGTAAGTAAGATAAGGATGATCAAACAAGATCCATAGGATCTTGAATGATGGAATCCAAACCCTTGATCAAATATGATTCAAGGAAGAGAAACAAGATCATCCTCCTTAGGGATGATCAAACAACTGAACTTAGATCAAAGAAGAACTAGATGATAGAAGATCTAAGCCCTTGATATTTATCAACAAGAATAAATTGTTGATCAAAGGATCTATTAAAGATCAAGATCAAAGAAAGGAATATACAAAGACTTAGAATAGAAAATACTTAGATCCGAAAGATTAGAAGATCATTCTAACTATTAGATCTATTGAATAATAGGATAAACACTACCTAAGAAAGATAGATCATGATAGGACATAAGATCTAGATCCTTTATATCAAAGGAGAAGATTAGACAAAGAATATAGATATGATAAAAAAATATAGGATTATTCATATTGTATATTGACACTATGTATGGATTTACAGATTGCATACATTAGTCAGGATCATGGAAGATTTGAAGAGATGGATCACTACTTGAAGGTAGGAGGATTTGATGAATGCATCTACATGAGAAATACATGTTGAATACATGATCGTATGTATAAAATGTTGACAAGTGTAATGTAAATACTTATACTAAACCCATTGAAAATCCTTATGATCCAACCAAAACACATAGGAAATGGTTAAGTTAGAATAGAGGAAAACCTTAAGTGAATAGGGAACTAGAAGATATTCTAGCCCTAAGTAAATAGACAGATTGTCTGATAATATAAGAATTACTTTACATACAAGCATAGAGGCTTCTAGTTTTGTTTTAAATAGGCGTAGGCCTAGGGATGCTATGCTATGAGAGTTAGTAGGGTTTGGCCACTTGCTCTCTGAAACTTGTTATTATATGGATACCAAGGCTAAATGAGGCTAAAAGTTGGGTGGGGCAATGTGGGAAGACCGCTACTGTGATAGCCATGGTCCTCCCCATACAGATGTAGATATTGTGATTGCGACCAAGGATGGCATAGGTGGATTATTGGGCAGTTATTTAGGTGCACTAGTTGTGACAGCCCAGGTTTTTCAATACCATTTTTAGTAAAAACACAGTGAGATTGATCTCTAGTTTTAAAATAATTTATGCAGAAGAATGCAGGAAAATTTTCTTCTTTTTCAAAAACATTGTATAAAGAGCCCGAGTGTCAAAATGAACGCTCAATGCATAGTTCCATGGAAATTTATAAATCGAAACAAGTAATTACTCCCAGGATTGTTAGTCACAGCCACAGCCACAAGAAATACTTACAATCAAGATTATAGTAGTTTCTCAAGGAAATCACTAATTAAATCGTACCTTTGCCTACTTGACTTTGGTTCTAATGCCTCCTGCTGTTTCTTCTATTTGTTTCTTGTTTGATCTGAAAAATAATGGATTGGGTTGAGTATTTATCATACTCAGTAGGTAACCTGATACTACCCTTTTTGAAAACCTAGCAATGCATCATACAGAGTTTAAAGTGGTTGCATGAAAGGCATGCTAAATTTGTAATAGGTGCACGTATGTATGCATAAAGTGTAAGTAATGCCATCTATTGAAATTCTTTATCAATCACACGTGAGTATGCAATACCAACAGTATGTCTGAGTTTAGAAAGTCAAAATCAATAGATTCATTATATCCCAGTTATGAGATCTACATCATATGTCAAAACCATGCGTAGTAAATAATGATCAGAAAATATTTAAAGTAGTCTTCATATGAGGTAAATGATAGCATTACGAAGTAACATGCACTGGTCTCAAGTCATCTGGTCACGAGTACTTGTTTACGACCAATTTAAATGCTATATGCATATCCATACCACTAAAATCATAGGGTCACCATGCTTACGACTAGAACCACTCTGGATCGCATGTCTCCGGTATCTAGAGACTAGTCCACCATAGCCTCCACGGTGACTATGGATATGTCCCCGAAAAGGGTGCCGTGAACACCTCCAGTGGTCGTCCCTGTTGACCACAGCAATCAAGGAAGGGACAATGCCACTTTTGGTAGCGATACCATCCACCTTTTTGGTGGTAGAGGCCGGGAGGCCAAACCCATACCCCTCAGCATAGTGCCCACTAGGCTTAATAGCCCAAAACCATACAGAGTCCAAACCTCAAATCAACATAAACCATGCAATTTATGGCTTTGTTTTCAAAGTATGCAAGCATTGCGTAAAATGCCATGAATCCGTAATGTGTATAAAAATAGTACTTCTCAACAACATTCTTCATTTAATGCAAGATTTTTCAAATACATACATCATGAAAGCAGGTCCCGCATACTTTTATAAGAATATCATAGTTTAAAACACATGCTCAATACAGTATTAAAAACAAGCAACTTAAAGAAAGTTTGGGATGTATTTTGAAAACAGAGTAGGATTAGACTACCTACCTCGTGCGTTGTTATGTCGCTCGTGCCTATCTTCACTTCGAGTCCGAGAACATCTTGGTAAGGTCTTGAGTGATGTTCAAACATAAGATCTAGGCGTTATTCTATGCTATTTTATTGTATAGGCTCCAAATTTGGATTTTAAAAGGTCGCGCCTTAACGGACGACCCAAATGTAGCACCTAGGGTCTTACATGCCATAGTTTTAGAATGCGCGCTCTACGATTTCTAGTATATGCGTGCGCCTTGATCGCACCACAACTAGGTTGGGTCATGAGCACACATTCGAATGGTGTGCCAAGGTGTGCACTCTGGACAGCGTTGCGTGGACGCATCATAGGTGCAGCTACAGTGTGCCTTGGCTCCCAGGATGTCCCATGCATCCCGGTTGAGCTAAGACAACTATTTGCATGAGACGCGTGCGCGAGGACAGCCCCCAGGGAGCTTGGCATGAGTGTGTGTCAAGCCAGGCGCCCCCTGGACTGTGCCATGCACCTGAGGATGTTTGCACCCCTAGGACGCTCGTGCGCCACTGGGAGGCAATCTCTCTCTCTCTCTCTCTCTCTCTCTCTCTTGACGGGTTTTCACTCGTCTGGTTTTCCTCCTCGAGGACCGGTGATTTCCAATCGAAAAATTCCCAGATCCGACGAGGATCTGGGCTAGGAATGAGGCGGAAAGGAGGGTCAGTCGGGGCAGCCTAGAATGACACCTTGGTTGTCTAATCCCTAGGTTTTTTGTAAGGAACCCATCTTCCCTAATGGGTTCTTTGGCCAGGAGGAGCTAGATCCGGCTGGATTGTGAGGGACAATGGAGGGGAGAGAGAAGAGAAGCGTACCTGTGACTTCGAGATGGAGTGGATCTCACGCCTAGGACACTGCTGAAGACGGTATGGAAGTGGGTTTGAGCCGGAAATGCTATGCTTGGGAAGGGGGAGTGGGGAGAGATTTATAGGAAAGGGAAGGCAGTGCCGTCTTATGGAGGTGCCGCCCTTTCCCTTGGCACTGCCTCGCAGAGGTAGTGCTGGTGTTTCCAGAAAGTTTAGGAGAGGGGGTTTCTGGAGAAATCGGGATGTAGGGTTGGAGGAGGAAGAAGATCGGGTGCCGTTATCAAAACGGCTCCCTGTGGTTTTTGGCTTTTTCGTTTTTAGGTGCATTTTACCAAAATGCCCTCAATCTTCTAACGCCTATAACTTCTTCATACGAGCTCCGTTTTTGGTGTTCTTTGAGGCGTTGGATTCCATTTTGCATGTAGTATCTAGTGGTATTAATTTTATTCACAAATTCCTAAGTTCCCTATGTGAGTTTAGATCAAACATTCAACCACCTAATAAGACCCTTAAACATATAATAAACATATATTTATTCCAAAATAGTCAAGTTACAAGATCATTAGCACATCACACTATGTTTGTTCTTTATACAAAATGTTTCCAAAAGGTTAGGTCATTACACTAGTACAGATTCTGATTGCATGCATAGTAGTCCTTTGAGTATTTTTGCATTATGATGCATGGCATAGTGAAATGCCTTATGATATGGCATGATGAGATGTCGCGTAATCATGGATTACTGATACTACCCAAATGAGGGAGTATTTCCAGGAAACTTTGGATGATTTATCAACTTAGTATAAGCTGGGTATGATTATGTTTTGAGATATTAACTATTTTTCATGATTTTGACCGTATCAATTCATAGTATACAATATGAATGCGTAAGGATGTACATATATGACAAAGTAAAGAGATTGATCCATGAGTATGAATAATGGGATTATGAAGTATTAGGATTATGCTATCAAATTATTATACTTCTTGGATCCCCTACCAAGCATAGATTGCTGAGATATTGTAAATGTTTCAATGTTTACAATATCTCAGATATAGAGAAGGAGAATTAGGAGCTCAAGACTTAAGAAGACTTGGAAGAATAATCAATCAGGGTATATCCCATGAAGACATGTATTTTATTTGAGAGCATTGTATTGTATTGAGAGTTTTTATTGTATGGTGAGCTTTGAAATTTGGATTATGTAATTTGGACAAGTATTGTATACCCAAGCTATACTGTGAACCACTAGATGATTCTAGAATTTAATAAAAGTATATTCCTTCAATGGAATTTTATCTTGTACAAAAATTCTACTTATGTTATGTATGAAGTGATGACTTGGGTTTTTCGAAACAAGTTCTAAAGAAAAGAATTTTCGTTGCTTTGTTTTGAGAATTTATTTTACTACTAAGGGCCCTGCCTTTGAAAAATGTATTACACAATCTGTTATAATAACCTGAGTTGTCACAATTGGTATCAGAGCCATTCATCCAGTCATAGTACAGTACCCTTATGTCCATTATAAAGGTGACAATCCAATTATAGGATGAGAAATAGTGAGTGAATAAGAAATAAGATAGTATTTGATGAGAATGAGTAGATAATGAGTTATGTGATTAACTCATTAGTTAGGAATGAGTATAGGAAGAGTTATGTGATTGACTCATCAGGTGAGGAGTTAATGTAATTAACTCATGAAGTACTAGTGGAGTATAAGTAGATAGTATTTAGTGAAATAACTAGGAGTACTACTTAGTAATTTAATGATATCAATATAGGGAATAGTAAGTTTAGAAACAAGTAAGGAAAACATTACAATAGAGGAAGATATAATGTATGATATTCAGGTATAACCTAAAATCTTAAGTAAAGATACTTGTAGAAATAAAATACATTAATATAACCATTATGAGGTGAAATAATGGAGATTAAGAGAAAGAGATAATAAATTGGAAAAATATGATGGAATGGATGAAGAAGGATAAAATCCAACCTTTTAGGAAAGGTGAAATAGATACTAAAGATAAAACCTTAGAATTATTACAAAATTTGAAATTAACAATAATAAATATAAATATAAGAATTACAATTGCTACAATATTATGACAATTAGATAAAGGATTTAATCATCAAAATAGAGATGATCTTACTTGAGAAGATTTTAAGGAGATAGGTTAATATTTTCAAAATTGGTTAATGAGAAAGAGTTTTAATAAATATAAATGAGGAGATAAAATTTAGTGGAACATTGATTCAACTATATGATAAAATTGAAATATAGAAATAATTATGGACTATAATTTGCATTGATGATAGAATGGAAAGTGAAGACCTATAAATGAATAGGGATATTAATATGATGAATTTAGAGATATTGATTCTATTTAGTGAGATATCAAAACAAATTTTGAGTTATAAGTTTGATGACAATGAGAGTTATTGGATAAGTGGTGATGAAATATGAAATTATTATGAGAAAATCATGACCATTTGGAGAATATGTTAAGACACTCACAAAACTTGTCAACTATATGATTAGTGTACATGTTGATTTAAGAAAGCAAAGTTTAGGGTCATATAAATTCTAAGAATGATATGAAAGTTGACCCAGCAAAGATTGAAGATGATACTGAAATACAAAATGACTCTGATAGTTAGAGAAATTTATCTCTTATTGATTGTATAGCATACTATAAGGATATTCTTTTAGCATAATCTTGCCATTGATTACATAAACCATAAAGAGTTTATGGTAGATTATTGAGACTTGAAGAATATATGGTAAATTATGGAGTTTCTAAAGTCTTGAGAGTGGATGACTACAAAGTCAATATGTACTCTTTTAATAGGAATTATCAGGAATACTTCAAATAAAGGGTTAGTATGATATAGAAAAGTTATGAGGTATGCTTGAAAGAAGCATAAGGAAATACATAATCTTAAAAAGGAGAAATAAGAAAATCAAGTGCTATGAATAAAGACAAAATCATAGTACTAGAATAATAATGAAAGTTGAGGAAGAGGTTATTACAAGGAAACTATCAGTTAATATTAGGATTTGAAAAGAAATTTTTAGTAGAAAGAAATAGTAAAGGAGTATGATTATTTAGAACAGAAATGAGATAAGTACTTCTAGATAATGAAAGAACCAAGAAGAGATAATTACTTTCAAATATTGGAAGATTGTTACAAAGAACAATAGTTGAAATTGTAGAATCAAACAATGTGTCATTTTGGTAGATAGTCTAAGGACTATACATATTAGGGAAGATATGCCAAAATTATATATGTTGAAAAGGAATGAGGATGAACAATAGAAGTTAGAATGGAAAAATATGAATTATTAAAAGATTGGTGGAAAGGAGGAGTAGAAATTTAGTATACCAGTCAAGAGAAATAGGAAGTTGTGAACAAAAGATAACTCAGTTTAAGAGTTATTAATCCTTTTAGAAAGTCTATCAAAGAATTAAGATAAGTGACTAATGCATTAGCATTATTAGTGAGATGTGTGTTTATGGCCTTAAAATATGCTTCTTACCTTTGAGGAGAAGGTAATATGAACTATGAATGAAAGGAAATGGAGGTTTCCTTAAGTGGCAAGGATACATGAGCAAACATATGAATGAGTTAATAAAAAGTCATAAGTAAGTTGAAAGGCAAATTTTGAGGATGAAATTATTATAAGGGGGAAAGATTGTAATAGCCCAATTTTTGTAAATTGATTGAGAAAATCAATTTAGTTTTAATTTTCAAAAATTCTAGGCTCAAATATTAGGTTATTGAAAATTATCTTTTTATAAAGATTAAAACATGATTTAAAACTTATAAATTATTAATGTACTAAAAAAACCAATCGAAATGACATTAAGTACATTTAATTTTGAGTTAAAATGAAAAATTCCTAATTTTCTCCATTTTTATGAAGAAAAGGATAAAAATGGTAATTTTACCTGTAACCAAGATCTAAGACTTCAATATTTAGAATATACTTAGAAATACGATTCCAATGCCACTAAGTACACTGAATTTTGAGTTTGGGATAAAATGGATTTTTCTCCATAAAAGGGCAAAATAATCCTTTCACACCTCCATGGGACCCACAAATGAATCAAACTGCTAGAAAACATGTAATGAGTGGTCAAAACACTACCAGTTGATAGTCGAGAAGGAGGTGGTAGTGGAGGATCCTATGTTAATTTAATATTCAAAAGAATTGAAACATAATTATTGCATGTAATTATGAAAAATTCAAAAACATCTATAAATACACCTCCAAAAATATTCACTAAAATTCCCACGAAATCATCTTGCTTATCCTAAAAAACAAGATCAAGATTCCTTACTGAATTTCCAAAACTCCCCAAAATCTCTCTTCTTTCACTTTCTCTCTCCTCTCTCTTGATTGGAACAAGAGACATAAATTCAATTAGGCATTCTGTTCCAAATCAAAACTCACATATCTCACCATCCATATGACCCTGGACCACCTTCTCTACAAAACCCCCAAATCAATTTCAAGATCCAAAGGTGTAAGCAACAAGAAATCACAAAACTAGTAGTTATTGGGTTATCTTATCATTAAAGGGATATTTATTTAAAATTGGGCTACAAATCTACATTTTTCTCCAACCAGGGTAGACTTTCAAGAAATTTTGTCAAGTTTTGAGCCCTTGATTGTAAAGGAATTGATTGGCTGTCCAAAATGGACTGTCCAATCTTCTTCGTATAATCGGGTTCCCAGGATGCACTGTCGAATGCCGCATGAAAATGTGCCCTGCAGAAGCGTCTCCACATGCGATGTTGTCCTGACGAAACAACCTCACAACAGCGTCGGTCCAGGGGAGCAAATTACCACATGTGTCCCGGTGATGGGAGCGTGGCACTCATTCCGCCTGACTGGACCCGCTCTACTTAAACAATCTGGGCCATCCATTCTGCTGGCCCAGATCAAATATGGACCCATTTGAAGGATTGTGAACTTCAGTCTTTAATTATGGAGTCATCTAAACTCCAAATTAAGATCGAAAAGAAGCTATGGAAAGCTTGTAATTTTTATTTTTTTCTAAAATCATAAAATGGATAAAACTCTTTAAGAAACTTTTTGTTTTGAGGAATTAAGGTTCTAATTTTCATGATCTTCAAGATCTGAGGTGATCAGATCTTAGGGATCTAATTTAATGATGATATAATGTTGAAATAAAGTAATATCCATGATTTATTTTGATAGATCTAACATAAATTAAGGAATATATCCTTTACGGTAGAAAAACCCTAAAAATACAAAGGGGCCCACTTGATAAATGAGATTGAGCATGATCAAACCCTTGGGATGGATTGAATGAATGATATTATGATGGAATCCAATTATATCATGGATTAAATGTGACAAAGACAAGTGGATATGATCTTTGGATCTTAATGGAGTAAAAGCCCTAAATGTAATTAAAACTTTTGATGTAAAGGAAAAGATCTAAGATTTAATGGTTGGATCATAAGTAAAAGTTTCTAATAATCTTAACCTATAGTTTAATTATCTTTTATTTATTAATAGAATTGTAAATGAGATTTATGTTATAGGAAGCATGATAGTGTAATTCTTAAATAATAGCATGCTATGCTTTAAATGTTATTAGTTTGTTATTAGGTTGATAGATTTAATTATCTTAGGGCTATGTTAGATTAAATTTTAAATTTTAGCATGATTCTATTAGATTAGTAGTAAAATTTTATGTATTTCATAACTTGGGATCATGCTAGTTTAAGTATAGTTTTATTTCATTAGGTTAAGTTACATTCACAAGAATCATGTTAGTATAAATAGTTGTTAAAATTATTGGATTTATGCTTTAAAGTTTATGATTTATTTATTGTCAAATTTTATTAGTAGATTCAAATGTTAAGTAGTTGTTAAGATATAATGAGCATAAATCACCAAAAATGTAAACTAATGGAATATAGAGATTCATGAGCAATTAAGATGAGTAAATGACTTTGACTTAATATTAGTAAGGGCTATAGTTAGTAGGATAATATAAGGATTATCAAGTCCTTGGCCCAAACTAGGAGAATAATAAACCCTATGAATGACATTTTAAATGTTCATGGATTTAATTAAAATCAATTAGAAAGAGTACTTAGGGTTAAAATGCTCATAGGAACCTTATGAAAGGTTGAGCTAAGGTCACTCTAGTGAATGTTGAACATGGTGGTTCTCTAATAGAGCCTCACTCTTCCCCTACCTTCTGTTGATGTTTGCAAGGTCTAAACACCTCCTTACATGAGGATTGAAATAACCACTTTGTGTTCAGCCATTCAACTAGTAAGCCTTAGTCAATTTGAAATAAGAGGAGTTGTTTAGACTTAGGATGGAATAAGCTATCTTCAACTAGTAAAACATTAACTGGTTGAATAAGGGGTATCTTGAGTCTACCCCTTCTTGGAGTGAGAAAACTTCTTCGTAAAGGGGGCACCATCTCGTCGGCTCTGTTATATGATCAAATAACCTCTTTGCACATCCATCACTTATCAAAACAAAAAATGACTTTAATATCCCCTTTAAGTGATGAAAACCAAGAATGACTCCTATGTTCCCTTAAGTGATAAAAACCAAGAATCTCCATCATGTTTTGACTGCACTTCACCCCATTTTTTCGTCTTTCAAGAATGTGGACCCATTCTAAAAGCCTTGAAATTTAGAAAATCCTCCAAATATTTTACCTAGACTTTGTTTTGATAGTTTAAACAAGTATGTCATTCTATTTGATATGATCTACTCAAGAACATGGATGAAAAATAGGGTGGTTTTTACAAGTGGATTATCAACCAAGATTCCATTAGTTTTTAGTGTTCTGATATTGTTGTAGGATTGCCTTGCCAATGCATATCTATGAAAGAAAGCAATATTTTTGTCACCTTGAATGACCCATCTACATCTTGACCTATGTTTCTATCAAATTTCTTTTATAATTCCTTCATTATGAAGTTTGGGCTTAGTCATAACTCTCAAATTGTTGCTGCTCAAATAATCATAATTGGGATTCAATGAATTGAAGTTCATTCAACTTGCTCTATAACTGATTTTCCTTTTCACCTCTTGTTCTTCTCTTATCAACATCCAAATAAGAGTTTAGACTTTTGAATAATTCATTTTCTTGCAAAATTTTTATAAGGGATTACCTTTAGAAGAAAATTCTATCCACTATGATTTTATAAGGTCATCAAACCCAGTTCCATAAACCATCCCTTTTTCGTAATGAAAAAGTATTGGGTCCTGCCTAATTCACTTCATTATTTTCAAATGAGATAAACCAATGATCGGGCACTCCTTTTTCTAATTCGAATTGTTGTGTTTGTGAAAATCATGATGACCCAATCCCCTATATTTTGATGATAACAAGCCATCAATTTAGTATGTTCCATGCTTATTTCCAAGGGTGCCCATGTGTTTCCTTTTTTAGAAACAAACATGAATCAAAATGATGATGTTTCCAGTGAAAATGTCTTTCCCTCACAATTCTAGTCAACCAAATTTAGAGTTTAGTTAATTTGTAAGACTCACATGAAAGAAGATTTCAAATCAAGTCTATTAAAATGGAAAATGAACTTGCTAAATGAAAAAAGTGTCTATTTGAAAATCTCAAATTTTAATTGACTATTTGAAGAAGAAATGAAGTTTTATTGAAGGACTAAACTCACAGGCAAAAATAGCTGACTATTTTGGGCATGTAATCAACCATTTCATTCCAATAAGTGTCACATGATTTCACTTAAAAATTATTCCATTATTTTGAAAATTGACTCCACTGAAGGTTCATGATAAGATGTTTGCTTAAATATTTAGTCAAGTAATTCTACATTTAGGTTGACTAAATGAAGAACCAAATGGGTATTAATTTGTAGGTCTAAAAATTGTCACCACCTAGGTTTCTTAAGCATTTTCTTGTATTTATTTTTGAAATACGGGACCTCTAGTTTGAAAATTCATTTTGAAATAGATAAGTATATTCATTTTTAGCAAAAACAGCTTTCCAAACCTCGAGTGTCTTATTTTAACCATCAATTTCTCAATTAATTTAAGGTGTCGAAGACTAAGTTAAGAGGAGCCCAAAAATGATACACCATATCCTAGGAAAGTCTTGTCATAGGACAAGTCTATAAACATATCAATATATATAGAAAGTTCATAGTATATAATTCATAACTACTACAATTCATTTCCAAAAACATGAAAAGAAATGAAAGAAAAATGCAAGCATCCAACCTTACATTGTTGCTCATGGGTCTTGAGCTTCGACGCTCACTTGGTCTACTTGTCCTCTCCATTGTCCAACTGATCTAAAGAATTGTGTTAAAAGTATACGATACTAATAAGTCTATAATTTTCCATAAAAAGCACCCAATTAGTACTATGTATTATAACTTATAGAGGTAAAATAGGATTTTTGGCCAAAATTCATAACACATGCATTTCTAACCTAAAAGACCAAAAGTTACATATTTTGTAGGTTTAGCAACTAATCTTAGGTAAGTTTGTGATTAATCATATTTTTTTTAGAATTCAATTAAAGCTTTTCACATTTTTTGGAAGCGAGATGAGGACCCGATGGCCGATATCGATCAAGATGAAAATTAATGATCAAGATTGAAAGATTGAGTCAATGCCTCAAAGTCATCACTTAACCATGAGATCAAGAGTTCAAATCATCTTAAGATCACTTAAAGATGAATAGGAGGAGTCAACGGTGGCCAAGTGGGGCCCACCCACAAGCCATGCAAAGTCCAGCACTTTTACATGGGTTTCACATAAGCCACTTAGCCATATTTAAGCCATGAACAAGGTCACAAGCTAAGGAGCCTAGCTAGCAACCAAACCCAAGGATTTGAGTCACTAAACTAAGCCAAGAAAGTCATCTAAGCTAGCCACAGAGCCAAGCCAATGGAGCCTCAAAGTGAGCCATCAAGCAACATGAGCCAAGCTACATGGAACATCGTGATTGTCGGAGTATCTAAAGAATTATCCTTGGGATTTAAGGGGATTTTGAAGACAATTGAGAAAAACCCCATTAGGATAAGGTAGCATGTCTACCAATATGAAGATACCTCTCCATTTCTATTATTTTTCCATGTTTTTTCCATTTTTTCTCACTTTCCACCATACCACTAAGAAACAGTACGAATTTCACTTTCTAACCAAGAGTCTGAACTTTCTAAAACTCTCCCACCTTCCCAAATCCATCCTAAACCAACCAATCACCTTTTTCCTCCTTAATCCTACTTTGTCATCCATCCCATCATCTTCACCATTCGATTTTAATCAAAGGGTTACCATTATTGTCATCTTTCCATATCTCTCTATCCCATAGGAATTCCATGCAAAAACCATGAGGGAGAGACATTTTTTTCCTAGAAGAATGGTGTCTCTCAACCCATGGTTGGGAAACCACATGGTGCCACATCTTTCCCCTCCATCTCACTCTTTATTTCATTTCTCCTTCCCCAAACCTTTGCCACATTTCTTTCCTCCTTCCTTATATTTTTTTTTTCCACATGAAAATCCTCAAGGAAAGGGGTTCCATGCCTGGATTCTAAAAGGTAGGAACTCCCTTCCTATTCCACCACATAATTTCCCACTCATTGCATGACATATACACACATGGATCTCTCTTTCTAATCTCACCTTCATCTTTTCTTCCACTGATCGAATTCTTTCTTAATCATTTAGATTTTCACACAATCTTCTTGAACAATTTGGATATCTTTTAATCCTAACCTTAGATATAATTCCCACCTCTTTTCCACCTTGGTATCATGGGCCATCAAGGATAGAAAGAAAATCATCTATAAAAGGAGGGCTTTAGGGTTCAGAAAAGGGAGCTTGAGTGGACAGTGGAGATGCCTAAAACGTGGCACCTCCCTTGCCCTTGAAAACCATGGTTTTTTCCCTAAGATTCTCTCCTTTAAATTGCAGCCCTTGGAGCATTGCTTATTGGTGACGTTGCTTCTCACTTTTCTTATTTTAATGCTTTGGTTGATTTCATGTTTTGGTGCTCCCTCGTTGGATAGTCTACAAAGCTTTCAAGAAGAGGTAGGTGTCTTTCCCTTAATTTTCTCTTGTTTGTTTATCCTAGTTTCATATAAGTTCAACCTATTTTTCTTTAAGCCTTGTTTTCTCAATTGGATTTTCCTTTGAATCTCAAGCTTGTTGAAGGAGGAAGTGTTGAAGAGAGTTTATTTTGAGTATCTTTCATGTAATGCATGGTGCACACTCACCTAAGTGGTGCATACCATCCTTGTAACACACTCTCAATTCAATACAATTTCTATGAATTTCTCTTCATTTGTGCTAGTATTATGTTGCTTATTTATATGCTGATTCCATTGTTTGATGATTAATAGAATTCCTTGCTTTAATTCCTAATCAATTCAACCTAAAACCCATTGAAACCATGTGCACCACTGTAAGTGTTGAACGCACGATTTTGAAGGTTTTTCAGGTTCAAGATGAGATGACATTGAGAAACTTGGGTTTCCCACTCTTAGTATCATTTTAGTCATATAAGTAATTCATATTTAGTTCATCTCATGTCAATATTTAAATTACACCCAAATCACCTTAAAACCATTCGCCCCAACCCTAAGTTGTGCACATGGTTTTGAGGGGTTTAGAGTTGATTGAACAATGGTTTAAAATATTTGGAATGAGGATTTAGCATGTTTGGAAAGTTAATGTTAGTTTGTTTAGCATATGGTTTGAATAGTTTATTATTCACCAAAATTTTCATATTTAGCATGTTAGTAAAGTAGTGTCTTATTTCTTAAACCATTTTGTTATATTTTTCCATTAGTATAATTTCATTCTTTAGGAATTGCACACCTAGAAAGTTGCTAAATTTCATTGTTAGGAAGTTTTTAAATTGGGAAAGTTATAAATCTAGAAAGTTTTCATTTAGGAAATTTTCACTTTTAGAAAGTGTGTTTTAAGAAAGTTTCCAAATTTGGTTTGTTTAGTATATTTATTTATGTTAAGCTTCTTTTCTTAATTTAGAACATGAATGCTCATTATTTTGGCTAGGTTAAATAGTTAATTAGGGACCACGAATCACACAACCATCTGATTCCTCATGTGATTGACCTCCATCATGTGAATTACTATATGAATTCATGCACTTTAGAGTTTTAAAATAAAATCTCAACAAGTTTTTGGTGCTGTCACCAGGGAGTGACAACGGTTTGTGTAGTGGACCATACTTTAGATTATTTACCTTTAGTGTAGGCTTAGGGTGCATTAGTTTAGGATTTTTCTTAATTTTGCATTTATTTGCTATTTTCCTCTTATTGATCATTATTGTTTGATTTTTGTGTGAAGGAAATAGGCAAATGAGTAGTGGTGATTCTATGGGTTATGGGTTCATTAGCATAGATTAGGTTTTTATTACTTTCCTAGATTAGGATTTGAGTAAAATTGTAATGAGACCCATTGTAATTGTAATTGTAATTTTATTTTATTTTTAAATTAATGGTAGTAATAAAAGGCAAGTGTAGGGTATGGTGGCCCACACTTGATCATCATTGGGCCCCTCACTATTAGCAATTTTTACGCAAATTTTAATTTTTAGGATAAAGTGCATTTAGTATAATTTTGCATATGTGGATAGCTATACATATAGATTAGGGCCATGCATTGATATATATTGTATAATACGTAGGATTACTACATTAGTTCAATTTCCTATTTAACAAAGGCTAGCTTGAGCTCGACTACAATCAATGCATAAGCTTCATGGTTATAGTGCCTCATTTGTTAAGGTGCTTAAACCTTTGTTAAATTGCATATAGGTAGGAATTATTTTGACTTTTGTTTTGCATTCAATGTTTGTAGCTTTATGGTGGAATGGAACTTAATGCTCATAGAACCCTTTTAGAAGGACAAGATTTATTGTCACCCCAATGGCTTCTGATCACTGTGATTATAGTTGATGCCTTAAAATCCAAGTGATTTTCCCATGCCTCTTGTCAACATCAGTTGAGGTCTTAATAGCTCCTAACAAGAAGATTGTATTAACCACTTTAGAGCAAAATTGAACTGGTAAGCAGTGGTCAAATTTAGATAAAAGGAGTTGTTTAGATCTAGGTCTATGAAGCTACCATCTATGCAGTAAGAAAGGTTAATCAAGACACTACTTGATTGGTGATTAGTAGGATTTGATTGCACATCACATAGAGTTATAGTTAGCATATAGTTAGGAAATTTTGTTAGGCAATACGATAGTTTATGTAAGGGCGTTGATATGAAAACTTAGAGTTAGCATTTTTCAACCCAAAGATTAAACACAACCCTAGGCAAGAGGAAAGAGACCAAGTTCCTATCCCCATGGCCACACCACTAGCAGAAGTCAAGCGCAACACCCCCATCCTGCATAGCTCTAACCCCAACAAATGCAGATCACTTTGAGTTAAGGCCAGGAGTCATACAATTACTCCCTACTTTTTATGGTCGAGAGCGAGAAGACACTTACCTATATATCAAGGAGTTCTTTGATATTGGCACCACATTTAAGTTCTAAAATTTTTTGATGATGTTATTAGGCTTAGGCTATTCCAATTCTTACTCAAGGATTGTGATGACCTGGGTTTTCTCATGTATTTTTAAATGCAATGTCTAATTCCTAAGGTGGGATGCATCTCTATTTCAAAACCATTTTATAAAAACCATGCAATGCACCGGAAAAATCTTTAGTTTTAAACTCATTTTTGAAAACCCCGAGTGTCATTTGCCTTTAGAACAACCAAAGTAGTTTTTGAAAAACTTCAAAAACCATAAATGTTTTTCCCCAAGTCTATCCAGTCACAGCACACAGCCCAACTGTAGATAAATATAAATACATGTCCAAAGGGTAGAGAGTTTACTCACATGTACAATTGTCTCTTTTGTTTATTCACTTGCTCGTAGCACTAATATCTCATGAGACGTCTTCTATTTGTGAGTGGAACTATCCTGAAAATTGTTAAGGATAGGGTGAGTATAAACTATAATCAGTAGGAGTCTATCACTACTAGTTTTGCAATGCATGCTATGTTTAAAATCATATGCACTTTAAAAACATGTGCATGTTCAAATAATCACGTTCAATATCGATATTAAAAACCACTGTCGAATTGAAATACTGACGACTTAAGGAATCACATAATCCAAGTCGAAAGTATCATATATCATAAACATAATTATATGCATAAGATGCTCAACTGAATCCAACTCATGGATATCTGGTATGGTCGACCAACCTCATGTCATGCCACATGGAATGCAAATAAATCCTCAAACCATAGCATCCAACTATGCCCACGACCTCACTGCCGTGTGGTCCTCGGGTACCTGACGACACAGGGTCATATGCCTCCACGGGACATGACACTTCGACCCAATGCCATGACACCAGTGGTGGCCCCGTGTACCACATGCAGTCGAAGCAGGGACGTTGCCCTTTTTGGGCGTGGTACCCATCCACCTAATAGTGGTAGAGGCTGGCAGCTAACCCAAACCTCTCGGCATAACGCCCATGAGCTTATCAGCCCAAATAATATCAGATCAAACAAGTGAAAACCACTTTTTCAAAACCTGTCCTCTTTGGGTCCCTCACAACTGCCCGGCCCTCACAACTGCCTACCCAGCTTCTTTTGGGCACTCCAGCGTCTTTTGGTAACCCTCAAGGACATGCAATCTTTCAAACACTCAATGCTCACAAATCATGCAATATATGCATTTGTTTGCAAAACATATCTATGCATAATGTATATGCAATTAGTTGCAAAACATATCTATGCCAAAACATATCTATGCATAAAGCATTTACCATATGTATGCTGAATTAAGTCATGCTAAACAAGTTATATAACTTATACTTAAAACATGCATAAAAGAATCATGGCTCTTTTAAAAAGTCTAGTAGTGATAGAGCACCTACCTCAAAGTCTCTTGGAGTCGCGTCCTTTATCACTTCAACCCGTCCCTGGGTCTCATTTATAAACTCCTGGGTATGAATGGATACAAGGAGTCCTTATTAATCTCAATCCATTTAGGCATTAGACCACTAGATTTGCTGTTTATGGTCAATGGTCCTTGCCTAATTCATTGTGAGGCTGGATCCTATGATGTGGATCTACTATTCCATAGCTAACTCTGTAAATTGTCCTCTAATCCTAGCTTTATAGTCTTATTGGGTCTGTGTGTCCCAGTTCCCAGGACACTCGTACATCTTGGTTGGACTGCGACCGCCTCACGTGCGTGCGCGCCTAAAGGCTGTGCCAGGGACCACGTTTTGCACGTGCACATGCATGCTCAAGTGATGCGCTATGACGCGCATCATCGCACGGACGCACCTTGTAGCATGGCGCGTCTTAGCTCCCAAGGCACCCCGTGCACCCTGGTCGAGCCAGGACCCGTGCCCCATGTCGCGTACGCACCTGAAAGCTGCACCTAGGATAGTGTACGCACTGTCGTACACCTAGAACCCATCCCAGGGACCCAGTCCCTGGTGCACGTGGTGCTTGGCGTCCTTGGGATGCCTGGTTCGTGCAAGGCCGGCCCAAGCCGGCTTGGAGTGTTTTTCCGGCCAAGAACCCGGCTGGAAAACGACCAGAAAGGACCATATCCGGCATGGATCTGGCCTGGGGGAAGCAAACAGAGAGTAAGGGAAGAGAATTGGCTTACCTGGGCAGCCTGGGGACACCCCTTTTTCCGATGGGTGTACCTGCTCGCCTGGAAGCTCGAAGAAGGGGGAAAACCGTCGTTTCGTTGCGACCAGATGAGGAAAAGGGGAATGGGTAGATGGGTAAAGGAATGGCTGGCTAGACTTGGCCTGGCCATTGCCGGAAACAGAGAGGGATGGGTTTCTGATTTTTTCCAGAAACCCCAGTCTCAAATGACTGGAAAAACACCAGAAAATGTGGTTTTTTGAGAGGGGGAGATGGGGTTTTTATAGCCCTGCTTATGGCGGTGTTGCCAATGGCGGTGCCGCCCTTGGCGATGGCAGATCCCTCTAGAAAAATCGGGTTCGAGGGTTTCTGGAGGGTTCTTGAGGTTGAAGATGACAGGGGGTGCCATTATCAAAACGCCCCCCCTGTGTTTTTCGTCCTTTTCATTTTTTCCTTTTTCTGTTTAATTTTCAGAAATACCTCTATCTTTAAATGGTTGTTGTAACTTCTTCATACGAGCTCCGTTTTGGGTGATTTTTGAGGCGTTGGAATCCATTTTTTGAGTAGAATCAATGGTATCATGTTTCCTCACAAATTCCTTTATTTACTATTTTAAATAAAATCAAACATTCAACACAGTCCATTTCCCATAGAATGTTCAATTTTCGTTAAAAATAGTGTAAATTGCTCGGGCATTACATTATTACCCCCTTAAAAGAATTTCGTCCTCGAAATTACATAAATTATCATCTTCAAGGTATTTTGTCTCTTAGATAACTTCTTGGTGAATGCATTCTCCCCTTAGGAATCAAATCTAGGCTCAACCTCAATTTATCATTTTTATTGTTCCTCTTATAAGGCCTTACCTATAAGGGCCGCTTTCGCTGCATACTCTGATGCATACTCTCATACATGCCAGTTTAACAATACTGGTTTCTAGCTGTAATTCATCTATCTCAAAATCCTTAGATGCCCATACTTTTCTCATCGTGTATAGGATAGTCGCCTCGTAGGATCCTGCTTCTATATTCATGTATAAATTACTCCATACTTCTTTGAGATCATATGATCTTATTTCTCCTATTTCATAGGATAATCCTTTTTCTTCTTGACTTCCATCTAGTGATTTCTTCATCATCCACATCTCCTTCTAATGGTTGGTAAGAATCCAAAATTTTTACCTTCTTTCTATTGTGTCTAACTTTGCTTCTTATCTTTTACCTTTGTCCCCAAGATACTTCAATAATTGATATGGTATCATGTGCTCTACAGCCAAACTCTTAATTAACTTTGAATTTCAACTGTCTGTCATTTTCCATATGTGACTTTATTCCTCGACCAAAGTCACATTCAAAATAAAATTATGAAATTCAATTTGTAGCATCTTCCATTGAGGACCTTATCATGTACTGAAAGTAAACTGTCCTAACTCTATATCCCATTTCATAATTATTGAATTCCTTAAAACGCTTTTCTTCGTGAAGATTTTATCCAAACTCAAGTTGATTCATCATCATGGGTCAAATGTTCTCGTCCAGAAGCCTTATCTTACTATTCACATCAATTTGTCACTAGGATTTCCATAATAATGTTCCCATTTATGTAAAGCAAAAGTCTCTTATCCATCCCCGAGTACCCTTACTAGGTCATGGTTGAATCCTTTGTCATCATCCTCATGGTTCTTTCTTTGCTTGATGGTTTTCTTCGTAACCTTTCAATCAAAAAGTTCTATACTCAATCCAGTAGGGTTAGTCCTTAGGAAATTCTTGATTTTTCGTACTTGGTATATGCTCATAACAACTAACTATTTGTCTAAAGGCAACGTAACATTAAATCTTCACCTTATAGTGTGCTAGCCATCTCACCTTTTCTCCTTCCATCCCCTATGTCAATATATTGTGCAATCTTTTATCAAGGCTTTATTGTCAATCATGCAATCTGTATTGTTAGGAGGTATCCTCATAAGTAGTGATTTTCTCAATTCCTCAAATTTTATCCTTCAAGTGCCTTCTCATACTTATTACCTCAAGTCATGCTGAAGCTATTCAATCATCAAATTTGAAAACACCCAGGTGAGCATGGAGCATTTTTGTAGACATATAGAAAGACTTTATTTGATTACCTATTGATCTCTTTCCAGATATATCTTTGTCATAAGCTCAAGGTCTCTAAAGTGATCGGTACTTATCTACCTTTCTTTCAATCCAAGTCAGCAGTATTTTTCAGACCCAAAGTAATTTCTTCACCTTGTCATGGTAGCCACTAAGGTTTGAAAAATCTTTCACATTGGTTTAGATCACTTCTTATTTTTGCTCCTATCTCAGTTGCAACTGTCCTCATATCCTCAACTGACTTAGTCTAACTAGTACTTCTTTTAAGGAAAACTCAAGTCTACAGACTTATAACATCCCTCTGAGTATATAACTTCGACTACTAACATATTTGATTAAATAAGGTGGGATACCTTTATTTAGTCAACAGTACTCTAAAGGTAATGACTAAATAATGGTCTTAAGATATTTGGTCTTCCAATTTATGATAGCAAGACCTCAATTTGATCCTTGATGGTACCCTACTTGCTGAAGATAGATAGATGGACAAGTCACTGTTCTGGCCTAATTCCTTTTTCAATATAACTTTATTTGCAAGGTGGGATATCACCAATTTTCCTTTTTATGGATTATATCCATTGGTGTTCCCCATAAGCTAATGGATCTGATAAGAATCAAATTGTAATAATTGATATTAAACCATTTGTAGAATTAAATTTCTAGTTGGTCACCATTCCTCTTCGGAAATTTCTTGTCACATAATCTCTTGATATTCGATACTCTACTCAAAGTCTTAAACCCCATATGCTTTCTTTCTTTTATACTATTTTTACAATAAAATCACCAACTCTACTAGTATTATTCACTTAAATTTGATTGGTTTGATCTTTCCATCGGATTTGTATGTGTCTCCATAAAGTCATGATCTTCTTCTTTTGAATATTCAATATTCATTGAATACTTATAGTTACATCTATATCTCTTTCTCTCTTTTCTTCAAAATCCTCATTTGGTCTACTTGGATCAATGTCTCTATATGCTTTGTTGCATATAATTGATACTTCATCTGTTCGTTTACGTAACATATATGATAAACTGAATGCTTCTCAGGATTTCTAAACTGTCTTAAGATCATTGAAATCCTCAATTGCCTATAGCCTCAATAAAATTCATACAATGTCTTAATAATGGCATTGACGTTTTGATCATGCTATACTTTACAAGTTCATGTTAGGATCAATCTATTATCACAGATCTATCATCCCCAATATTATCGTCAAAAATCTTTTGATATCTCGGTTGAATTCATTTTCCTATCATATTCGTGTTATGTTTCTCTTAATCACATAATATGTCACTTGTATACATCTTCTGATTTGCTCCATAATACTTAGGTAGTTATTATTCGATATCACTTCATTCCTCATGAGACTCCAATTAAGGTATCCAAAATTGAGCTAAGTCCTTCAAGATCCATACCTTTGTGACCTAGTTCGAGTCACAGTCATCTCCTAATATTCTCTTGCATTCTCATCCCTCTTAGATTATCATCAAAATTCTTCTCAAAGTCTATCATTTACATCCCCTATCATACTCATATTATATCCTTGTGATAGTGTACTCATATTCTGATATTCTTTATGATGGTAAGATAGCTATCTAGGTTCTTTGATTTTCTCACCTTTGATGAGATTACTTTATTGTAGGTCAGAACTATCTACTAACAAGTCCACTAACATCTTCATTCATCATTCTCATAATATGATCCATATATGAGTTTTTATATTTGCACCACACAACAATCCTTAATCCTTAAGTCATCTTAGAATAGATTTTGGATAAGGGTTGCACTATCCTCTGCCTAATTATTTGTTAAACCAAGCTGTGTTTCACCTATTTATTTAAGGTGAAATGCCTTGAGCATTAATATGGTAATCCTCAAATAGAAGTAGTCATCTCTACTACTATTTATACTACTTATTCTTGATTTTCTCTATTTTCCATGACCCTTGGTCATGCTAGACTGGCTGTGAAAGGATAAAACCTGGGCTCTGATACCAACTGTGATGACCTGGGTTTTCTCATGCACTTTTAAATGCCATGTCTAATTCCTAAGGCGGGATGCATCCGTATTTCAAAACCATTTTATAAAAACCATGCAATGCAGCGGAAAAATCTTTAGTTTTAAAGTCAGTTTTGAAAACCCCGAGTGTCATTTGCCTTCACAACAACCAAAGTAGTTTTTGAAAAACTTCAGAAATCATAAATGTTTTTCCCCAAGTCTGTCCAGTCACAGCACACAGCCCAACTGTAGATAAATACAAATACATATCCAAAGGGTAGAGAGTTTACTCACATGTAAAGTTGTCTCCTTTGTTTATTCACTTGCTCGTAGCACTAATATCCCCTGAGACGTCTTCTATTTGTGAGTGGAACTATCCTGAAAAATGTTAAGGATAGGGTGAGTATCAACCATACTCAGTAGGAGTCTATCACTATTAGTTTTGCAATGCTTGCTATGTTTAAAATCATATGCTCCTTAAAAAATGTGCATGTTCGAACAATCACGTTCAATATCGATATTAAAAACCACTGTCGAATTGAAATACTGACGACTTAAGGAATAGCATAATCCAAGTCAAAAGTATCATATATCATAAACATAATGATATGCATAAGATGCTCAACTGAATCCAACTCATGGATATCTGGTATGGTCGACCAACCTCATGTCATGCCATATGGAATGCAAATAAATCCTCAAACCATAGCGTCCAACTATGCCCACGACTTCACCGCCTTGTGGTTCCTGGGTACTTGAGGACGCAGGGTCATATGCCTCCACGGGACATATGACACTTTGACCCAGTGCCGTGACACTAGTGGTATCCCCCTTTTTGGGCATGGTACCCATCCACCTAATAGTGGTAGAGGCTGAAGGCCAACCCAAACCTCTCGGCATAGCGCCCACGAGCTTATCAACCCAAATCATATCAGATCAAACAAGCGAAAACCACTTTTTCAAAACCTGTCCTCTTTGGGTCCCTCACAATTGCTTGGCCCTCACAACTGCCTACCCAGTGTCCTTTGGGAACTCCAGCATCTTTTGGTAACCTTCAAGGACATGCAATCTTTCAAAAACTCAATGCTCACAAATCATGTAATATATGCATTTGTTTGCAAAACATATCTATGTATAATGTATATGCAATTATTTGCAAAACATATCTATACCAAAACATATCTATGCATAA
The DNA here is from genome assembly GCA_035236585.1 of Warburgia ugandensis. Classification (NCBI taxonomy): domain Eukaryota; kingdom Viridiplantae; phylum Streptophyta; class Magnoliopsida; order Canellales; family Canellaceae; genus Warburgia; species Warburgia ugandensis. The sequence goes on along the minus strand of CP141126.1, from coordinate 83,785,802 downwards.
AGCATTTATCATATGTATGCTGAATTAAGTCATGCTAAACAAGTTATATAACTTATACTTAAAACATGAATAAAACAATCATGGCTCTTTTAAAAAGTCTAGTAGTAACAGAGCACCTACCTCAAAGTCTCCTAGAGTCGTGTCCTTTATCACTTCAACCCGTCCCTAGGTCTCATTTATAAACTCTTGGGTATGAATGGATACAAGGAGTCCTTATTAATTTCAATCCATTTAGTCATTAGACCGCTAGATCTGCTATTTATCGTCAATGGTCCTTGCCTAATTCATTGTCAGGCTGGATCCTATGATGTGGATCTACTATTCCATAGCTAACTCTGTAAATTGTCCTCTAATCTTAGCTTTATAGTCTTATTAGGTCTGCGTGTCCCAGTTCCCAGGACACTCATGCATCTGGGTTGGACCGCGACCGCCTCATGTGCATGCGCCCCTAAAGGCCATGCCAGGGACTGTGTTTTGCACGTGCACATGCATGCTCAAGTGAGTGCTATGACGCGCATCATCACACGGACGCACCTTGTAGCATGGTGCATCTCAGCTCCCAAGGCACCCTGTGCACCTTGGTTGAGCCAGGACCCGTGCCCCATGTTGCGCGTGCACCTGAAGACCGCACCTGGGATAGTGTACACACTGTCGTGCACCTGGAACCCATCCCAGGTGCACGTGGTGCTTGGTGTCGTTGGGACGCCTGGTTGGTGCAAGGCTGGCCCAAGCCGACTTGGAGTGTTTTTCTGACTGAGAACCCAGCTGGAAAATGACTGGAAAGGACCAGATCCGGCATGGATCTGGCCTGGGGGAAGCAAACGGAGAGTAAGGGAAGAGAAATGGCTTACCTGGGCAGCCTGGGAATGCCCCTTTTTCTAGTGGGTGTGCCTGCTCGCCGAGAAGCTAAAAGAAGGGGGAAAACCGTCGTTCTGTTGCGACCATATGAGGAAAAGGGGAATGGGGAGATGGGTAAAGGAATGGCTGGCCAGACTTGGCCTGACCATTGCCGGAAACACAGAGGGACGGGTTTTTAGTTTTTGCCGGAAACCCCAGTCTCAAATGACTGGAAAAACACCGAAAAACATGGTTTTTAGAGAGGGGGAGATGGGGTTTTTATAGCCCTGCTTATGGCGGTGCTGCCAGTGGCGGTGCCGCCCTTGGTAGTGGCATATCCCTCTAGAAAAATTGGGATTGAGGGTTTTTGGAGGGTTCTTGAGGTTGAAGATGACAGGGTGTGCTGTTACCAAAACGGCCCCCTGTGTTTTTCGTCCTTTTTTTTTTTCGTTTTTCTGTTTAATTTCCAAAAATAGCCCTATCTTTAAATGGTTGTAACTTCTTCATACAAACTCCGTTTTGGGTGATTTTTGAGGCGTTGGATTCCATTTTTTGAGTAGAATCTAATGGTACTAATTTTCTCACAAATTTCATCATTTACTATTTTAAATAAAATCAAACATTCAACATAGTCCATTTCCCATAGAATGTTCAATTTTCGTTAAAAATAGTGTCAATTGCTTGGGCATTCCATTAAATCAAATCATGGATAAATTCCTTGGAGGTAAGTTCCATAAATACATGGGACCAATTGTTTAGGAATTTTTAAAACAAATTCTTCCCAGTTCACAAGACAAATGCCCTTCATCAGGAAATTATAAATTTCCAACAAAGGGATAATGAATAGTATTATGAATGTTTGGTTTGGTTGAATGAACTACTATAAAAATATCCACGTCATGGATTCAAGAAATGGGAGCAGGTGCAATACTTGTATGAGGAATTGATGCCTTAGATAGTAGATGCTTCGAGTGGAAGGACCCTCATGCTAAAAGTTGAGAGAGAGGCCTGGAAGTTCTTTCAGACATTAGCAGATAATTTCCAACAATGGGATTATTCAAATAAAAGTGAGAAACAACCAACCTCTAAAGAAAGGGGATCTATATGAGATTGGAGTGCATATAGATCTAGCCTATATACTCGACTTTGTACTAGAGAGAATGGACGAGTATGATGGGAGAGCTACAAACTTGAAACTATGTTTCAGTATCTCATGGTTGCTACATCTATTAATGTGACGACCAGGTTTTATATGATGCAATTTCATAAAAAGGCGAGCTCTTGCTTTAGAAATATGAAATGCATGAAAATCTTTTTCATTTTGGAAAGCAATCTTTCCTATAAAACCCCGAGTGTCAAAACACATTTTCAAATCATATAGCCATGGCATAGTTTTAAATCAACTCTATTCCCAAGACAGTGTTAGTCACAGCCCCAGTTATAGAGAGTAACTACAATCAAGTAACATCCACTGAAAGATAAGGTAGGGGTTGACTTACTTGTACTTAATTTGGATGTTCTCTATCACGGGTCTGCCGTGGTATATCCTGTCCTTAAGTGTTTACTTGTATCTGAAAAATGTTAAGGATTGGGTGAGTATACACTATACTCAGTAGGAGTCTATCACTACTAGTTTTACAATGCATGCTACGTTTAAAATCATATGCTCTTTAAAACATGTGCATGGTTGAACACTCATGTTCAATATCGATATCAAAAACCATTGTCAAATTGGAATACTAACGACTTAAAGAATCGCACAAACCAAGTCAAAAGTATCATATATATATATATATATATCATAAACATAATGATATGCATAAGATGCTCCACTGAATCCAACTCATGGATATATGGTATGGTCGACCAACCTCATGTCATGCCATATGCAATGCAAGTAAATCCTCAAACCATAGGGCCCACTATGCCTACGACCTCACTGCCGTGTGGTCCCTGGGTACCTGAGGACACTCGGTCATAGCCTCCACGGGGCATATGACACATCTTCGTTGTAAATCATGCAATTTATGAAATTGGTTGCAAAACATGCATGCAATGCATAAAATCTACTCATGCTAGTATTGCATTCAAAGTCATAACCCTACCTAAAAGCCTGAAAGCCTAGAAGCCTGCCAGTCTAGAAGCCTATCAGCTCTCTCTGGCTCGCCCTCATTGGCCCACCCTCATCAGCCTGCCCTCATCGGCCAAGGCTACACTTATCATGCAATCTATGTAATCGTTTGCGAAACATGTCTATGCATAATGTATTTATCATATGCATGCTGAATTCATTTATAAAATTAAGTCATGCTAAACAAGTCATATAACTTATACTTAAAATATGCATTCTCAAAACAACCATGGACTCTTTCTAAAAGTCTAGTAGCGATAGACCACCTACCTTGTCATCACTCAACCCGACCCTAGGTCTCATTTATAAACTCTTGGGAATGAATGGATACAAGGAATCCTTATCAATTTTGATCTATTTTTAGAAATTGGATGGCTAGATTTGCCTTTTAGGGTCCATGGGTCCTTGCCTAATTTATTGTCAGGCTAGATCCTATGATGTGGATCTACTATTCCATGGTTAACTTTGTAAATTGTCCTATAATCCTAACTTTATAGTCTTATTAGGTCCGCGTGTCCCAGTTCCCAGGACACCTGTGCATCCTGGTTGAATAGCAACCGCCTCACGTGCGTGCGCTACTAGGGACGCCATGCTAGGGACCGCATTTTGCATGTGCACATGCATGCTCAAGCGACACGCTATGACGCGCATCCTGGATGGCATTGCACGGATGCACCTTTGGTGTAGCATAGTGCATCTCAACTCCCAGGGCACCCCGTGCATCTTGGTCGAGCCAGGACCCATGCCCCACGTCGCCTGTGTACTCGAAGGCCGCACCGAGGACAGCATACACACTGTCGTATGCCTGGAACCTATCCCAGCCGCACGTAGAGCATGGCGTCCCTAGGACACCTTGTTCGTGCAGAGCCGGTTGGAACCGGGTGGGTCATTTTCCAGCCAGGAAATCTGGCTGGAAATGCTAGATCCAGTACAGATCTAGCCTGAAAGGAGGAACAACCAAGAGAGAGGGAAAGATGGCTTACCTGGGCAGCCATGGAGCGCCTATCGCCGATGGTAGAACCCCGTTCTGGTTCTTAAACTTCATGCCACCGAAAAACTGAAGGGAAAAACCCCAATGCCAAGACTGGAAAAGAGAAGAGAGGGGAATGGGGAGACGGGAATGGCCAGCCTGACTCAGGCTTGGCCGTTGCCAGAAAATGCAGAGAAACTGGGTTTCCAATTTTTGCCAGAAACCCCAGTCCTAAATGACTAAAAAATCGTGATTTGGAGAGAAGGGGTGTAGGGTATTTATAGAGGGAAGAAGGCGGTGCCCCTCAATGGCGGTGCAACCATTTCCCCTGGTGTGTTCTGAAAAAATAGGGAGAAAAGGGTTTCTGGAGAAATCGAGAGGAGGAAGACGGCAGGGGGTGCCGTTACCAAAACGGCCCCCTACATTTTTGTTCTTTTTTCATTTTTGTTTAATTTACAAAAATACCCATAATCTTTAAACGACCGTAACTTCTTCATACAAACTCCATTTTTGGTGTTCTTTGAGGCGTTGGATTCCATTTTTTGAGTAGAATCTAATGGTACGAAGTTTCCTTACAAATTCCTTCATTTACTATTTTAAATAAAGTAAAACATTTAACACAGTTTATTTCCCATAAAATGTCCAATTTTTAAAAATAGCATAAATTACTTGGGCATTATAGGTAGTCCTCTGTACCACATGCAATTGAAGTAAGGACATGCATTTTTGATGTGGTAACCTTTCCACCTAATAGTGGTAGAGGCTGGGAGGCCACCCCAAACCTCTCAGCATAGCGCCCACGAGCTTACTAGCCCAAGTCATATACGAACAAATAGGCAAAAACCTCTTTTTCAAAATATGTCCTCTTTGGGTCCCTCACAACTGCTTACCCAACATCTTTTGGGCACTCCAACGTCTTTTGGTAACCCTCAAGGATATGCATTTATTCAAAACTCAATAATCACAAATCATGCAATTTATGCACTTATTTATTGTAAATAATGCAATTTATGCAATCGTTTGTAAAACATGTATGCAATGCATAAAATTTGCTCTTGCTAGTATCACATTCAAAGTCATAACCTTGCCTAGAAGCTTGCCAGTCTAAAAGCCTGTCAGCTCTCTTTGGCCCGCCCTCATCAGCCCGCACTCGTCGGCCAAGGCTACACTTATCATGCAGACAAGAATCCTTTTTCAGAACATGTCTATGCATAATGTATTTTTCATCTGCATGCTAAATTCATTTATGAAATCAATTCATGCTAAACAAGTCATGTAACTTAAAACATGCATTCTCAAAGAAATCATGGGTTCTTTTAAAAAGTCTAGTAGCAATAGAACACCTACCTGGTTTGATCGCGCTAGTCCCCTTGTCCTCGTACATTCTTGGACATGGTTTAGGGAAAAATATTAGCTTGACCTATTTCTATAGGCTCTAGAACAGTTTGTCTCACTACTTAGGCATTAAGGATTCATGCCCATGTCTAAGGGCCTCCTAAGGTCCCTAACTAGGCCTTGGTATAGTCAGGTTTGCAAAGGTTTAGTGGCCCTATGCCACTACCATGGTTTAAGGGTCATGCCAGCCTTATATAGGAGCTTTATTAGGTATTTTATGGTTTAGGTGTGTCCGCGCCATCGATACGGACACAACACCTTTCACAGCGCCTCAATCGGAGTCCTAGAACTCAAGTTATGGTCATTTTAGTATTCAGAATACATGGAAGGCCCACAGGACGCGTCCACAGATGCACCGGGCCTTCTGCCCATTTTCTCGTTTGAGAGCGTGCCCACGGACGTGCCTGGTTTGATCCTGTCAAACTAGTATGCCCCAGGCACCTTCCTTGGGTCCATTGTGGCTCCCTAGAGCCCTGTTTTGCATGGTTTCTCATGCAAAAACTTAGGGAAACTCATCCTAAGATTGAAGGGGAGATGGGTTTGGAGTGGTTTAAGGTGTACCTGGTTCGTGGTCCACAAGTAATCTGTTTTCTCTTTTCAAGCCTAGTCCACATGACCATATCTTATCCATCAAATAGAGCACTGAACAACTATCTTGTTGAGCAAGCAAATGCATTAAATGCATATCGCAATCCTACCACCAATCTATATTCTAAGACCTATAACCCTTGATGGGTTAGGCATCCAAATTATTCTTGGTTGATGAATAACTACTAAGGGGGACCCTTTGTGAATCCCCCTAATTGAAACTGTCCTAGAGCTACAATTCCTTAGTAGCCACCTAGCTTTCAACAGCCTTAACAATAAAAGAAACTCTCTTTTGAGGAAAACATTTAAACCCTTATTGAAAGATCTTTAAAACAAAATAAAGGCACTAAAAAGGCTCTACATGAGTTGCAAATTGATAGTCAACATTTAGACTATGTAAACTCTCAAGCCATAGCCAAGTTAGAGATGCAGGTAAGCCAATTGTTAGCTCCATTATAAGATACAGGAAAGGGTCAATTCCTTAGTCAGCCCATCCCTGACCATAAGGGACAATTTGAGATTGGGTTAAGTTCTCAAACCCATAACCCTCATGAGCATGCCAAGTACTTAACTACCATTAGAAGCAGTGTTAAATGTTTAATTTTGGCAAAAAGACCCCTAGTTTAGCATTTAATTAGAACAACTAATTCATCAATTTGATGATTTTTAGATAAAATATGAAATTTAGCTCCAATTGACCATCCAATCATAAATTATCAAAATTAATGGTCAGATGATCATGTGAGCTAATTAGATTCTTAATGAACAATTTAGATGATTCTAATCTCATCTTATATCTTGCAGATCCACCAAAATAGGCTTGGATGGGTTAGATCAAATTTCAACAGCGTAGATCACCCAACAGAGATTCAATGATGCAGATGGAATGATTTCTTAAAGGAAACTTTGTTTTAAAGGCAACATGGAGAAAATTTGGAAAGCCCCAATAATAGAAGTCTCCAAGGAGGAAAGCAATAAGAAGAAATGTGGAAGAAGACAAATTAGAAGGTCCTGGGGAGGTAGGCTACGCCTTTCCCTTCTACCCCGCTCTTTCCTCTGTACCTTTCCACTTCACCACTCCCTCTCTTTCTAATATCTCTTGGGTTTCCGCTTACAAAGGAAACCATCCCACCTATTTATTTCCTCTTCCCAATGTCTTTCTACTCTCTCTCTCTCTCTCCCTCTCTTATCTACTCTCTTCTCCCCCCTTGGCTGACCTAGAGGGATTTTTTCTTTAACTATTTTCCTCTTTTCGTTCTATTCCTTCTATCAACGTCCTTTTGTTTTGTTTTCTCTTATTGCATTCCACTTCTTCCATTCTTGCATTAGTTCACCCACACCCAACTTATCTTGTTTTCCTTCTTTTTCTTTTGAACCAAAAATTGTCATCTCCACCCTGCTCTTCCCACTTCCACTTCCACCTTTGTTTCTCTCTCATTCTTTCTCTATTCTGCACCACTCCACCATTATTTTGTTTTTCCACCTTTTCTCAATCTCTATCACACTCAGCTACTCTGTCTGCTCCTCTTCCCTGCTCCCTAAGCTAGCATCTCATAACTAGGATTGGCTTCTCTGCTTGATTATTGTTGACCTAGCACTGTATCCTTCACTACCCTGCTCCAGCACCATCTCCTCTCATCCCCCTCACTAACCCAAACCATCTCTACATACCATCAGTTTCCCCTCTCTTTCATACCCTTTAGTGCTCTTCCTGCACCAGAGCTAAAACCACCCAGCTTATAGACCTGGGTGGCATTGGCATCTGAACTAGGCAAACCAACCGGGTGGTCAACGTCGTCTCTACCGTCCAGCCCAGGAAGACACTCTATTCTCCCCATTTATATGCATTACCGGCATCGTCTACCTGAAGCAGATAGGCCAGCCCACATCACACAAGTCTAGTACTGGCCAGATAGTCCTCTGTTCCCCAGCTATCCATCTTTGCATCACTAGCTCCGGTTGTCTTCTTTAGCTTCGTTGTCTCCAATTGTATTGTCAACTTCAACGCAGAAAACCTAGCACAGGTTTTTAGATGGGTTTCCTCTTTTCCCTCTTCTCCTCCCCGATCTCCTGTCTGTCCTTCACCTTCTCCTCCTCCAACTTCCTCTTCTTCCTAGTCGGGTTTCCCAGTCTTTTTTTGGTTTCAACCAGATTTTTTATTGAATTCCAATTCTACCCTTTAGGCTTTAAATTGAATTCCATTTCCATACCCTTTTTAATTCCTTCTATATCCTACTTCCATTCCAATTTTATTTCTCTGTGTTTTGCTTATCCAGGAATTGCCCAATCTAACCCAATCAATAAAGGCTTAACATAATCAACGAGTTAGCCGTAACAAATAAGATTTCTCAATTTCTCCTCTGTTTCTTTTCAAATTTTCAATTAACTTTTAGATTTAATTCTTAGGACCTCTCTTGGCTTGATTAATGTCTCTAATCTTTAGTATGAAATCTAGAAAGAGATCTAAACTTTCCAAATGCCAAAATCCTTATCTAGAATAGATATTTGCAATTTTTTAGAATCTACCTAATCCATCCAGTGGATGATCAATCAGAAGTACCAAGATGAGACTGATAAAGGTAGATCAAAGTTTATGGGCCCAAATATGAAGAAATTATTGATAATCAATCTAGGGAAGTAGATTTTTCTTGTTTTTCTTGTTAAATTTCTATCTTTTTGAATTACATTTCTATATTTTTCATTGATTAAATACATTTGAAGTCTGATTGTACTTTTTGTTAATTTTTGTCTTTTAATTTTAATTTTTGAATAATTAAATTTTATTAAAACTCCAAATTCTTAAAGCGAGTCCCTATGGGATAGACCCGTACTTGCATTAGCCATACTACAATTGCCCGTGCACTAGTTAAAAACACAATAAGTAGCCTTCAGGTTGACAACAAAGTAGGGTAGGCTAAGGAAGCTAGAGAGGAAAATGAGGCAACCACAACATAGGAGAAAGAGAAAAGACAAAAATCTCTTGTGGAACTTATAGTAAAGGCATCCTATGTGTTCAAAGCCCTATTTCCTCAATTACTAAAAAAGGCTAAAAATAGACCAAACTTCAATGAGCTCATGGATGTATTTAAACATGTCCAAATTAGCATTCCATTGCTTAATGTAATAAGATGTCCCACCTATGCCAAGTTCCTAAAAGAGATCTACACTAAAAAGAGAAAGCTCAATGTACAAAAGAAAGATTTCCTCACCAAGCAGGCAAGCTCTTTAATTCAACACAAGACCCTATCGAAGTTTAGAGACCTAGGGTGCCCTACAATATTTTGTATGATTTGAGACCATGTTATAGGTAGGGCACTGCTTGACCTAGGGCCAAGTGTTAACATGTTGCCATACTCTTTCTATGAGCAACTAAGGCTTGGTTAGTTGAAATCAACCACTACAATGCTACAATTAGTAGATAGATTAGTGATGATATCCCATGGTTTGTTTCACTAGATACCTAACCTATATCTGATCCTAATAGTTAGATTCTAGTTATATTTGGATTTCCATTCTTGGCAATGTCCAATGCATAATTAACTGTAAGAATAATGTAATGAAGCTGGAATTTAGCAACATGAAAGTTAAGCTTAATGCCTTTAATCCTGACCAACAACATTTAGACCTCAATGATTCTTGTGAAGTGAATTTGAATGACAGTCTAATCCAAGATATTCATCCACCATCTTCCATCTTTGACTCATTAGAGGACTATCTCATGTATTTTAATGGAGATTTTGATTTAGATAAGTATTGAGGAGGTGAACAACCTTTTAGAGGCTGCTCTAATCATGGATACCTCTAAATGGGACCTTTATGTGGAGCCACTCCCTCCAAAATCTGTCCCAATACCTCTATAGAGCAACCACCATCTCTGGCCTTAAAAACCCTTTCCTCACAACCTTATGCACTCTTATCTAGGACTAGATGAAACCTTCTCTGTTATAATAGCATCTGATATAGATAAGGAACAGGAAGGAAAATTACTTAATGTTCTTCAAGAACATAAGTTTGCTATGGGATGGACCATAGCAAACATCAAAGGGATTACTCCAGCCATGTGCATGCAAAGGATATACCTGGAAGAAAATGCTAAACTATCCATGAAAACTCAAAGACGACTCAATCCCCATGAAGGACATGTCTAGAGATAAAGTCCTTAAGCTTCTAGATCCTGACATCATGTACCCCATCTCTAATAGCACTTGGGTTAGCCTCGTTTACGTTGAACCCAAGAAATTCGAGGTCACAGTAGTGAAGAATGAGGAGGAGTTAGTACCCACCTACATGACCATCGAGTAGAGAGTCTGCATTGAATACAAAAAATTAAATACGATCACAAGGAAAGACCACTTTCCTCTACCTTTTATTGATCAAATGCTTGAGAGTTCAACTGGACATGGTCATTATTGTTTTCGAGATGGATATTTTAGATATAACCAAATTCCTATAGCATCTAAAGATTAGGAGAAGACTACCTTCACTAGTCCTTTTGGAACTTTGCTTATTGACATGTGCCTTTTGGGCTCTATAATGCTATAGCCACTTTCAAAAGGTGTATGTTGAGCATCTTTTCTGATATGGTAGAAAGATTTTTTGTGGTGTTCATGAATGACTTCTTAGTATTTGGGTCTTCTTTTGATGAGTGCGTATACCATTTGAAGTTAGTTCTCTTAAGGTATCAAGAGAAAATTTTAGTAATGAACTAGAAAAGTGTCATTTTGTGGTACAAAGTGTATAGATTTAGGCCACATTATATCACACAATTTGGGATAGAGATCGATAAGGCTAAGGTTGATTCAATAGCCAACCTTCCTCTACCAAGGATGGTGAAAGAAATCTACTCCTTTCTAGGGCATGATGATTCTATCGAAGATTCACCAAGGATTTTAGCAAGATTGCCAAGTCCTTTTGTAATCTACTAACAAAGGAAGATACATTTGAATTGATGAGGAATGTAGGAATTCACTTGAGTGGGTAAAGACCAAGTTGACTTCTATACCCACCATTCGACCACCTAATTGGAGCTCACCATTCAAGATGATGTGTGATGTGTTAAATTATGCAATTAGAGCTGTTTTGGGGTAATGCATCTATAAACTTCCCCATGTGATATACTAGGTTAGTAAAACACTAAATGATTCATAACTCAACTATCCAAACATGGAAAAAGAGTTCTTGGTGTAGTGTTTGCTTTGGATAAGTTTACATCTTATTTGATAGGGTATAAATTCATAGTATACTTGAATCATGCAACTCTAAAGTACCTCCCTCTAAAGTGAAAGTGAAACCTAGGTTGATCCATTGATACTCTTGCTACAAGATTTGACTTGGAAATTCAGAACAAGAAAGGTTCCAAACATGTTGTAGCAGACCACTTATCCAAATTATTGGTGGAGCACAGTAGTGATAATGTGCCTATAATTGAATCCTTTTTAGATGAAAAGTTAATGTATGTTTCGCAATTACCTTGGTATGGAGACATAGTGAATTATCTTGTTACAGGAGAAATTCCCAATCATTGGACCAAAAAAGATAGGAAGAGATTTTTGGCCTATGTTAAATGCTTTACTCAAGACCCTTTCCTAATTCTTTTGGGAATTTATACATCTTAGCGAGAGTGGACTATGTGTCCAAGTGGGTGGAGGCTATACCTTGCAAAACCAATGACCACAAGGTAGTGGTAAACTTTTTAAAGGATTTTTTTTTTTTGCTAGGCTTGGTTCTTTGTGAGCCATAAAATATTTTTCTAGTAAAGTGTTTGAAAATGTAATGAAAAGGTAGGGTGTCAACCATAGGATAGCTATTCCATACTACTCTCAAACTAGTGGCTAAGTAGAGGTATCAAATAGGAAAATTAAGTGTATTCTAGAGAAGACAATCAATCCAAGTAGGAAAGACTAGTATGTGAGACTCATTGATGCTTTATGAGCCTATTGTATAGCTTGTAAAACTCTAGTAGGCATGTCACCCTACCGCCTTCTCTATGCAAACGCATGACATTTACTAGTAGAGATAGAACACAGGGCATATTGGGCTATCAAAATGCTCAATTTCAAATTAGTTGCTACTGGAACCCACTGAAAGCTCTAATTTAATTAGTTGGATGAATTGAGAAAGGATGCATATGATTCTACATGACTATACAAAGATTGGAAGAAGGTTAACCACAGTGCCAAATCTTAAGGGAATCCTTCACACCTAGATAAAAGGTCTTGTTGTATAATTTAAGATTGCATCTCTTTCTAGGAGAACTCAGATCTCAATGGACTGGATCTTACATAGTATGCATAGTATATTCTCATGGGGCCATCAAGATTGAGAAGGATGGTGAGATCCTAAAGGTTAATGATCAGAGCTTAAAGCCTTTCTTATAAGTGATTAATATTGAAATTGAGGAGACACTGTTAGAAGCACCATATTATCATGACCCACCTTAAAATACTCTAGGAATCTTGCAGATCATTATCATTGCACTCATCATTACATCTAGTTGAAGACATAAAACTAAGTGCTCATTTTCAATAGGTTCCTATGTCTTCAAACATTGAGGACAATGTTTCTTTTAGGTTGGGGAGGTAGATATACACAAAGGTTTTGGATTTTTCCTAAGTTTTCTTATATGTTTCCAAAAAAAAGTTTTGAGGTAGAGTTCCCTTGTTGTGAGGAGAAGTGGATTTTCAAAACTTAGTAATTCTACTATTTTAACCTCTTAATGAAGTGTATATGGCTAGTTTTTCATATTATTCACCTGTTGAAACATTGTATGAAGATTAGTTCTCAGAAGATAATTACACATAGCACATAGTCCATATCTTAGAAAGTTATGACTTAGATTCCTTACGAAAATTCAATAGAGATCTATAACCTAGTGAGTTTTAGAGACTATTTTCTTTTAGAGAGGTATGAGTAATCCCACTTTTTCTTCAACATACAGAATTTAGTTGTATCCTATTATTCTTGTTTTGGTTAACTATCAAGAATAAATAGGAGTAATAGCTTTCATTCCAGAAAATTTATTGAATGTAATATGCTTTAAGAAACCTAGGGAATGATATAGTCCATCCTCGTTTAACCTAAAGACGGAGAACCTACCTACTATATTATACCACAGGTTCCCCCTTGAGCCCATTATTAATCCTTTTCTTTCTTAACCTACTTACCTTAACCCAAAACAGTCGAGAAATAAACATACATTACCCTTCATAAAAATGAGTAGAGTTGGTAGAAAAAGTTTAAAAAGGACACAAAGTTAAAGAAGTAAAAAACATTGAAAGTGTTTCTCTCAATGAAGTCAAAAGAAAAAGAAAAGTAAAAGGAATTAGATATCATAAATAGAGGAGAAAAATTAAAAGAAAAAGACAAGAAAACAAAAGATATTCACTTCAGTCAAAGAAAAAATGTCCAACAATCAAAAGAAGACCTCTACTCAATTTTGAACCTTTGAAAACCTTATAATTTTCTTCTTTGAATCTATTCCAACCCTACATTTCATCCCATTTAAATATTTATGGATCTTAGATGGAACATAGACTTAAAGAGGATATAAAAATAGGAATTAAGGTAAAATACCCTACTATTCTTGGTGATAACAACCACTCTTAGGGATCACTTTTTGTTGTCTAGTCAGTACTTAGAAATTTATGTGAACCATTAGCCTTGTTGAATTCGGTTACATAATGAGAGAAATATGTTCAGCTCCTTATCTGAGAGCTTCACTTTTGAGAGTATACTCATGACAATTTAAGATCAAAGCATATTTCCAGTGGAATCTAAGCATATCTAATTAGAAATCATTACTTGTATAGTTGTACACACATGAACACTCCGAGAAATAACAAGAACGAAATATCTTTAGATATGTATAATTTGTAAAATTGTTAGTCATCTTCGTTAAGTTGTGAAAAACTAGTAAAGTGCTAATGAATGAGGATTCTCTCAGATAAAATAGGAGGCTCAACATTGGAGAATTTTGTGGGTGTATTCATTGTAAAGCCTTACGAAGCCTAACCCATCCCCTAGGGGTAACCTAAGGGTTCAAGGGCTTATTGCATGTGCTAAATACAATTATGAGTGCCAACGAAAGTGGCACTTTATATTAGTTTCTATAAACTAAATTTTTGAACATTTTTTTGGACCAGAAAACTACTAATTGAGGGGTGTGATAAGTATTTAATTTTTCATAAAAAAACACCCAATTAGTTACCCATATGTTTTAATTTACACGATGAAATAGGGTTTTTGGCCAAAATTTGTAACACATGCATTTTTGACCAAAAAGACCAAAATTTTGATATTTTGTAATTTCAAAGGCTAATTCAAGGTAAGTTATGATTGATCATATTTTTCTATAATTTAATTAGAGTTTTTAACTTTTGTCAAAAGTGAAATGAGGCTTCGATGGTTGAGATTGACCAAGATGAAAATTGATGATCAAGATCGAAAGATCGAGTCAAAGCCTCAAAGTCATCACTTCAACAAGAGATTAACGGTCCAAATCATCTTAAGATTACTTGAAGATGGAATGAAAGGAGTCAATGGTGGCCAAAGTGGGCCAATACACAAGCTATGTAAAGTTCACCACCTTTGCATGGATTTCACTTAAGCCACTTAGCCATATTCAAGCCATGAACAAATGACAAGCTAAGGAGCCTAACCAGCTACCAAAGCCAATGATGTGAGCCATCAAGCTAATCCAAGAAAGCCATCTAAGCCATCCATGAAACCAAGCCAATGGAGCTCTTAAAGTTAGCCCCAAGCTACATAGAAGGCTTTGATTGGAGGAGAATTCAAAGAATTATCATTGAAATTTATGGAGAAAATTTTATGATAATTGAGGAAAAATCTACTAGAATAAGGTAGCATGTGGACGAATAGGAAGACACCTCCCCATTTTATCTTTTTTGCAATGTTTTCCCATTTTTTTCTCACTTTCTACCTTGCCACTAAGAAGCACTAAGAATTTCACATTCTAACTAAGAGTCCTAACTTTCTAAAACTATCCCACCTTCCCAACTCCATCCTAAACTAGTGAATCACCTTTTTTCACCTTAACTCCTCTTTCTTATCCATCTCATTATCTTCACCATTCATTTTTAATCCGAGGGTTAGTATAATTGTCATCTTTTCACATAGGAATTTCACCTGAAAACTATAAGGTAGAGATGTTTTTTTCCCCTAGAAGATTGTTGTCTTCCCATGCTTGGTTGGCCAATCACATGATGCCACATCTTCCCCTCCATCTCACTCTTTATTTCCTTCCTCCTTACTCCCCAAACCTACCCCACATTTCTTTCCCCTTTCCTTGTTTCTTTGCATGTGAAAATCCTCAAGGAAAGGAGTTCCAAGCCAAGATCCTAATAGGTAGGATCTCCCTTCTATTCCACCCCATAATTTCCCACTCATTGCAAGATGTATACACCCATGGATCTTTCTTATCTCACTTTTCATCTCTTTCCCACCCATCTAGATTTCCATAGAATCTTCCTAACCAATTTGGATATCTTTTAATCCCAACCTTAGATCTAATTCTCATCTCTTTCCCACCTTAGGATCATGGGCCATCAAGATTAGAAAGAAAATCATCTACAAAAGGAAGGCTTTGGGGTTCACAAAAGGGAGCTTGAGTGGAGACACATAAAAAAGTGTAATGGCCCAAATTTTGAAGACATTTTGTATGAAGAACAAATATAATGTTTACCACTTACTACTGATGCTATAATTTATCTCTTTTTGGGAATTAAGATATGTTTACTAGTCTTAAGAGGTAGTTGGATGTATTATTTTAAATTAAATAGGAAACATAAGAATTTGTAAAAATAAATAAATCAGTGCCATTAGATTCTACACTCAAAATGTAATCTAACACCTCAAAGAACACCGAAAATGGAGCTCGTATGAAGAAGCTATAAGCGTTTGAAGGTTGAGGACAATTTTGTAAATTGTACTTAAAAATGAAAAAGATGAAAAATGCAGGGGCAGTTTTGATAACGACATCCCCATCTTCTTCCTCCTCCAGCCACCTTTCCCGATTTTTCTAGAACTTCCAGCATCACCTCTGTAAGGTGATGCTAGGAGAAATGGTGACACCGCCATAGGGCGAGCACCACCTTAGCACGGCTATAAAGCCTACTTTCCCCCCTCTCCTCCAACCATATGGTTTTCCTCTTCTTCTTCTCCAACCAAGCTAGGGCTTTTGACAAAAAAATCAGAAACCCCTTCCTTGTCCTCTGCAATTTCTGGCTGCCCAGGTAAGTCCCCACCTTCCACCTTCCAACTTCCAACTTCCTCCTTCCATTTTTCTCTTTTCCCCTCTTTTCTGGCCCAAATCCATGCTGGATCTAGTGGGTTCCGACCAAAAATTTCCAGAAGAGGGTTTGTTTCAGAACCCTGAACCCAGAAGCATCCCAGGGATGTTGCATGCCTGGGACAGGGTCCCTGGGATGGGTTGCGGGTATGCAACCGCGTGAGCACAGTCCTAGGTTCGATCGGGACTTGCCAAGGCCTGGGAACGTGCGATATGGGTGCATGGGTCCTGGTTCGACCAAGGCACGTGAGTGCCTCGGGAGCCATAACGCATGCATCCGTACGACACTGTCCAGAATGCACGCCCAAGCATGTCACTTGGGCATGCGTACACATGCGAACACGGTCCCTGGCGTAACGCTAAAAACTCAATTGATAAGACTATAAAATTTAGGATCAAGGGATTAACGTAAGTAACTATAAAGCCATAGAGATCTCATAACTCCATAAGATCAACCGAGATCAAACCTTATAATTTGATTTAAGAGAGACCTTAGGACATGCTTAGATAAAGATCAACCTAAGAATGTCACAAAGTGATACCTAGAAACCAACATCATATAGATTTAACCTTTGCCCTGTGAACCTAGAAATAATGTCTGGATCTTATGTTTGAATGTCATTCAGAACTTTACCAGGGTATTGACTCGAATTAAAGATAGGCACGAGCTCAAAAATGACACTTGAGGTAGGTCATCTGATATTGCTACATTTTAATGCATCTCCAAATGTATTTGATTTGTAGGTAGTTTGATACTACTCTGTTTTCAAAATGCATCCCAAACTCTATTTAAGTTACCTGTTTTTATTACTGTATCTAATATGTATTTTAAACCATGCTGTTCTTATACAACTATGCAGGACCTGCTTTCATGATTTATGTATTTGACAAATCTTGCATTGAATTAAAAATGTTGTTGGGCAGTAATGTTTTTATACAAGTTACGGATTCATGACATTGCATAAGGTACTAGCATGAGTAGAATTTATGCAATACTCACATACTTTGAAAACAAATGCATAAATTGCATGACTTATGTTGGTTGAGATTTGGATCATCTATGTCTATTTTTGGGCTATTAAGCCTAGTGGGCACTATGCTGAGGGGTACAGATTTGGCCTCCCGGCCTCTACCACCAAAAAGGTAGATGGTATTGCTGCCAAAAACGACATTATCCCTTCCTTGACTGTTGTGGTAAATGGGGACGACCACTGGAGGTGTTCACGGCACCCTTTCGAGGACATATCCATAGTTGCTATGGAGGCTATGGCGGATTGGTCTCTAGATACCGGAGACACGCGATCTAAAGGGATTTTGGTCGTGAGCATAGTGACCCTATGATTTCAGTGTGATTGATATGCATATAGCATTGAAATGGTAGTAAATGAGTACTCGTGACCAGTTGACTTGAGACCCTGTGCATGATGCTATTGTTTGCTTCATATGAAGACTATTTTAAGTATTTCCTTATTATTATTTAAGACTCATTGATTTGCCGTATTATTTAGATCTCATGACATGGATATATTGATATGTATTGATTTCGGCTTTCTAAAATTAGACATACTGCTACTATTGCATACTGAGGTTTAATAAAGAATTTCAATAGATGGCATTGCTTACATTTTTTTGACATACAAATGTGACTTATTTCAAATTAAGCATCCTGTTGTCGTACATGCAAACCCTTTGAACTTTGTATGATGCATTGCTGTGTTTTCAAAAGGATAGTGTCAGGTTACCTACTGAGTATGATAAATACTCAACCCAATCCATTATTTTTTAGATCAAACAACATACAAATAGAAGGAGTATCATGAGGCATTGGACCCATAATCAAGTAGGAAAAGGTAAGACTTAATTAGTGATTCTTTTGGTACCTGTTGTAATCTTGGTTGTAAGTATTTGTTTATAGCTGTGGCTGTGACTAACAATCCTGGGAGTAATATTATTTCGATTTGGTCCATAAATTGCCATGGCACTATGCATTGACAAATCATTATGACACTTGGGCTCTTTATACAATGATTTCTGAAAAAGGAAAATTTTCCCTGCATTCTTTTGCACAAAGTGTTTTAAAAATAGAGCTCGATCTTGCTATGTTTTTATAAAATTGCATTCTAAAACCCAGGTCGTCACAAAAAGCAGCGCCTCCCTTCCCCTTGAAAACCATGTTTTTTTTTCTTAAGATTCTCTCCTTTACATTGCAGCCCTTGGAGCAATATTTTTTGGCGAATTTGCTTCTCATTTTTCTTGTTTTAATGCTTTGGTTGATTCCACAGTTGATGCTCCCTCGATGCATTCAAGAAGAGGTAGATGTCTTTCCCTTCATTGTTCTCTTGCTTACTTCGCCTAGGTTCATTTAAGTTCAGCCTATTTCCCTTTAAGCCTTATTTTTTTCATTGAAATTTCCCTTGTATCTCAAGCTTGTAGGAGGAGGAAGTGTTTAAGAGAGTTTATTTTGAGAATCTTCTATGTAATGCATGGTGCACTCTCACCTAAAGTGGTTTGCACCATCCTTGTAACACACTCTCAATTCAATGCAATTACAGGGAATAGTTCTCTTCATCATTTGTGCCAGTGTTATGTTGCTTACTTATATGTTGATTCCATAGTTTGATGATTAATAGAATTTCTTGCTTTAAAATACCAATTGAATCAACCCAAAACCCATTGAAATCATGTGCACTCTAAGCATTGAAAGCATGGTTTTGAAGGTTTATTGGGTTGAAGATGAGGCAACATGATAAATTTTAGTTGCCCACTCTTAGTATCATTCAAGTCATGTAAGTAATTCATCTGTAGTTCATCTCAAATACATATTTAAATTACACCCAAATCAACTTAAAATTATGCACCCCAACCATGGGCTATGCGCATGGTTTTGAGGGATTTAGAGTTGATTGAACAATGGTGTAAAAGGTATGGAATGTGGATTCACCATGTTAGGGAAGTTAATGTTAATTTTGTTTAGCTTATGGTTTGAATAGTTTGTTATTCTATGAATTTTTCATATTTACCATGTTAGTGAAGTAGTGTCTTGTAACTTAAATCTTTTTATTATATTCACTCCCATTAGTATAATTGCATTCTTTAGAAATTGCATACTTAAAATGTTTGATTTAGGTAAGTTGTTAAATTTCATTCTTAAGCAGTTTTCAATTGAGGGAAGTTATAAATTTAGAGAATTTTCATTTTTAGAAATTGTTTTTTAGGAAGGTTTCCAAATTTAGTTTATTTAATATCTTTATTTACATTAAGTTTCTTTCCTTAATTTATAACATGAACACTCAATATTTTGGATAGGTTAAATAGTTTAAGTAGGAACCACGAATCACACAACCATTAGATTCCTCATGGGATCTACCTTCATCGTGTGAATTATTATACTGACTTGTGTTCTTATGAGTTTTAACTTAAAATCACAATAGATATAATCACTAGGTAGAAAAGAGACTACAAAAATGAAAACCTTGGCACACAATCACACATGCACCCACGCATTCTACTCCACAACATTGGCGTAGGCCCTAGGGTTTTTTCTTCAAAACTCATGCAAAATCAATGCAACTCATGAATGCAGCATCATCACACAATCACAAGCATCCAATCTAGGATATCAAATCACAACATCCAAAATGAGGTAAAAAATCATGCATCCATGAAAATTCTTTATCATATGCAAAAGTCAAGCGTAAAAGACTCAAATATTAACCACCATCTCTACAGGGTACCCACGAGTGTCTTATACACTCAACCTTTAGCATTAAGCCATTTCAAACCAACCATTACTACTCATCTATGGGAATAAGATCTAGGGAATCATCATGCCATGCCACATCTACCCAGGATGTCAATGCCCTTATCAGACCTGAAGCACAGTGCCTCATCCTTAGATTCCAAATCCCATAAATCATGGACCACTACTTCACAGCCCAAACCTAGGTCCGTTTGAGTGGTCAATGCCAATATTGGAGTGTGGATCCTAGGTGGGGCCAATCTTATTACCTTCCTAGTGGGTGGCCAACCCTACTACGCTCCTAGTGTAGTGTCCACCGATGCCCTCACATTAGTTGAAAAATCTTTATGGCCCAAAGGTCACACCATGCATATTAGCAAATCACAAGGCCATGATTTTGCCTCCAGTGACTATAACCAGTTGGGAAAAAAAGAAAAACATGTGACCATTGGTCACACCATGCATATCAACTGCAATTCAAAGGGCAGCCCCGTGCCCAAATTGACCTCACCTTAGTAAGAAAACACATGATCCATGTGGTCACACCATACATATCAAATGATATCTATAGGGCAACCTCGCACCCAAATTGACCTTACCTTAGTAAAATATATGTGAACCATTGGTCACACCTTGCATGTAAAATGCAATCCATAGGACAACCCCATGCATAAACATCTTGAAGATCCAAGGAGAAATTGTTCCAAAGCTCAAGGTCAATCAGTTGACCTAATTGATCACCCATAGCATCGATCAATTGATTAGGCTCATCTCCAAGCCATCTGATCCAACTCCAACCAATAGATTAGTACTCCACTAAAATTCATCTATTCAATCACACCAATTGATTGACCCATCCTAAACATCAATTTCAATCGAAAACAAGTCCACTGACCTTTCAAAGATGTCTATACTCTCTAACCACTTGATCGGTCAGTTAAGCATTCTTCCTTTGTTTTACAAAAATTCTAAAGTTTCTTGCACAAAATTCTTGACCCAATTTACATCAAGTTTTGGTGAATCAATACATGTTTTGGCCAAACCAAAACTGGGGTCTTCAAACCCACCAAGTGGATAATGAAATCCCTCTGATTCATAACAATTTGCTCAGTTCTTCATACTTAAACTTTGACCCCAACTTGGTTTGCTTCCAAATTTGCTTTGAAACCAAAACTAAAAACCAAAGTAGGGACAACTTTGTTGAATTTCATCCAATTTCATAGAAATCCAAACATTCAATGATGATAATGAATTAAAGCAATTCAAGCCATATCCCATAGTAAAAGTTGATGTCGATTTCATTATTTCTAAACTAATTCTTAGGTTAACAAATGAACACCATCATAATGATATTCACAACAACTTACAAAAGCATGCCAATGTCTCATAAAAACATGACTATGTGACAAATAAAAACACCCTTACCTCCAATTGAAAGGGCACTATACAATGAAACAAACTCATGTAAATCACACAATAAAACTTAGGATTTGAAAAATAGCAAAATTAAACATCACAATCATCAAATCCATGATAAAAAATATTGGTCATCTCAATTCCACCTCCCTCAATAGTCCACCACTTCCACTCCTAAGCTTTCACCCAAATTCCCACTCGTCACTGTCAAACACCATATTTGGAGCTTGCTTTCCTTTCCTCTCTCTCTCTCCCCTCATGAGTTGGTCTTAAAAATAGAAATTCAACCCCTTTTGAAGACCAACATGCAAAGGAGGTGAGACATCCATGACCATGTGTCCAAGAAGATATATGCACATGTCATGTGTTTCCTTACATGCACTCATGATAGTGGTTAATGGTGATGTCATACTACCTCATGTGAGTTAGCTATCATGTATAGTTCTTAGGTCCCACGAGGTCCACATCATGAGAGGCATTGTTATCCAGTTTGGCCCCTTGTTTTCAACGTTTGAAAATTTGTAGTTGAATTCAAGTTTTGACATTCTTAGAGTCTTTGAAAAGCTTTTCTTGCACATAATTAAAAAATTGAGGTTTTGAATGTTGATTTTGTGTTTTTCAAGATTTGATCAATTCATGATTTGAATTAAAAGGAATTAAAATAATTCATCAAGAACTAAAAGGAATTCAATTAACTAAACTTGTAACAAATTTACCAGATGTAAATTCAAATTTGAATTTTTTTCTCTGAATGGATAAAGATACTCTCCAATGGCTAAGAATTGGTCCATAATGGATCTTTTGAATTTGGACTATGTATATATGAGTCATTTTGAGAAGAAAAAAAATGAAGAAGAGATACATTGAAATTAAGAAAGTGCCTATAGGTTGTTTATTAAAGCAAGTTTCCTTAAGCCGTTGTGTTAATTCTTCTTTTTTTTTCCTTTTTTATAAATCCCTCCTTTTCTTTGTATTTGTGATTAAATGTATTGAGAGATTCTTCTTCAACTCCTTTGTTTTCTGAGAGTAGTGTAGCTCTCTTATCTTAGATAGTTCTTCAAGTGCTTTTAAGAAGGTTAAGTTTGCTACAATTGCTCATGTCCTTCATTTTTTGCCAACACATTGTTAACTAGTGTACAAAACTTTGCAGAGATTAGTGAAAGCCCAAGACAGGGAATACTTTGAGAGAGTGGAAGTAGCTGCATTAGTTTGCTGGTCCAACCACTAGAAAATCTCATGTCAAGTTATTCTTATGTCCCAAAACTTTTTAAAACTTGTTTTGAGCATTTCTTATATGTGTTAAATTTAAATACCCAAGTTGGTGGTTAGATAATGTAAATTTATTACCAATGAGTTTGTACTCTTAAAAAAAATTGTTGCATTACACACGAGTCAATGATCTCTGGTGTACATGATTCTTTCAAACATCCATAAATTTGTATTGAAGCATCCAGCAATAACCAATTGTAAATTTTATTGATTTCCATGACTCTCAATTCCTATGAGAGGACATGTCATTGTTCATCAAAATTAGGACCATAAATAGCAGAAAAATCCATGACTTCTCAACAAATTTATTTTGTAATTGATTGACAATAGAGAATCGAACCACATTAAAATCTTATGTTATAATTTTTTTAAAGATACCACTAGATACTCCAGCTGAAGGTTTTTCCACTCAACTATATATTGAAAATCCACACAATTATCTTCTTAGAAAGTCATGCATTAGTTCAATTTTGCTGAAAAGTAAGAAGTCATGGCGTTACACAGCCTAATTGCATGTATGATAAAAAAATCTCTTTAAAGCTCTACCTCCACCTTATAAAAATCCATGAAATCAACTTAATTGTAAAAATATTAAGAAAATCAACTCCATAGGCCTTCAAGCTGCAATAACCCAAATTTTTAGAATTATTTTTTTCATTAATGAAAAATAATATTTTTCTTAAATGGTCAGCATTGAAAATTTGAAAACACACTGAAGTGATGATGAAACTTTAGTAGAAGATAGAGCTCAGAAAGAGCTTTTGTAAGAACACTAAGATGATGAAAATCTGATGTCATAGGTCTATGCAGCAAGCAAAATAATTCCATTGCTAAGAATTTTGAGCTAAATTTTGGAAAAACTTCTAGAACTCTCTCTCATTTTTCAATATGAGGGCCTCTCCACTAACTACATCTACAATCTATCTATTTTAAGGTGTTAATGCCTCACAAAACTACTGAGCTTCCTGCCATTTTTTGAATCCATGGCAATAACACTTTTGCAACAACTCATTCCACCTTTCTTAGCATTTATAATATTGCTCATCATCACTTTGCTAGAAATTGATAACATCCTTTCGAAGGGCATTGGTCTTATGGACAAGGAAGAATTTGTTTAGAAACCTTTTAGATGACTAGTCCCATGTGGCAATGGAACCAACATCTAAAGAATTTAGCAACGATTTTGCCTTCTCCTTCAATGAGAAGGGAATCAACCTAATACTAATAGAATCATCCAAAATATTATAGAATCTGAATGTAGTGCATTATCAAGGAAATCCTTGATATGTAGGTATTGATCCTCTATCTTGACCATAAAATGTTGGGAATAATTATATGATGCCAGGTTTAAGTTCAAAGTGGTCTGCATAGGTGGGTGGTAATGTGATACATGATAGAGTATTTAGTTGGAGTGGTGCATAGAAATCAATAATAGCCTTGTGCTCAACTACTGCTAGTGGGTCTGCCATGGGGTTAGGAATTTAATTTCTCACCCCTTGCTTATAAGTACATTCAATCTCAACATCTAATGGTACTAACTTAATATTTTGAGACAGGCGACCTTGCATACACTAAAATGAAAATCCTATCGAAATGATGCAACCTAACTCTACTTTCTCATTAGATTTCATTTTTGGTGTTTTATGCTCTTTATCTCATAACTACTATAACAATTAAATGTACTAATCAAATTTAACTATAAATGAATTATAACTTTAAAGCATAAAACTACATAATTGAACAACCTAATGATAATGGTACAAGGTACTTAAGATTATACTAGCATGAATTCTAACTAATGTGCTTTATCTAATAAACTAAAATTAAACTATCATGGACCTAAGGTACCATTTCATACCATAGTCTAATCTAACATGAAATCCTAACATGGTCCTAAGATACAATTGCATGAAATCATACCAACATGGTCCTAAGCTACAATTCATCATTCATGAATAATTTTATGGACATTTGAAATGAAGTTACACTAAAATAATCTATCATCGATCCTATATTTAGGAAATAAATCAAATGAAATCAATGCATAACTCAAGCTAACCCTTTTCTCATTATTAAAGCTTTTATTAATTCATTTTAGGGCTTTTACTCCATTAAGGTCTAGGATCATATCCCTTTGTTTCTAGCCATATTCAATCCATGTTGTCAATGGATTCTATCATAATATCATTCATTCAATCCATCCCAAGGGTCTGATCATACTTGATCTTATTGATCAAGTGAGTCCCTCAATTTATCTTAGATCTGTCCAAATAAGTCATGGATATCCCTTTATTTCAACATTATATCATTAGTAAATCAAAACCCCAAGATCTGATCATCTCAGATCTTTAAGATCATGAAAATTAGAAGCTTAATTCTTAAATACAGAAAGTTTCATGAAGAATTTTCTAAATGTTATGATTCAGAATAAAATAGAAGTTATAAGCTTTCCATAGGTTCTTTCTGATCTAAATTTGAAGTTCAAATGACTCCAGAATTGAATTGTGAAGTTCACAATCATTCTTAGGGTCTAGATTTGATCTGGGCTTAGCAGAACGGACGGCCCAGATCAATCAAGCGGAATGGTCGCCGCATGCCCGCCATCGAGACACACACGTGATGTGCTCCCCCCAGTAACTGTGCGTGTGTGGAAATGCTCTCTCATGGCACATTTTCATGCGGCACTGTGTTTTGGGAACTGATCAGATTTGGGAGATTGGACTGTCCATTTTGGACCGTCCAATCATTTCCTTTACAATTAAGGGGTCAAAACTTAATAAAAATTATTGAAATCTAGAGGTTTTGGACCCTTTTGGATTGATTGGATAGCTCAGATTTTCCACATGAGCCTTCCATCATCTAGAATTGAAGGGTTTTGGTCCTTACTTTATTCTTATAAATTTTAACCTAAAACTAATTACAAAAAAAATAAAAATAACATAAAATAACATGAAATAAGTATAAGAAGTGGTTCCACCTACTTGATTGGAGAAAGAACGTAGATTTGAAGCCCAATTTGAAATAAATACCAATTGATGATAAGATAGCTTGATGGTCTCTTGTTTTGTGATTTTTCATTGAGTGTACCATTGGATCGTGAAATTGATTAGGGGTTTTGTAGATTAGGTAGTCTAGGATTGTATGTGCGACGACCCAGGTTTTCCCATGCATTTTTAAATGCAAGATCTAATTTCTAAGGCGGGATGCATCCCTATTTGAAAACCATTTTATAAAAACCATGCAATTCAATAGAAAATCTTTTGTTTTAAACTCATTTTGAAAACCCCGAGTGTCATTTGCTTTCACAACAACCAAAGTAGTTCTTGAAAAACTTCAGAAATCATAAATGTTTTCCCAGGTCTATCCAGTCACAGCTCACAGCCCAACTATAAATAAATACAAATACATGTCCAAAGGGTAGAGTGTTTACTTACATGTATAATTGTCTCCTTTTGATTTTTCTTGCTCGTAGCACTAACATAGGTGTCCTCTACTCGGGGATGGAACTATCCTGAAAAATGTTAAAGATAGGGTGAGTATATACTATACTCAGTAGGAGTCTATCACTACTAGTTTTGCAATGCAGGCTATGTTTAAAATCATATGCTCTTTAAAACATGTGCATGTTCGAACAATCATGGTCAATATCGATATTAAAAACCACTATCGAATTAGAATACTGACGACTTAAAGAAATAACATAATCCAAGTCGAAAGTATCATATATCATGAATATAATGATATGCATAATATGCTCCACTGAATCCAACTCATGGATATATGGTATGGTCGACCAACCTCATGTCATGCCATATGCAATGCAAGTAAATCCTCAAACCACAGGGTCCAACTATGCCCACGACCTCACCGCCGTGTGGTCCCCAGGTACCTAGGGACACAGGGTCATATACCTCCACGGGGCATATGACACTTCAACCCAATGCCGTGACACCACTGGTAGCCCCTGTACCACATGCAGTCGAAGCAGGGACATGCCCTTTTTGGGCGTGGTACCCATCCACCTAATAGTGGTAGAGGCTGGAGGCCAACCCAAACCTCTCGGCATAGCGCCCACGAGCTTACCAGCCCAAATAATATACGATCAAACAAGTGAAAACCTCTTTTTCAAAACCTGTCCTCTTTGGGTCCCTCACAACTGCCTACCCAACATCTTTTGGGCACTCCAACGTCTTTTGGTAACCCTCAAGGACATGCAATTTTTTAAGAACTCAATGCTCACAAATCATGCAATATATGCAATTGTTTGCAAAACATGTCTATGCATAATGTATTTATCTTATGAATGCTGAATTAAGTAATGCTAAACAAGTCATATACTTATACTTAAAACATGCACTTTCAAAACAATCATGGCTCTTTTAAAAAGTCTAGTAGCGATAGAGCACCTACTTGGCTAGGTCGCGCTAATCCCCTTGTCCTCATATGCTCCTAAACATGGTTTAGGGGGACAAGGTTAGCTTGGCCTATCTTTTATAGGCTTTAGAGTCGTTGGTCTTACAACTTAGGCATTAAGGATTCATCCCCATGCCTATGGGTGTCCTAAGGTCCTAACTAGGCCTTAGTATCATCAGTTTTCTAAAGGTCTAGTGGCCACGCGCCACCATCATAGTCTAAGGGTCGTGCCCACCTTAGATTGGGCCTTAATCGGGTATTTTATAGTTTGAGTGTGTCTGAGTCGTTGACAGGAACACAAGGCCTTTCGCGGCGCCTCAATTGGAGCCCTAGATCTCAAGTTATAGCCTTTTTCGTACTGAGAGTACATAGAGGGTCAAACGAAACGAGGTGGGAGCCTAAGATGCTAACGCGTCCCGCATCAGCAGCATGCACTTTAGCAAGCATGTCTTCAGACGCGTTGGATTCTTGGCCGTCGTTCTCTGTTGCAGGCGCTTCCATGAACGCGCCCGTCCGATTTTCTCAACGCACAGTGTGCATTTCAGTTTGACGGAGACCTGAGCGTCCTAGGGACCCCCTAGTTCGGCCCTGTCAAACCAGTGTGACCCAGGGACCATCCCTGGGTCCTTTGTGGCCCTCTAGAGCTCTGTTTTGCATGATTTTTGATGCAAAAACTTAGGGAACCTTAGCCTAGGACTAAGGGGAAGACGGGTTTGTTGGGATTTGGGCATACCTGGTTCGTTGCCGAGTTTTTCCCACGTTTTTTCGTCTTGGTTGCTTCTCCGCGACGAGTTTTCCCCAAGCTTTTGGGCTTCCATTAGAGGCGCCCAAGAGCTGTATTTATAGAGCTATAAGAGGGTTGTAGAGGGGGCTCTCACTACCATTGAATGGCGGTGGAGAAACCTCCAGAATGGCAGTGATTTCTCCTCCAAACACCGCCGTTATAGAACCCTCTAGGAGGTTCAAGAAGACGGGTGCCCGTATCAAAACGGGCCCCTGTGTTTCTCAGGCTAAATTCGTTTTTTAATGAAACTTAAATTTTTGCCCCTGAACTTCAAAGGGCCATAACTTGCTCATTTTAACTCCGTTTTGGGTGATTTTGGTCTTGTTGGATTCCTTTTCTCAAGATGCACTTAATGGTACCATTCTTAGGACCAAATTTCTGGGTCCAGTCATGGTGAATAGTGAAATGACCAAAATACCCTTTCCTCCAAAAAGTGAACTTTTCATTTCCTATAGAATGTCCAATTCATTTTTGTTAAATAGCATAAATTGGTCAAGGCATTACAATATGAATGGTGGGATTTGTGAGATTCAATTTGAAACAGAGTGCCTAATTGAATTTAGGTCTCTAATTCCAATTAGACAGAGGAGACACAAAGTGTAAGAAGGGAGAGTTTTTGGAGCTTTGGAATTTTGGGAAGGAATCTAGATCTAGTTTCTCAGAGTAAGCAAGATGATTTTGTGAGAAGTTTAAGGAACATTTTTGGACGGTTTTTAGAGGTATATTTATAGATATTTTTGAATTTTTCATAATTACTTGTAATAATCATGTTTCAATTCTTTTAAATACTAAATTAACATTGGATCCTCCATTACCACCTCCTTCTCCACTAGCAGTTGGTAGTGGTTTGTCCACTCATTACATGTTTTCTGGCCATTGGATTCATTTGTGGGCCCTTTGTGGGCCCCACTAGGGTGTGAAAGGACCATTTTGCCCTTTTATGGAGAAAAATCCATTTTATGTTCCTAAACTTGGAATTGCGTGTACTTAGTGGTGTTGGATTTGTATTTTTGAGTACTTTCTAAATATTGATGTCTAGATCTCGATTAAAGTTAAAATTACATTTTACCCTTTTATTCATAAGAATGAAGAAAATTAGAAAATTTTCATTTTAACTCAGAATTGAACGTACTTAGTGTCATTTCGATCAATTTTTTGAGTAAATTCATAATTTCTAAGTTTTAAATTATATTTTAATATCTATAAAAATAGAATTTCCAATAACCTAATATTTTAGACCAAAATTTTTGAAAATTCAAATTCAATTGATTTTCTCAATCGACTAACAAAATTTGGGGTTATTGCAATCTTCCCCCCTTATAATAATTTCATTCTTGAAATTTGCATTTCAACTTACTTTTGAGTTTTCATGAACTCATTCACAAATTTGCTCATGCGACTTTGCCACTTAAGTAAACCTCCATTTCCTTTAATTCATAGTTCATGTTACCTTCTTCATAAAGGTAAAAATCATATTTTTAGGACATAACACACATCTCACTAATAATGCTAATGCATTAACCACTTATCCTAATTCTTTGCTAGACTTTCCAAAAGGATTATTAACTCTTAAATTGAGTTACCCCTTTTTGTTCAAAATTCTCTGTTTCTAATATCTAGTTCCTCAGAGTTTTATTTTTCCTTTGAAGGTTTAAGTCATTTCATCTATTTCAAATCTCAAACCTTCTAATGGTAGATTTATGCAAATTCATAGTAAGGAAAATTTATTGTTCCTATATCCTCAATCAAATAATACTTTTGCATTATTATAAGAAATAAACAAAGTACCTTTCATCTTTCCTTTGGACGATTGACCTTCTATAATAGCAAATAAGCTCCCTTGGTGTCAAGGGACATTTTCTAGTTTGTCATTCTTGATTCCCAAAGGTTTGTTGTAGTGATCAGCCATATGCCCCAACTCTCCACACTTATAACATTTGACGGGGGTCTTTGTTGTGGTGGCCATTGATTGTAACATAGTCCTCCAAGATGAAATCTTTTACATTTAAAACATGGTTTCTGATTTTGTCCAATTGCAGGACTAAAGTTGTTCATGTGTCCTTTGTTATTCTTCAAAGGTTGTGGATTGAAGTCTCCCACTCCTCCCCTTTTCTCAGTTTGGTTTTTCTTGAACTCTTCTTCAAATCTTGAGGCCATTTCCACACATTCTACCAAGGTCATAGGTTTAGTACAAAGTACCTTTACTTTCAATCTTGGGTGTAGCCCTTCTATGAATTGATTTACTGTGTGTATTTTAGTGTTACACACATGAGTCACAAATCCCCTTAACTGTGTAAATTTCTTATCATATTCTACCACTGACATGTTTCCTTGTCTAAGTTCCAAAAACTCCATCAGCTTTCTTACTTGCCCATGAGAAGGGAAATATTTTTGGTTGAAGACTTCCTTAAATTCCTCCCATGTTGTATTTTCAGAATTTGAGAAGAAGGTGTTGCTAGTTGATCTCCACCAAAATGTAGCTTCTTGTTTAAATAGATGGGTGGCAAATTTAACCTTCAACTCTAGGGGAGTACGTAGTGTATTGAAAATCCTTTCTAGTTGGTATATTCATTCCTTAGCCTTCTCAGCTTCTCCCTTGCCATTATACCCTGTAGCCATCTTTTGAAACCTTTCCATCATTTTGTCAACCTTTTCTAGGGCTAATGGAGATTTTTTAGCTTCTTCACTTGGTACAAGGGAAGATTGACCTTGTACCAGTGTGGGAGTATTTGGTGTTGGAGTTGGTGTATTGTGCCTTACTTCAGGCTGAGCTTGAGCATGAGTACTTGGTACCTCCACAAGAGGTGATGGACTTTGGGGTTGTTAAATGTGAGGAAGAAGGTTCCTCAATACTCTTGTTGCCATCTCTTCCACATTATCCATTGTTACTCTCTCCATATTATCTTCTGGAGTACTTTGAGCTGTCTTCCTTGTAACTCTCTTTGGCGGCATCTGCTCATAAACCAAAATACCCATCAGTATTCCATACAACTATTTCTATCATATAAGTAGAATCAATATCTCTAAATTCATCATATTAATATCCCTGTTCATTTATAGGTCTTCACTTTCCATTCTATCATCAATGAAATTTATACTCCATAATTATTTCTAGATTTCAATTCTATCATATAGTTGAATCAATATTCCTCTAAATTTTATCTCCTTATTTCTCTTTATTAAAACTCTTCTCATTCACCAATTTTGAAAATATGTACCTGTAACGCCCAACCAATTTATGCTATTTTGGACATTCTATAAGAAATGAACTCTGTTGAATGTTTTACCTTATTTAAAATAGTAAATGAAGGAATTTGTGAGGAAACTTCCTACCATTAATTCTACTAAAAAAATGGAATCCAACGCCTCAAAGAATGTTGGAAACGGAGTTCGTATGAAGAAGTTACGGCCATTTAAAGATTAGGGGCAGTCCTGTAATTTAAACAAAAAACAAAAAAGATTGGAAAACGCAGGGGGACGTTTTGATAACGGCACCCCCTATCGTCTTCCACCTCCAGACTTCTCCAGAAACCCTCCTCTCCCGATTTTTCCAGAGAAATCTGCCACCGCCAAGGGCGGCACCGCCTTTGGTAGCACCGTCATAGCAGGGCTATAACAAGCCCCATCTCCCCCTCTCCAAAAATGTGAATTTTCGGTCATTTAGGACTGGGGTTTCTGGCAAAAATCGAAAACCCAATTCCCTGAGTTTTTCCTTCAACGGCCAAGCCGAGTCAGGCCGGCCATTCCCGTCTCCCCATTCCCCTCTCTTCTCTTGTTCTGGCCTTGCACGACATTGGGATTTTACCTTCATCGAGTTTTTTGGCGACAAAGGGTTTCAGAACCAGAATGAGGGTTCCACCACTGGCGATAGGCGCTCCATGGCTGCCCAGGTAAGCCGTCCTTCCCTCTCTATTAGGTTCTTCCCCCTTTTAGGCTATATCCATGCTGGATCTAGCATTCCCAGATGTTTTCCAGCCGAATTTCTTAGCCAAAAAACATTCCAAGACAGGTTCTAGCCAGCCCTGCACGAACAAGGCATCCCAGGGATGCCATGCTCCATGTACGCCTGGGATGGGTTTCAGGGGTATGACAGTGCATACACTGTCCCAGGTGCGGCCTTTGGGTACTCGCGTGACATGGGGCACGGGTCCTGGCTCGACTATGATGCACGGGGTGCCCTAGGAGCTGAGACATGCCATGCTACACCAAAGGTGCGTCCGTGCGATGCCATCTAGGATGAGCGTCATAACACATCGCTTGAGCATGAGCGCATGCAAAATGCGGTCGCTGGCACAGCCTTTAGGCATGCACGGACGTGAGGCAGTCGCGGTTCAACCAGGATGCACGGGTGTCCTGGGAACTGGGACACGCAGACCTAATGAGACTTTAAAGTTAGGATCAGAAGACAATTTACAGAGTTTTACTATTGAATAGTAGATCCATATCATATGATCTAGCCTGACAATGAATTAAGCAAGGACCCTGGACCCTAAAAGGCAAATCTAGCAATCTAATGACTAAATAGAATGAAATTGATAAGGACTCCTTGTATCCATTCATACCCAGGAGTTTATGAATGAGACCTAGGACGGGTTGAGTGATAAAGGGCGCAACTCCAGGAGACTTTGAGGTAGGTGCTCTATCGCTACTAGACTTTTTAAAAGAGCCATGATCATTTTGAGAATGCATGTTTTAAGTATGAGTATATGACTTGTTTAGCATGACTTATTTTATGACTTGTTTAGCATATAAATGAATTCAGCACGCATATGATAAATACATTATGCATAGACATGTTTTGCAAACAATTGCATATATTGCATGATTTGTGAGCATTAAGTTCTTGAAAAATTGCATGTCCTTGAGGGTTACCAAAAGACGCCAGAGTGCCCGAAAGACATTGGGTAGGTAGTTGTGAGGGCCAGGCAGTTGTGAGGGACCCAACGAGGACAGGTTTTGAAAAAGAGGTTTTTTGCTTGTCTGCATGATAAGTGTAGCCTTGACCGATGAGGGCGGGTTGATGAGGGCGGGCCAGAGAGAGCTAACAGGCTGGCAAGCTGGCAGGCTTCTAGGTTGTCAAGCTTTTAGGCAGGGTTATGACTTTGAATGCGAGACTAGCATGAGCTAATTTTATGCATGTTTTGCAACCGATTGCATAAATTGCATGATTTACAACGAATAAGTGTCATATGTCCTATGGAGGCAAATGACATTGTGTCCCTAGGTACCCAGGGACCACACGGCGGCGAGGTCGTGGGCATAGTTGGACCCTATAGTTTGATGATTTACTTGCATTGCATATGGCATGACATGAGGTTGGTCGTCCATACCATATATCCATGAATTGGATTCAGTTGAGCATCTTCTGCATATCATTATGTTTATGATATATGATACTTTTGACTTGGATTATGCTATTTCTTTAAGTCGTCAGTATTCCAATTCGACAGTGGTTTTTAATATCGATATTGACCATAATTGTTTGAACATGCACATGTTTTAAAGAGCATATGATTTTAAACATAGCATGCATTGTAAAACTAGTAGTGATAGACTCCTATTGAGTATAGTATATACTCACCCTATCCTTAACATTTTTCAGGATAGCTCCATTCACGAGTAGAAGATGCCTATGTTAGTGCTACGAGCAAGAAAAATCAAAAGGAGACAATTATACATGTAAGTAAACACTCTACCCTTTGGACATGTATTTGTATTTAATTACAGTTGGGTTGTGAGCTGTGACTGGATAGAACTGGGAAAACAATTATGATTTCTGAAGTTTTTCAAAAACCACTTTGATTGTTGTGAAAGCAAATGACACTCGGGGTTTTCAAAATGAGTTTAAAACCAAAGATTTTCCTCTGCATTGCATGGTTTTTATAAAATGGTTTTCAAATAGGGATGCACCCCGCCTTAGGAATTAGATATTGCATTTAAAAATGCATGAGAAAACTCGGGTCATCACAGTACCTATCTCCTTAAATTATTCTCAAGTAAGATCACCTCTATTTTGATGATTAAATCCTTTAGCTAATTGTCATAATACTACATCTATGTAGTAATTATAACTCTTACATTTATATTTTTTATTTTTTATTATTATCATTAATTTTGATTCTAAGGTTTTTAACTTTAGTATCTATTTCACCTTTCATATAAAGGTTGGATTTTATCCTTCTTATTCCTTCCCATCCTATTTTTCCAATTTATCATCTCCTTCTCTTAATCTCCATTATTTCACCTAATAATAGTTATATTAATGTATTTTATTTCTACAAGTATCTTTAGTTAAGATTTCAAGTTATACCTGAATATCATACATTACATCTTTCTCTATTCTAAGGTTTTCCTTACATGTTTCTAAACTTACTATTCCCTTTATTGATATCATTAACTTACTAAGTAGTACCCCTAGTTATTTCATTAAGTACTATCTACTTATACTCCACTAGTATTGTGACGACCCAGGTTTTCTCATGCATTTTTAAATGAAAAATCTAAATTCCTAAGGTGGGATCCCTATTTGAAAAACAATGTACTGCAGCGAAAAAAAAAAATCTTTTATTTGAAATTCAATTTGAAAACCCCAAGTGTCATTTGTTTTCACAACAACCAAGGTAGTTTTTGAAAAGCTTTAGAAATCATAAGTATTTTTCCCTAGATCCATCCAGTCACAGCACACAGCCCAACTATAATTAAATACAAATACATGTTCAAAGGGTTGAGAATTTATTTACATGTATAATTGTTTCCTTTTTTATTCACTTGCTTGTAGCACTAACATAGATGTCCTCTACTCGTGAATGAAATTGCCCTGAAGAATGTTAAGGATAGGGTGAGTATATACTATACTTAGTAGGAGTCTATCACTACTAGTTTTATAATGCATGAGATGTTTTAAAATCATATGCTCTTTTAAAATATGTGCAAGTCTGAATACTCAAGTTCAATATCGATATTAAAATCCATTGTCAAACTGAAATACTAATGACTTAAAGGATCTCATAATCCAAAATCGAATGTATCATATACATATATATCATAACATTATGATATGCTTAAGATGCTTCATTGAATCCAACTCATGGATATCTGGTATGGTATGGTCGACCAACCTCATGTCATGCCATATGCAATGCACATAAGTCCACGAAACCATAGGGTCCCACTATGCTCACGACCTCATCGCCATATGGTGCCCGGGTACCTAGGGACACAGGATCATATACTTAAAACATGTATTCACAAAACAATCATAGTTCTTTTAAAAGAATCTAGTAGCGATAGAGCACTTACCTGACTAGGTCGCCCTAGCCCCTTTGTCCTCGGACGCTCCTCAACATGGTTTAGGGAATCAAGGTTAGTTTGGCTCATCTTTTATGGGTTTTAGAGTGGTTGGTCTTATTACTTAGGTATTAAGGGTCCATCCCTATGCCTATGGGTGTCCTAAGATCCTAATTGGGCCTTAGTATTATCAGTTTTCCAAAGGTTTAGCGGCCACGCGCTACCATCTTATTCTAAGGGTCATTCCTACCTTTGATTAGGCCTTGATCAGAAATTTTATAGTTTGGGTGTGTCTGCATCGTCGACATGGACACAACGCCTTTTGCGGCGCCGCAATCAGAGCTCTAGATTTCAAGTTATAAGCGTTTTAGTGTCGCACGTACATAAGGGTCTTAAGAGTGAAAAGGCGGAATGCTAAGGTGTTGCGCGTCAGTGGCATGCACCCGCCTTTTCTAAAGGAGTAGAAAATCCCAAACTGCTAGCGTACAGTATGTCTATGGCGTGCGCCTCAGCAGGTGCGTCTGCAGAGTCGCCGGGTTTTCCCGCCCGTCTCTCTCTTTTGCGGGCGCGTCCGTTTGGTTTTTCTCAGACGCGGTCGACGCATCTCGTCCCTGTGGGATGTTTCGTTTGTTTGGGGGACCAGGGCATCCTCAGGACATCCTGGTTCGACCCTGTCAAACTAGTGCGGCCCAGGGGACGTCCTTGGGTCCTTGGTGACTCTCCTCTATTTTGCATGATTTTTCATGCAAAAACTTAGGGAAATTGATCTTAGAACTACTGTGAAGATGGGTTTTGAGGGATCTTGGGCATACCTAGCTCGTTGTTGGGTTTTTCTCCTCGTTTCCCCTCTAGGTTGATCCTCCACAACAGGTTTTCTTCAAGCTTTTGGGCTGCCATTAGAGGCACCCAAGAGCTTTATTTATAGAGCTATAAGAGGGTTTTGGAGGGGGCTCTCGCCGCCCTTGAATGGCGGTGGAGAAACCTCCAAAATGGCGATGATTTCTCCTCCAATCACCACCGTTCTAGAACCCTCTAGGGGGTTGAAGATGAAGGGTGCCCGTATCAAAATGGGCCCTTGTGTTTTGCAGGCTAAATTCGTTTTTTGTAAAAATTACATTTTTGCCCCTGAACTTCAAAGGGCCATAACTTGCTCATTTTAACTCCGTTTTGGGTGATTTTGGTCATGTTGGATTCCTTTTTTTGATACGCACCTAATGGTATCATTTTCAGGATCAAATGTCTGGGTTCAGTTAAGGTGAATAGTGAAATGACCAAAATACCCTTATTTCCAAAAAGTGAACTTTTCATTGCTAACATGGAATTTTGATGTTACAAAATTAGAGTCATTACAAGTACATCATGAGTAAAGTACATTAACTCCTCACCTAATGAGTCAATCACATAACTCTTCCTATACTCATTCTTAACTAATGAGTTGATCACATAACTCACTCTCATCAAATAATATCTTATTTCTTATTCACTCACTATTTCTCATCCTCTAATTGGATTGTCATCTTCATATTGGACATAAGTGTACTGTACTACGACTGGATGAATGGCTCTGATACCAACTATGATGACCTGGGTTTTTGTAACACATTTTGTAATACATTTTTCAAATGTAGGGTACCCTTAGTAGTAAATTTTTTTGGCAAAACAAAGTAGCGAAAATTCTTTTCTTTAAAACTTGTTTTGAAAACTCCAAGTTATCACTTCATACATAATATAAGTAGAATTTTTTACAAGATAAAATTCCATTGAAGGAATATACTTTTATTAAATCCTAGAATCCATCTAGTAGTTCGCAGTACAGCCTGAGTATTAGTACAATACTTGTCTAAATTACATAATCCAAATTTCAAACCTCACTATACATTAAAAGCTCTCAATACAGTATAATGCTCTCAAATAAAAATAAAAACACATGTCTTCAAGGGATATACCATGATTAATTATTCTTCCAATCTTCTTAAGTCTTAAGCTCCTAATTCTTCTTCTCTATTTTTGAGATATTGTGAGCATTAAAACATTTACTGTAACAACTTGGGTTTTTGTAACACATTTTGTAATACTTTTTTCAAAGGTAGGGAGCCCTTAGTAGTAATTTTTTTTAGCAAAACAAAGTAGCAAAAATTCATTTCTTTAAAACTTGTTTTGAAAAACCCAAGTCATCACTTCATACATAATATAAGTAGAATTTTGTACTAGATAAAATTCCATTGAAGGAATATACTTTTATTCTATTCTAGAATCCATCCAGTGGTCCTCGTGTATCATTACAATACTTGTCCAAATTACATAATCCAAATTTCAAACCTCACCATACATTAAAAACTCTCAATACAATACAATGCTCTCAAATAAAAATAAAAATACAGGTCTTCAACAGATATACCCTGATTGATTATTCTTCCAAATCTTCTTAGGTCATGAGCTCCTAATTCTCCTTCTATATTTCTGAGATATTGTAAACATTGAAATATTTACAATATCTCAGCAAGCTATGCTTGGTAGGGGATTCAAGAAGCATAATAATTTGACAATATAATCCTAATAATTCATAATCCCATAGTTCATAACATACTCATGAATCAATCTCTTTACTCTGTCATATATGTACATCCTTACACATTCATATGGTATACTGTGTATAAATATATATGTATGTTCAAAACTATGAAAAATAGTTAATTTCTCAAAACATAATCATATCCAACTTATGCTGAGTTAATAAATCATCAAGACTTTGCTAGAAATACTCCCTCATTTGGGTAGTATCGGTAATCTACGATTACTCAGTATCTCATCATGCCATATCATAAGGCATTTCACTATGCCATGCATCATAATGCAAAAATACTCAAAGGACTACTATGCTATAGTTTGATGCGCACTAGCATACTCAGATAATTGCTTTCATACTCCGCAGACACCAAGTGTGAAAAATCATCTACGTCATGTCTATATGGGTAGACAAATCATCATAGTGGTGGCCTTTCCATATTTCCCCACCCGACATTTTGCCTCTCTTTGTGTAATGACTCCAATTTAGTAATATTGAAATTCCAAGTTTAGCAATGAAAAGTTCAGTTTTAAAGATAAGGGCATTTTGGTCATTTCACTAGTATCCTTGACTAAACCCAGGAATTTGGTCCTAAAAGTGGTTCCATTAGATGCATCTCAAAAAATAAAATCCAACGAGACCAAAATCACCCAAAACGGAGTTAAAATGAGCAAGATATGGCCCTTTGAAGTTCACGGGCAAAACTGTAAATTTCACAAAAACGACTTAACCTGAAAAACACAGGTTCCTGTTTTGATACGGGCACCCTTCATCGTCAACCTCCTAGAGGTTTCTAGAACGGCGGTGTTTCAAGAAGAAACCACCGCCATTCTAGAGGTTTCTCCACCGCCATTCAAAGGCAGTTAGAACCCCTCCATAACCCTCTTTAAAAGCCTTATAAATAGAGCTCTTGGGTGCCTCTAATGGCAGCCCAAAACCTTGGAGAAAACCCATCGTGGAGCAGTGACCAAGAGGGGAAAATGTGGAGAGAAAACCAGCCACGAAGCAGGTACACTCAAAAACTCCCCAAACCCATCTCACCCATAGTCCTAGACTCAGTTTCCCTAGGTTTTTGCATGAAAAACCATGGAGAATAGACCTCTGGGAGAGCCACCAAGGACCCTGGGACGTCCCCAGGGCCACACTGGTTTGACAAGGTCGAACTAGGGTGACCTGAGGACGACCCAGGTCTCTAACGAGCGGGACGATCTAATAGGAACGTCCCACGTCGACCGGCGTCGACCTTTGTTTGAAAAACCAAACGGGCGCGTCCAGGGACGCGCCCGCTGAGGCGCATGTTGGAGACGTGCAGCGTGCTAGTAGAGGCGTCATTTTTTTGGTTGTTAAGGAAACCAGGGCGCATGCCGCTGACGCGCAGTGCCCTAGCATTCCGTATTTTAATACTTAAGGGTCTTATGTACATACAACACTAAAACGCTTATAACTTGAAATCTAGAGCTCCGATTGAGGCGCCGCAAAAGGCGTTGTATCCGTGTCGAAGACGCAAACACAACCCAACCATAAAATCCCTGATCAAGGCCCAATCAAAGGAGGGCATGACCCTTAGAATAGGATGGTAGTGCGTGGCCACTAGAACTTTGGAAAACTGAGGATACCAAGGCCCAATTAGGACCTTAGGACACCCATAGGCATAGGGATGGACCTCTAATGCCTAAGTAATAAGACCCAACTGCTCTAAACCCATAAAAGATAGGTTAAAATAACCTTGAGTCCCCAAACCATGTTCAGGAGCGTACGAGGACAAAAGGGTTAACGCGACCTAGTCAGGTAGGTGCTCTATCACTATTAGATTCTTTTAAAAAGAACTATTATTATTTTGAGAACATATGTTTTAAATATATGACTTGATTTGCATGACTTAATGCAGCATGCATGATAAATGCTTTGTACATAGCCATGTTTTGAAATGATTGCATATACATTATGCACATATATGGGTTGCAAATGAGTGCATACATTGCATGATTTAATTACTTGCAAGGATTGCATGTCCTTGAGGGTTGCCAAAAGATGCTGGAGTGCCGAGGGCCAGGCAGTTGTGAGGGACCCAAAGAGGACAGGTTTTGAAAAGAGGTTTTGAGCTTATTTGATCTTACTTGATTTGGGCTAGTAAGCCCGTGGGTGCTATGCCGAGGGGTCTGGGTTGGCCACCCGGCCTCTACCACTAATACGTGGATGGGTACCACGCCCAAAAAGAGGCAAGTCCCTACGTCGACTGCATGTGGTACAGGGGGCTACCACTGGTGTCACGGCACTGGGTCGACGTGTCATAGGCCCCGTGGAGGCTATGACAGAGTGTCCTCAGGTACCCAGGGACCACACGGCGAGGAGGTCATGGCATAGTGGACCCTATGGTTTGATGAGTTATGTGCATTTCATATAGCATGATATGAGGTTGGTCGACCATACCATACTAGAGGTCCATGAGTTGGACTCCATGAAGCATCTATTGCATATCATGATGTCATCATATATATATATGATACTTTCAATTTTGGATTATGTGATCTTTTAAGTCATGAGTATTTCAATTTGATTATGGATTCTTATACTGATATTGAACGCGAGTATTCAGACATACGCATATTTTGAATGAGCATATGATTTTAAAACATCTCATGCATTTATAAAACTAGTAGTGATAGGCTCCTACTGAGTATATTATATACTCACCCAATCCTCAACATTTTTCAGATACAAAATAAATACTTAAGGGCAAGGAACCTTTGTACTAGGAGACACAGACTAAGTACAAGTAAGTAAACCCCTATCTTATCATTCAATGTTACTTGATTGTAGTTACTCTCTAATAGCTGGGGCTGTGACTAACACTTTCTTGGGAACAATATTGATTTAAAAACTTTGCCATGGCTAAATTATTGGAGAATGTGTTTTCACACTCGGGATTTTTATGAAAAGTTGTTTTCCAAATGAGAAAGATTTTCATGCATTTCATATTTATAAAACAAGAGATCTCACCTTTTTATCAAAATTGCATCATATAAAAACCCGGGTCGTGACAGTTGGTATCAGAGCACGGTTTAACGTTACTCACAGCCCAGTTATGAGGAGAATAACTTATAATCAAGTTTCATCCATGAAAGAGTAAGGGGTAATAGGATAACACAAACTAAGATTTGGTGAATTGCCTTATGATTATGGATGCTTAGGAAGAACGGAAGCAATGCTCCAAGACCTGAAGCCCCACCAGTGGACTCCACTAGGTCGGGCAACGGGATGGCTGAGTTATTTCAGCAATTCTTACAGAACATGTGACAATACATGAATAGCCATAGCCAAACTCCTACCCCCCGAGATCCTTCCCCTGATGAAACAATAGATAGGACTAAGGTTCAGTTAGAAAGGTTTCAGAAACTAGCTCCCTCATTCACAAGAGAAGATGAAGCATCTACAGCTGAAAAATGGTTAATTGATATTGAAAAGATATTTAAGGCCATGAACATAGCTGAAGAAAGAAAAGTACCCATGGCCACGTTTGTGTTTAGAGGAGAGGCTACCTTTTGGTGGGAAACAGCAGAAAGGACTTATTTTGATCAGCAAGAAACAATAGGATGGGAAGAGTTTAAAAAGGTCTTTAATGACAAATATTATCCTAAACATATAAGGAAAAGGAATTTATGGACTTAGAACAAGGAAATATGACCGTCCAATAGTATGAAAGTAGATTTATTAGCCTCCGAAGATTTGCACCCCGTGCTTGTGCTAATGAGGAAGATGCGGCCGAAAGATTTGTAGATGGACTCAACCCAGGACTCAGGAACAGAGTTCCAGGTTTTCAACCTTCCACAGTAGCCAAAGCCGTAGAGATGGCCTCCCTATATGGAAAAGATCATCAAAGGAACCAGGCAATTAGAGAAACTAAGAACATCAACATCATGAAGAACAAAGGAAAGAGACCCTTTCAGTCATCTGGACCTAGGCCACCTTTCAAGAAGCCGTTCGAAAACAAAGGAAGAAGACCAGACTGGAAGGCATGCCCTAGGTGTAACATAAATCATCCAAGCAAACCATGTCCCACTTTCAACATCACTTGCTATAGTTGTGGAGAATTAGGACATTTTTCTAGCAACTGTCCAAAAAGGAAAGTACAAGAGCATAAAGAAGATCAAGTTCCAAAAAGCCAAGGACGTGTCTTTGCCATGACTTCCAGTCAAGCCCAAGCATCAAATGCAGTCGTTGAAGGTATTCTTTCTATCTATGATACACCTGCAAAAGTTCTATTTGATACAGGCTCCACTCATTCTTTCATATCCTGGGAATTTGCATCATCCTTGGACATTATACCACAGGACCTAGACTTCACTCTAGAAGTCATGACTCCTGTAGGCTAGGCACTCCCTTATTCTTATCTCCAGGATGTCCCCATTCTGATTAAGGACCTTTTGTTACATGCCAACCTTATCCACTTAGATATGAATGACTTCGACATCATCCTAGGTATGGACTGGCTAGCCTTTCATCAAGCCTTTGTTGATTGTCGTCAGAAGCATGTCACTTTTACCCTACCTAATAGAGACACTTTCACCCTCCAAGGAAGAAAGGATTATTCTGGAGCGTGTGTTATTTCTGCCATGAAAGCAGTTAAACACATTGCTCAAGGATGCCCCTTCTTCTTAGCCAAGATTGAATCTGTCAAGAGTCCTCAACCAAAGCTAAAGGATGTCGAGGTTGTCCGAGAATTTCCTGACGTGTTCCCTGAGGACTTACCAGGTCTACCTCCACCAAGGGAAATTGAGTTCATCATTGACCTTATACCCGGTACTTCCCCCATTTCCAAAGCTCCTTACCGAATGGCTCTTGCAGAACTAAGAGAACTAAAGACCCAGTTATAGGAAATACTTAACAAAGGGTTCATACGACCTAGCGTGTCTCCGTGGGGAGCTCCAGTCCTTTTGTTAAGAAAAAGGATGGCTCCATGAGATTGTGCGTAGACTATCGGATGCTGAATAGGGTCACCATTAAAAAGAAGTACCCTCTTCCCCGAATTGATGATCTTTTTGATCAACTTCAGTCAGCTAGAGTCTTCTCTAAGATTGATCTACGATTAGGGTACCATCAACTTCGAGTTAGAGAAGAAGATATCCCCAAGACAGCCTTCAGGACTCGATACAGCCATTATGAATTCATAGTGATGTCCTTTGGTTTGACTAATGCTCCAGCCTCGTTCATGGACCTCATGAATAGGGTGTTCAAGGAGTACTTAGATAAATTCATCATAGTGTTTGTGGATGATATCTTAATATATTCTGAAACTCCTGAAGACCATATGGAACATCTAAGGATAACATTAAGCACCCTACGAGCACACAAGTTATATGCAAAATTCAGTAAGTGTGAGTTTTGGTTGGAAAAGGTTAATTTCTTAGGACACATTATTTCTCAAGATGGCGTAGTAGTTGATCCCACTAAGGTTGAATCAGTGCAGAACTGGGAAAGACCTAAGACAGTCACAGAAATAAGAAGCTTCCTAGGACTTGCCGGATATTATAGGAGATTCATCGACAGTTTTTCACAAATGGCTTTACCTCTAACTAAGCTAACTAGGAAAGACACAAGATTTGAATGGACTGATAAATGTGAGGAAAGCTTCCAAGAACTAAAAAGAAGGTTGACTACCACACCTGTCCTTACCTTACCTTCAGGAAGTGGCGGATTTGAGATATACAGCGATGCCTCGCAACAAGGGCTAGGCTGCGTACTTATGCAACATGGGAAGGTAATCGCTTATGCTTCTCGAGAACTCAAGAAGCATGAAGTCAATTACCCAACCCATGACTTGGAATTAGGAGCCATAGTCTTTGCCTTGCGAATATGGAGACATTATTTATATGGGGAAAAGTTTGAAGTTTTTACAGATCACAAGAGTCTTAAATATATCTTTTCCCAACAAGACTTAAACATGCGACAAAGAAGATGGATGGAATACTTAAAAGACTATGACTTCTCCATTCATTATCACCCTAGAAAAGCTAATGTGGTAGCTGATGCATTAAGCAGAAAAACCCAAGGGATGTGTGCAAGTTTATTAACCAAAAGATAGAAGCTACTACAAGAAGTAATCACATGGAAACCAGAAATAAGTAAGCACAAGATCATTATGGCAGGTCTAACAATAAAATCGGTTGTTAATGAAAAAGTTAAGCAAGAACAGAAAGGAGACTCAGATATACAAGCTTTCATAGGAAAACTAGGATTTACAAAAAGAGAAGATGGTAGCATTTACATGCAAGGAAGATTAGTGGTACCGGCTAGTGAAGAGTTAAGACAAGAAATCTTAAAAGAGGCTCATCGGTCCAAGTATACAGTACACCCTGGAGGGACTAAGATGTATCAAGACCTAAAGAAACAATATTGGTGGGATGGTATGGAAAGAGACATAGGGGAATTTGTGGCAAAGTGTTTAACATGTCAACAAGTAAAGGCTGAACATCAAAGACCTGCGGGATTGTTACA
Source organism: Warburgia ugandensis (assembly GCA_035236585.1). Taxonomy (NCBI): domain Eukaryota; kingdom Viridiplantae; phylum Streptophyta; class Magnoliopsida; order Canellales; family Canellaceae; genus Warburgia; species Warburgia ugandensis. Next base: position 83,741,606 of record CP141126.1, on the reverse strand, counting down.
ACCCCTTGAGCTACCCGAATGGAAATGGGACCATATCACAATGGACTTCATTGTAGGGCTACCCAAGACCTCTAAGGGTCATGACATGATCTGGGTGATTGTTGATAGATTAACTAAGACAGCCCATTTCCTTCCTATACGTCATACCCAATCCACTGACAGCCTATCTCAGCTATACATCAAAGAGATAGTAAGTCTACATGGTATACCCCTTAGTATCACTTCAGATAGGGATAGCCGCTTCACTTCGCAACTCTGGAAGTCTGTCCAAAAATCCTTAGGATCTTCCTTGAACTATAGCACAGCCTTCCATCCACAGAGCGATGGACAGTCAAAGCGCACGATTCAGATAGTCGAAGATATGTTGCGAACTTGTGCCCTTGATTGGAAGCAGAGTTGGGATGAAAACCTACCGTTAGTTGAGTTTGCGTACAACAATAGCTTTCAGTTAAGCATTGGCATGGCTCCATATGAGGCGCTCTATGGGAGACCCTGTCGATCACCCACCAGTTGGAGTGAAGTTGGAGAATCCAGGGTGCTCCGGTCCGAGCTGGTAGAGCAATGTGCCTAGAAGGTCAGACTCATAAGAAGCTGCCTCCTCACAGCTCAAAGCCGCCAAAAGAGCTATGCTGATCGAAGGAGAAGACCACTAGAATTCGACATAGGAGGACACGTCTTCCTAAAGATATCTCCCACTAAAGGAGTTATGCGGTTTGGTATCAAAGGCAAGCTTAGTCCGCGTTACATAGGACCTTTCAAAATCCTGGAGAAAGTGGGAAAAGTGGCCTACAGGATTGCGCTACCCCCTCAACTATCCGAAGTGCATAACATATTCCATGTGTCAATGCTAAGGAGGTACGTGCCTGACCCCTCTCATGTCATCGACCAGGTACCCATAGAGATGACGGAGGATCTCAAACTAGAGACAAGACCAGTTGAGATTCGGGATCGTAAGAATAAGAAGCTGTGGAACAAGGACATACCCTTAGTCAAAGTTTTGTAGAGAAATGTGCACATGGAAGAAGAAACTTGGGAACCGGAGTCAGAAATGCGAGAAAAGTACCCAGAGATCTTTTGACTGTATATAGTAGAATTTTGGGGGAGAAATTCCCCTAAGGAGGTAATAATGTAATATTGAAATTCCAAGTTTAGCAATGAAAAGTTCAGTTTTAAAGATAAGGGCATTTTGGTCATTTCACTAGTTTCCTTAACTAAACCCAGGAATTTGGTTCCATTAGATGCATCTTGGAAAAATGAATCCAACGAGACCAAAATCACCCAAAACGGAGTTAAAATGAGCAAGATATGGCCCTTTGAAGTTCAGGGGCAAAACTGTAAATTTCACAAAAACGACTTAACCTGAAAAACATAGGTGCCCGTTTTGATACGGGCACCCTTCATCTTCAACCTCCTAGAGGTTTCTGGAACGGCGGTGTTTCAAGAAGAAACCACCGCCATTCTGGAGGTTTCTCCACTGCCATTCAAAGGCGGTTAGAACCCCTCCAGAACCCTCTTTAAAAGCCCTATAAATAGAGCTCTTGGGTGCCTCTAATGGAAGGCCAAAACCTTGGAGAAAACCCATCCTGGAGCAGTGAGCAAGAGGGAAAAATGTGGAGAGAAAACCAGCCACGAAGCAAGTACGCTCAAAAACTCCCCAAACCCATCTCACCCATAGTCCTAGGCTCAGTTTCCCTAGGTTTTTGCATGAAAAACCACGGAGAATAGACCTCTAGGAGAGCCACCAAGGACCCTGGGACGTCTCCAGGGCTGCACTGGTTCAACAGGGTCGAACCAGGGTGACCTGAGGATGACCTAGGTCTCTAACGAGCGGGACGATCCAATAGGAGCGTCCCACGTCGACCGGCGTCGACCTTTGTTTGAAAAACCAAACGGGCGCGTCCAAGGACGCATCCGCTAAAGAGAAGGACGGGCGGAGAAGTCGCGCGTCTGTAGACACACCCGCTGAGGCTCACGCCGTAGATGCATAGCGCACTAGCAGAGGCATCGTTTTTTTGGTTGTTAAGGAAGCCAGGGCGCATGACGTTGACGCGCAGTGCCCTAGCATTCCGTATTTTAATACTTAAGGGTCTTATGTACATACAACACTAAAACGCTTATAACTTGAAATCTAGAGCTCCGATTGAGGCGCCGCAAAAGGCATTGTGTCCGTGTCGACGACGCAGACACAACCTAACCATAAAATCCCTGATCAAGGCCCAATCAAAGGAGGGCATGACCCTTAGAATAGGATGGTAGTGCGTGGCCACTAGAACTTTGGAAAACTGAGGATACCAAGGCCCAATTAGGACCTTAGGACACCCATAGGCATAGGGATGGACCTCTAATGCCTAAGTAATAAGACCCAACTGCTCTAAACCCATAAAAGATAGGTTAAACTAACCTTGAGTCCCCAAACCATGTTCAGGAGTGTACGAGGACAAAAGGGTTAACGCGACCTAGTCTGGTAGGTGCTCTATCACTATTAGATTCTTTTAAAAAGAACTATTATTATTTTGAAAACATATGTTTTAAATATATGACTTGATTTGCATGACTTAATGCAGCATGCATGATAAATGCTTTGTACATAGCCATGTTTTGAAATGATTGCATATACATTATGCACATATATGGGTTGCAAACGAGTGCATACATTGCATGATTTAAGTACTTGCAAGGATTGCATGTCCTTGAGGGTTGCCAAAAGATGCTGGAGTGCCGAGGGCCAGGCAATTGTGAGGGACCCAAAGTGGACAGGTTTTGAAAAGAGGTTTTGAGCTTATTTGATCTTACTTGATTTGGGCTAGTAAGCCCATGGGTGCTATGCTGAGGGGTCTGGGTTGGCCACCCGGCCTCTACCACTAATAGGTGGATGGGTACCATGCCCAAAAAGAGGCAAGTCCCTACGTCGACTACATTGGTACAGGGGGCTACCACTGGTGTCACGGCACTGGGTCCACGTGTCATAGGCCACGTGGAGGCTATGACCGAGTGTCCTCAGGTACCCGGGGACCACACGGTGAGGAGGTCGTGGGCATAGTGGACCCTATGGTTTGATGAGTTATGTGCATTTCATATAGCATGATATGAGGTTGGTCGACCATACCATACTAGAGGTCCATGAGTTGGACTCCATGAAGCATCTATTGCATATCATGATGTCATCATATATATATATGATACTTTCAATTTTGGATTATGTGATCTTTTAAGTCATGAGTATTTCAATTTGATTATGGATTCTTATACTGATATTGAACGCGAGTATTCAAACATACGCATATTTTGAATGAGCATATGATTTTAAAACATCTCATGCATTTATAAAACTAGTAGTGATAGGATCCTACTGAGTATATTATATACTCACCCAATCCTCAACATTTTTCAGATACAAAATAAATACTTAAGGGCAAGGAACATTTGTACTAGGAGACACAGACTAAGTACAAGTAAGTAAACCCCTATCTTATCATTCAGTGTTACTTGATTGTAGTTACTCTCTAATAGCTGGGGCTGTGACTAACACTTTCTTAGGAACAATATTGATTTAAAAACTTTGCCATGGCTAAATTATTGGAGAATGTGTTTTCACACTCGGGATTTTTATGAAAAGTTGTTTTCCAAATGAGAAAGGTTTTCATGCATTTCATATTTATAAAACAAGAGATCTCGCCTTTTTATCAAAATTGCATCATATAAAAACCCGGGTCGTGACACTTTGGGCATGGTGTCATCATATATATCACATTTCAGAGAGCAGGTGGCCAAACCCTACTACTCTCCTAGCATAGCATCCCTTGGCCTATGCCTGTTTGACACAAAACCACAAGCCTCCATGCTTATATTCAAAGTAATCCTTTTACTTATCAGACGTCTTGTCAGTTTATATAATCATCCTCATATTTTGGTATTCTTATACTGAGGATAGGATTTCACTTCAAATTTAGGGATCATCATTTACAATGAATGATACCCATGTTCATACAAGTTTAAGGATCACCATTCTATATGAATGATTATCATGTATTGATTTTATACTTATCAGACAATCTATCTATTTATCTAGGGCTGGAATACCTTCTAGTTCCCTATTCACTTAGGGTTTGCCTTAATTCTAACTTAACCATTTCATATGTGTTTTGGTTACAAGTATTTACATTATACTTGTTAACATTTCCAAACATAAGATCATGTATACAACATGTACTTCTCATGTAGATGCCTTCATAAAATCCTCCTACCTTCAAGTAGTGATTCATCTCTTTAAATCTTCCATGATCCTGATTGACATATAAAATCTATAAATCCATACATACTGTCTATATTTATACAATTGTGGATAATCTCCTATCTATATTCTTTATCTAATCTTGTCCTTTGATATAAAAGATCTATATCTATCTTGTGTTCCAATCATCCATATAATCTATTTTCCTCAAATAGTATTTTATCCTATTGATCAATAGATCTGAGGGTTAGAATGATCTTCTACCCTTTTGGATCTAATTATTTTCTATTCTAAGTCTTTGTATATTCTTTTCTTTGATCTTGATCTTTCATAGATCCTTTGATCAACAATTTATGCTTGTTGATAAAAATCAAGGGCTTAGATCTTCTATCATCTAGTTCTTCTTTGACCTAAGTTTTGATCATCCCAAAGGAGGATGATCTTGATTCTCTTCCTCGAATCATAATTGATCAAGGGTTCAGATCTTCTATTCTATTTGATCTAAGTTGCAAGCAATATATATATATCATCATCAAGAAGTATTTATTTCTTTTTATAGTTCTTGATCATTTAAGATCCAATGGATCTTGTTTGATCATCCTTATCTTACTTACAAATTTTATTAGGGTTAAATAATTTACTAACCTTTTACGCCCTTATTATTATTATTCAACTAGTTAATGTTTTATTGGTTGAAGATAACTTATTTTAGCCTAAGTCTAGACTACTCCTCTTATTTCTAATTGGCTAAGGCTTACTAGCTGAATGGGTGAACACAAAGTTGTTACTTCAATCCTTATGTAAGTAGGCATTTAGACCTCACAAACGTCAACGAAAGGTAGGGGAAGCTATTAGAAAAACCCCCTTAACCACCATGTTCAACATTCAGTAGAGTGACCTTAGCTCAACCTTTCATAAGGTTCCTATGAGCATGTTAACCCCAAGTACTCTTTCTAATTGATTTTAATTAAGTCCATGAATATTTAAAATGGCATTCATGGAGTTTATTATTCTCCTAGTTTGGGCCAAGGATTTGATAATCCTTATATTGTCCTACTAACTATAGCCCTTACTAATTAAGTCCAAGTCAAATAATTCACTCTTATTTGCGTTATGAAACTCAACTTTCTCATTATATTTCATCTTTGGTGTTTTATGTTCTTTATCTCATAACTACTTTAACAATTAGATCTACAAATCAAATTTAACCATAAATGAATTATAACTTTAAAGCATAAAACTACATAATTGAACAATCGAATGATAATGGTACAAGGTACTTAAGATTATACTAGAATGAATTCTAACTAATTTACTTTATCTAATAAACTCAAATTAAACTATCATGGACCTAAGGTACCATCTCATACCATAGTCTAATCTAACATGAAATCCTAGCATGATCCTAAGTTACAATTCCATGAAATCATACCAACATGGTCCTAAGTTACAATTCATCATTCATGAATAATTTTATGGACATTTGAAATGAAGTTACACTAAAATAATCTATCGTGGATCCTATATTCATGAAATAAATCAAGTGAAATCAATGCATAACTCAAGCTAACCCATTTCTCATTATTAAAGCTTTTACTTATGATCTAACCATTAGATCATAGGTCTTTTCCTTTTAAATCAAGGGTTTTAATTAATTTTAGGGCTTTTACTCCATTATAATATTCATTCAATCCATCCCAAGGAGCAGATCCCTCAATTTATCTTAGATCTGTCCAAATAAGTCATGGATATCACTTTATTTCAACATTATATCATCAGCAAATCAGATCCGCAAGATCTAATCATCTCAGATCTTGAAGATCAGGAAAATTAGAAGCTTAATTCTTAAATACAGAAAGTTGCATGAAGAATTTTCTAAGCGTTATGATTTCAAAATAAAACAAAAGTTATAAGCTTTCCATAGGTTCTTTTTTATCTCAATTTGGAGTTCAGATGACTCCACAATTGAACTATGAAGTTCACAGTCGTTCGTAGGGTCCAGATTTGATCTAAACCTAGTAGAATGGATGGCCTAGATCAATTGGGCAGAATTGGTCGGGCCAATAGTCTAGCTGAACGGTTGCCACGTACCTGTCACCAAGATACACGTGTGATATGCTCCCCTCAGGATCAGAGCTATCACGTGGCCATTTAGTTTGAACACCATCGCATGCAGCGGCGAGCACGAAAATGCTCCCTCATGGCATGTTTTTGTGCAACATTTTATATAACATTTTGGGAACTGATCCTATTTGGGAAATGCTCCCTCAATTTAACTTAAATCTATCCAAACAATCCATTTTGGACCGTCGATTGATGGCTTGGATTTTCCATATGAGCCCCCATCATCCAGAATTGAAGGGTTCTGGTCCTTACTTTATTTTTATAAATTTTAACCTAAAAATAATTACAAAAAAATAAAAATTACATAAAACAACATGAAATAATATAAGAAGTGGTTCCACCTACCTGATTAGAGAAAGAACATAGTTTTGAAGCCCAATTTGAAATAAAGACCCTTTGATGATAAGATAGCCCGATAGTCACTTGTTTTGCGATTTTTCGTTGATTGCATCGTTGGATCGTGAAATTGATTTGGGAGTTTTGTAGATTAGGTAATCTAGGATTGTATGGATAGTGGGATTTCTAAGATTCAATTTGGAACAGAGTGCCTAATTGAATTTAGGTCTATTGCTCAAATTACTGAGAGGAGAGAGAAAGTGTAAGAAGGGAGATTTTTGGGAGTTTTGGAATTTTGGGAAGGTATCTAGATCTAGTTTTTTAGACTAAGCAAGATAATTTTGTGTGAATTTTAGGAAACATTTTTGGAGGTGTATTTATAGATGTTTATGAATTTTTCATAATTACTTGTAATAATCATGTTTCAATTCTTTTAAATATTAAATTAACATTGGATTCTTCACTACCACCTCCTTCTCCACTAGTAGTTGGTAGTGATTTGACTACTCATTACATGTTTTTTGGCCGTTAGATTTGTTTGTGGGCCCCACGGAGTGTGAAAGGACCATTTTGCACTTTTATGGAGAAAAATACATTTTATTCTCTTGAGCACGAAATTGAGTGTACTTAGTGGTGTTGGATTTGTATTTCTGAGTACCTTCTAAATATTGATGTCTTAGATCTTGGTTGAGGGTAAAATTACCATTTTACCCTTTTATTCATAAAAATAAATAAAATTAAGGAATTTTAATTTTAAGTCGGAAGTGAACGTACTTAGTGTCATTTCAATCAGTTTTTTGAGTACATTCATAATTTATAACATTAAAATTATGTTTTAATCTTTATAAAAAGAAATTTTCAGTAACCTAATATTCCAGCTCAAAATTTCTAAAAATTCAAACTAAATTGATTTTCTCAATCAATTAACAAACTTTGGGGTTATTACAATTCCCATTGAAGGAAGCATTTAGGCGTCAACAACCATCATAAAAGGCATGAAAAAATCACTTGGATTTTGCAAACCAACTATAACCACAATGGTCAAGAGTTGTTGGAGTGACAATGATCCCATTTTCCAAAAAGGTTTGTACAAGCTTGAAACCCTATGTCTCTTGCTACTTGATTTTTAATTAGGCTTTTAAGAATTTGGATCACAAACTTACAAGGAATTGATTTGATTACTTAGGTGGGTAAAGATTTGGTGATGAAATCTAATCCTTATCTTGCAAGGGTTCTTGTTGAGTCTTTATTAGCAATGTATTCGATCCACCATAAAGCAGCAAACGTCCAATGCAATACAAGGAAAGGAAATTAATGCAATACAAAGAAACCTTTGTTAAATAGGAACAACCTAATGCAACAACTCTAAATAAGATGCAACAAGTACAATAAATGACCATAAACTATATGAATTATACTACCAACCAATGATGCAAATTACACTAAATGAAACTATATTAGCAAAATAAAAATAGTAAGAGAAACTTATAGCAGGGTTTCTAATGAAAATCAAGTGTGAGACACCATACTTCACACTTGGCCTATATTATTACAAACCCATTTAAAATAAAATAAAGAACTGTAAATTACAATGGGGCCACACTACAAGTTCATTAAAATATCTAATAAAAAAAATCTAATAAATTCTACTTAAGTTGATGAAACCTTGGCCCATAGGATTGCGCCACTCCTTTTCCAAATTCCTTTGCCACAAAAATAAACAAAGATGGCCAATTTATGAAGAGTTAGCAAAATATGCAAGAATAATGCCAAAATCCTAATCTAATGCAACTTAAAACTACCACTAAATAAAAATAATCTAAACAAAGATCCAACTACAAATCCATTGTGATTGCTGAGTAACAGTGCCAAAAAATTAGTATAGCATTAAAATTACTCCCAAGAGCACAAATCAATTTAATAATTTACAAGCAATAGAGTTTGATCCCACAAGGAATCTAATGGAAATTTCAAATTATTGGATCTTATTTAAGTTGTTTATCTTAGCCAAAGAAAGTGGATGTTGATTAAACTAGGAATTTAAGCAACATGGAATTGGAAACATGCATAAAATTAGAAACCATAGCTAAATGAAACTTTCTAAGAAAGACATATCAAATGGAATTAGAAACTTTCCTAACTAACATACATTTAAGAAAAAAACTAATGCAAAAGTAGAATGAATGAATCTAGAAACTTTTGTTTAAGGAAACTAGATAAAATGGAAACATTCTTACACTAATACATGTCTAAACCTCAATAATTATAAAAATAAAACTGTCTAAAACTAAATAAAAAACTTTATAAACTAACATAAGTTGCAAAACAAGTACCTCCTATAATCTAAACTTAACCTAAGCAAAGAGTCAACAAACAATTTAGACATGAACTTCAATCACCATGCACATGATGATGAAAGTATGTGTAGGTTCATGGAGTGAAAGATGGTCAAAGAAAGTGAATGTTGATTAAACTAGGACCTTAAGCAACATGGAATTGGAAACATGCATTAAATTAGAAACTACAGCTAAATGAAACTTTCTAAAAAAAAAGATATTCAATAGAATTAGAAACTTTCCTAACTAACATGCATTTAAGAAAAAAATTAATGCAAAAGTAGAATGAATGAATATAGGAAACTTTTGTTCAAGGAAACTAGCTAAAATTGAAACATTCCTACACTAATACTTGCCTAAACGTCAACATTTCTAAAAGAAAAACATTCTAAAACGAAATTAGAAACTTTATAAACTAACATAAGTTGCAAAACAAGTACCTACTATAATCTAAACTTAACCTAAGCAAAGAGTCAACAAACAATTTAGACATGAACTTCAATCACTATGTGCATGATAATGAAAGTATGTGTAGGTTCATCGAGTGAAAGATGGCCAAACAAAGTGGATGTTGATTAAACTAGGAATTTGAGCAACGTGGAATTGGGAACATGCATTAAATTAGAAACTATAGCTAAATGAAACTTTCTATAAAAAAAAGATATACAAAGGAATTAGAAACTTTCCTAACTAACATGCATTTAAGAAAAAAACTAATGAAATAGTAGAATGAATGAATCTAGGAAACTTTTGTTTAAGGAAACTAGCTAAAATTTAAACATTCCTAAACTAATACTTGCCTAAACATCACCATTTCTAAAAATAAAACATTCTAAAACTAAATTAGAAACTTTATAAACTAACATAAGATGCAAAACAACTACCTACTATAATCAAAACTTAACCTAAGCAAAGAGTCAACAAACAATTTAGACATGAACTTCAATCACCATGCACATGATGATGAAAGTATGTGTGGGTTCATGGAGTGACAGATGGTGAAAGAAAGTGGATGTTGATTAAACTAGGAATTTATGTAATGACACAAAATTTTCAATATTATTATATCACTGTCACAACCACGATCAATCATGATGTTTAGCATTTTTCCAAGGAGATATAAATTGTTTATTTTGCAAATTACTATATGTTTAATGATATTAATAGATGGTTAGATGTTTAATTTTAATTAAAATACAAAATAAAGGAATTTGTGAAAAAAACAGTTTCATTAGATTTTACACTCAAAATGGAATCCACATGTCAAAGAACATTGAAAACGGAGTTCGTATGACCAAGTTATGGATGTTGAAAGATCAAGGGCATTTTTGTAATTTGAACTTAAAAATGAAAAAGACCCAAAAACGCAGGGATCATTTTGATAACGACACCCCCTACGTCGTCTTCCTTAGGCCAAGTGGTGCACAGCACCGCCATACCTGTACGGAGGTGCAAAGAATGACAGCACCGGCATTGGGCAGCACCACCTTCACAGGCTATAAAGCTCGCTTTGCCCTCCTCTCCAATCATGCCTTCTTCTCCATCTCCTTCTACTTCGAGCTAGGATTTTCAACAAAATCTGAAAACCCTCCTCCAGTTTCCTGCAAATTCCAGCGATGGCCCCAGGTCCTTCCTTTGGGCTAGCCATTCTTCTCTCTCTCTTCTTCCCCATTTTTCCTCTGGCCTCATAAGAAACTGGGTTTTCACCTTCTTCGTGTTTTTTCAGCAACCTAGGATTCAAGCAAACGTAAAGAGAGTTGCACCACCAGAAAGAGGGCAGCATCTCTGGCTGCCCAGGTAAGCCCCCATCTCCCTCTCTTATTTTCCCCTTTTCCTAGACTAGATCCATGCCAGATCTGTTGTTTCTCAGTTGGAGAACGTGTAAGGGAAGATGGGTTCATTCTAGAACCCTCAACCTGACCATCCCAGGCACGTGGCGCAGGATGCGCGCCCAAGACGTGGTCCTTGGAGTGACCTTCGGGAGCGCACGGTGTACAGGTGCGGGTCTTGGTTCGACCAAGGCAAGTGAGAATCCTGGGAGCCATGACGCCGCTGCCCCTGTTCTGAAGATGTCTTCATGTGACGCCGTCCAGGAAGCGTGGCATAGCAAGTCGCTCAGGCATGCGCACGCGTACGAATGCGGTCTTGATTTGACCATAGGTTAGCGACACTAAAACTACGATTAAGGAGGCTATATGACTCCGATCAAAGATCCGAAAGGACCATTGCAATCGTATTGACTAGACGGACCTAATGATACCATAAAATTTAGGATCATGGGACTATTTTACAATACTATAGCCCAAAAATCATAGAAATCTCATAGATCAGCAAAATCAAAGATGATCAAATCTCATCGATTGATCCATTAGAGGTGCTAGGGGATTAATAGCTCAGGATTAATCCCAAAGAACATGTATCAGCCTTTGAATGAAAGACCTGGTCGTTCAAATCACATACATACCTATTCTGAGAATTGGGACAAGCGATCTATGAGATCTAACCATTAAATATTAGATTTATATGTGAGATCTAGCCTAGAAGAGCGCTAAGAAAGGATCTATAGATCCTAAAAGGAAGATCTAGTCGTTAATCTATAAGTCTAAGTAATGATTTACAAAGGTTAAAAATTGATATTGGAATCCTTGTTATCAATTAATATCTAGGGCTTCACAAAGATGAGTCAGGATCGAGTAATGAAGAATGCAATTCATGAGACATTGACATAGGTAGTCTGATACTACTAAGCTTTTAAATGCATCTTAAACTCTATCTTGCCTTTATTACCTTTTTCAGCATGCTTTTGAGATATGATGTTCTTATACTAGTATGCGAAAATATCTTCATGTTTTATGGCTTTAAATACGATACTAGCATGAACTGCTTTTATGCATCGCTCACATGGTTTTCAAATAAACGCATAAATTGCATAATTTACAATGATTGAGATTTGGATTCCTTATATATATATATATATTCTTTTTGGGCTATTGAGCCTAGTGGGCACTATGCTGAGAGGTTGTTATGTATGGGGTTGGCCTCTCAGTCTCTACCACCAAAGGGTGGATGGTATCACTACCAAAATGGCATTGTCCCTTCCCTAACTACTGTGGTAAACTGGGATGACTATCGGAGGTGTTCACAGCACCCTTTCAGGGATAGCCATAGTCGCCGTGGAGGCTATGGTGGGTAGGTCTCCAGATACAAGAGCCACATGATTCTAGCTGTGTGCTGATCGTGAGCATGGTGACCCTATGATTTCAGTGTTATCGATGTGGATATAGCATTGAGATGGTCGTATACGAGTACTCGTGACCAGTTGGCTTGCTGTGTTCTCCGAAAGACCATATGCATGATACTTATAGTGATGCTAGCATATGCTTTGAATGATGACTACTTTAAGAGTTTCATGATTATTATATTTGACTTGTCGTTTGATGTGTTTGCCGAGGTCTTCCTACACGGATTTATTGATTTCTACTCTATGATTTAAGTCATGATTATATAATTGAATAGTAGATTTTGGTAAAGGAATCCATGGTTGAAAGTGCATCAATGAGCTCATGTTTTATGCACAAATATGCATGTTTATTTAAAAAGAAATCACTAATATTTTACATGAAAATCTCCTTGAATTCTGTATGTTGCCTGCCATGTTTTTCAAAATAGTAGTATCAGATCACCTACTGAGTATGAAGAATACTCACCCCAAACATATTATTTTTACAGATTAGTCCAAAGAGGATAATAAGGATTAGAAGAGACTCTAGGACATGTTGGTGTTACGATCAAGTAAATGAAGAAGAGACAAGTATGATTGTAAGTAAACTCTCTACCCCTTTGGACATGTACCTATACTTACTATAGTTGGGCAGCGAGCTATGACTAGATCGACTAGCGAAGACATTTATGATTATAGTAATTTTCAAAACTACTTTGTTTGTTGTGAAAGCAATTGACACTCAGGGTTTTCAAAATGAATTTAAACAAAAGATTTTTCCACTGCATTGCATTGTTTTTACAAAATTGGTTTCAAATAGGGATGCATCTTGCATTAGGAGTTAGGCTTGCAATATAAAAATGCATGTGAAAACATTGGTCACCACAATTTAAGCAACATGGAATTGGAAACATGCATTAAATTAGAAACTACAACTAAATGAAACTTCCAAAAAAAAGATATTCAGTGGAATTAGAAACTTTCCTAACAAACATGCATTTAAGAAAAAAACTAATGCAAAAGTAGAATGAATGAATCAAGGAAACTTTTGTTTAAGGAAACTAGCTAAAATTGAAACATTCCTACACTAATACTTGCCTAAACCTCAACATTTCTAAAAATAAAACTTTCTAAGACTAAATTAGAAACTTTATAAACTAACATAAGATGAAAAGAAGTACCTACTATAGTGAAAACATAACCCATGCAAAGGTTCAAAAAACAATTTAGACATGAACTTCAATCACCATGTGCATGATGATGAAAGTATGTGTAGGTTCATGGAGTGAAAGATGGCCAAAGAAAGTGGATGTTGATTAAACTAGGAATTTAAGCAACATGGAATTGGAAACATGCATTAAATTAGAAGCTACAGCTAAATGAAACTTTCTAAAAAAAAAGATATTCAATGGAACAAGAAAAGTTCCTAACTAACATGCATTTAAGAAAAAAACCAATGCAAAAGTTGCATGAATCTAGGAAACTTTTGTTTAAGGAAACTAACTAAAATTGAAACATTCCTACACTAATACCTGCCTAAACCTCGACATTTTCCTAAAACTAAATTAGAAACTTTAGAAAATAACATAAGTTGCAAAACAAGTACCTGCTATAATCTACACTTAACCCAAGTGAAGAATGAACAAACAATTTAGACATGAACTTCAATCACCATGCACATGATGATGAAAGTATGTGTAGGTTCATTAAATGAAAGATGGCCAAAGAAAGTGGATGTTGATTAAACTAGGAATTTAAGCAACATTGAATTGGAAACAAGCAATAAATTAGAAACTATAGCTATATGAAACTTTCTAAAAAAACAATATTCAATGGAATTAGAAACTTTCCTAACTAACATGCATTTAAGAAAAAGACTACTGCAAAAGTAGAATGAATGAATCATGGAAACTTTTGTATAAGGAAACTAGCAAAAATTGAAACATTCTTACACTAATACTTTCCTAAACCTCAACAATTATAGAAATAAAATTTTTTAAAACTAAATTAGAAACTTTATAAAAAAACATAAGATGCAAAACAAGTACCTATTAAAATCTAAACTTAACCAAAGCAAAGAATCAACAAACAATTTAGACATCAACTTCAATCACCATACGCATGATGATGAAAGTATGCGTAGGTTCATGGAGTGAAAGATGGCAAAGAATGTGGATGGTGATTATACCAGGGATTTAAGCAACATGGAAATGGAAACATACATTAAAATAGAAACTACTACTAAATGAAACTTAAAAAAAAAATGAAAGGGATTCAATGGACTTAGAAACTTTTCTAACTAACATGCATTTAAGAAAAAAACTAATGCAAATGTAGAATGAATGAATCTGGGAATCTTTTGTTCAAGGAAACTAACTAAAATTGAAACATTCCTACCCTAACACTTGCCTAAACATCAACATTTCAAAAAATAAAACATTCTAAAACAAAATTAGCAACTTTATAAACTGGCATAAGATGAAAAACAAGTATGTACTATAATCTAAACTTAACCTAAGCAAAGAATCAACAAACAATTTGGACATGGACTTTAATCACCATGAGCATAATGATGAATGTATGTGTAGGTTCATGGAGTGAAAGATGTCCAAAGAAAGTAGATGTTGCTTAAACTAGGAATTTAAGAAGCATGGAATTGGAAACATGCATTAAATTAGAAACTACAGCTAAATGAAACTTTCTATAAAAAAAATGATATTCAATGGAATTAGAAACATTCCTCTGGTATATGTATTTAAGAACAAAACAAATGCAAAAGTAGAATGAATGAAATAAGGAGACTTTTGGTTAAGGAAACTAGCAAAAATTGAAACATTCTTACACTAATACTTGCCTATACCTTAACATTGTTCAAAAACTAAATTAGAAAATTCGTAAACTAACATAAGTTGCAAGACAAGTACCTACAATAATTTAAACATAACCCACGCAAAGAATCAACAAACAATTTAGACATGAACATAAATCAGCATGCGCATGATGATGAATATATGTGTAGGTTCATGGAGTGAAAGAGGGCCAAAGAAAGTGGATGTTGACTAAACTAGGAATTGAAGCAACATGGAATTGGAAACATGCATTAAATTAGAAACAATAGCTGAACGAAATTTCCTAAAAAAAAGAAGATATTCAATGGAATTAGAAACTTTCGTAACTAACATGCATTGAAGAAAAAAACTGCTGCAAACGTAGAATGAATGAATCTTGGAAACTTTTGTTTTAGTAAGCAAGCTAAAGTGGAAACATTCCTACACTAATACTTGCCTAAACCTCAATAATTACAAAAATAAAACATTCTCAAACTAAATTAGAAACTTTATAAACTAACATAATTTGCTTAATAAGTACCTACTATATTCTGAACCTAACTAGAGCATAGAATCCGCAAACAATTTAGACATGAACTTCAATCACCATGCGCATAACGATGAATGTATGTGTACATTCATGGAGTTAAAGATGGCCCAAGAAAGTGGATGTTGATTAAACTAGGAACTTAAACAACATGGAATTGGTAACATGCATTAAATTAGAAAGTATAGCAAAATGAAAGAATCTAAAAAAAAAAGGATATTCACTGGAATTAGAAACTTTCCTAAGTAAAATGCATTTAAGAAAAAAACCAATGGAAATGCAGAACGAATGAATCTAGGAAACTTTTCGTTAAGGAAAGTAGCTAAAATTGAAACATTCCTACACTAGTACTTGCCTAAACATCAAAATTTCTAAAAATAAAACATTGTAAAAGTAAATTAGAGACTTTATAAACTGACATAAGATGCAAAAGAAGTACCTACGGTAATCAAAACATAACCTAAGCAAAGTGTCAACAAATAATTTAGACATGAACTTCAATCAGCATGCACATGATGATGAAAGTATGTGTAGGTTCATGGAGTGAAAGATGGCCAAAGAAAGTGGATGTTGATTAAACTAGGAATTTGAGCAACGTGGAATTGGGAACATGCATTAAATTAGAAACTATAGCTAAATGAAACTTTCTATAAAAAAAAGATATTCAAAGGAATTAGAAACTTTCCTAACTAACATGCATTTAAGAAGAAAACTAATGCAAAAGTAGAACGAATGAATCTAGGAAACTTTTGTTGAAGGAAACTAACTAAAACTGAAACATTCCTAAACTAATACTTGCCTAAGCATCACCATTTCAAAAAATAAAACATTCTAAAACAAAATTAGAAACTTTATAAACTGGCATAACATGCAAAACAAGTACCTATTATAATATAAACTTAACCTAAGTAAAGAATCAACAAACAATTTAGACATGAACTTCAATCACCATGCGCATAATGATGAATGTATGTGTAGGTTCTTGGAGTGAAAGATGGCCAAAGAAAGTGGATTTTGATTAAAATAGGAACTTAAGCAACATGGAATTGGAAACATGCATTAAAATAGAAACTACAGCTAAATGAAAGATTAAAAAAAAACAAGATATTCAATGGAATTAGAAACTTTCCTAACTAAAATGCATTTAAGAGAAAAACCAATGGAAAAGCAGAATGAATGAATCTTTGAAACATTTGTTTAAGGATACTAGGTAAAATTGAAACATTCCTACACTAATTCTCGCCTAAACATCAACATTTCTAAAAATAAAACATTCTACATTCTAAAACCAAATTAGAAACTTTATAAACTAACATAATTTACAAAAGAAGTACCTACTATAATCTAAACTCAACCTAAGCAAAGAGTCAACAAAAAATTTAGACAGGAACATCAATCACCATGCGCATGATGATGAAAATATGTGTAGGTTCATGGAGTGAAAGATGGCCAAAAGAAGTGGATGTTAATTAAACTAGGAGTTTAAGCAACATGGAATTGCAAACATGCATTAAATTAGAAACTACAGCTGAATGATACTTTCTAAAGAAAAAGATATTCAATGGAATTGGAAACTTTCCTAACTAACATGCATTTAAGAAAAAACTAATGTAAAAGTAGAATGAATGAATCTAGGAAACATTTTTTTAAGGAAACAAGCTAAAATTGAAGCTTTCCTGCACTAATACTTGCCTAAATATCAACATTTCTAAAAATAAAAAATTCTAAAAATAAATTAGAAACTTTATGAACTAACAAAGGATTCAAAACAAGTACCTACTATACTCAAAACATAACCTAAGCAAAGAATCAACAAATAATTTGGACATCAACTTGAATCACCATGCGAATGATGACGAAAGTATGTGTAGGTTCATGGAGTGAAAGATGGCCAAAGAAGGTGGATGTTGCCTAAACTAGGAATTCAGGCAGCATGGAATAGGAAACATAAATTAAATTAGAAACTACAGCTAAATGAAACTTTCTAAAATAAAAGATATTCAATGGAATTAGAAACATTCCTATCTTACATGTATTTAAGAAAAAAACTAATGCAAAATTAGAATGCATGAAGCATGGAAACTTTTGGTTAAGGAAACTACCAAAAATTGAAACATTCTTATACTAATACTTGCCTATACCTAAACATTGTTCAAAAACTAAATTAGAAAATCCATAAACTAACATAAGTTTCAAAACAAGTACCTACAATAATTTAAACTTAACCCAAGCAAAGAATCAACAAACAATTTAGACATGAACATAAATCAGCATGCGCACGATAATGAATCTATGTGTAGGATCATGGAGTGAAAGAGGGCTAAAGAAAGTGGATGTTGTTTAAAGTAGGAATTTAAGCAACATGGAATTGGAAACATGCATTAAATTAGAAACTACATCTAAATGAAAGATTAAAAAAAAGAAAGATATTCAATGGAATTAGAAACTTTCCTAACTAAAATGCATTTAAGAAAAAAACCAATGGAAAAGCAGAATCAATGTATCTAGGAAACATTTGTTTAAGGATACTGGGTAAAATTGTAACATTCCTACACTAATTCTCGCCTTAACATCAACATTTCTAAAAATAAAACATTCTACATTCTAAAACCAAATTAGAAACTTTATAAACTAACTTAAGTTGCAAAACAAGTACGTACTATAATCTAAACTTAACCTAAGCAAAGAGTCAACAAAAAATTTAGACAGGCACTTCAATCACCATGCGCATGATAATGAAAATATGTGTAGGTTCATGGAGTGAAAGATGGCCAAAAGAAGTGGATGTTGATTAAACTAGGAGCTTAAGCAACATTGAATTAGGGACATGCATTAAATTAGAAACTAGAGCTGAATGAAACTTTCTTAAAAAAAGGTTATTCAATGGAATTAGAAACTTTCCTAACAAACATGTATTTAAGAAAACACTAATGTAAAAGTAGAATGAATGAATCTAGGAAACTATTTCTTAAGGAAACAAGCTAAAATTGAAACTTTCCTACACTAATACTTGCCTAAACATCAACATTTCTAAAAATAAAAAATTCTAAAACTAAATTAGAAACTTGACGAACTAACAAAAGATGCAAAACAAGTACCTACTGTACTCAAAACATAACCTAAGCAAAGAATCAACAAATAATTTGGACATCAACTTGAATCACCATGCGAATGATGATGAATATATGTGTAGGTTCATGGAGTGAAAGATGGCCAAAAAAGTAGATGTTGCCTATACTAGGAATTTAGGCAGCATGGAATAGGAAACATGCATGAAATTAGAAACTATAGCTAAATGAAACTTTCTAAAAAAAGAGATACTCAATGGAATTAGAAACATTCCTCTCTTACATGTATTTAACAAAAGAACTAATGCAAAAGTAGAATGAATGAAGCATGAAAACTTTTTGGTTAAGAAAACTAGCAAAAATTGAAACATTCTTACACTAATACTTGCCTATACCTAAACATCGACCAAAAACAAAATTAGGAAATTCATAAACTAACATAAATTGCAAAACAAGTACCTACAATAATTTAAACATAAACCATGTAAAGAATCAACAAACAATTTAGACATGAACATAAATCAGCATGCGCATGATAATGAATGAATGTGTAGGTTCATGGAGTCAAAGAGGGCCAAAGAATTTAAGCAACATGGAATTGGAAACATGCATTAAATTAGAAAATACAGCTAAATGAAAGATTAAAAAAAAAAAGATATTCAATGGAATTAGAAACTTTCCTAACTAACATGCATTTAAGAAAAAAACCAATGGAAAAGCAGAATGAATGAATCTAGGAAACATTTGTTTAAGGATACTAGGTAAAATTGTAACATTCCTACACTATATCTTGCCTAAACATCAACATTTGCAAAAATAAAACATTCTACATTCTAAAACCAAATTAGAAACTTTATAAATTAACATAAGTTGCAAAACATGTACCTACTATAATCTAAACTTAACCTAAGCAAAGAGTCAACAAAAAAATTTAGACAGGAACTTCAATCACCATGTGCATGATGATGAAAATATGTTTAGGTTCATGGAGTGAAAGATGGCCAAAAGAAGTGGATGTTGATTAAACTAGGAGTTTAAGCAACATGGACTTGGAGACATGCATTAAATTAGAAACTACAGCTTAATGAAACTTTCTAAAAAAAGAAGATATTCAATGTTATTAGAAACTTTCCTAATTAACATGCTTTTAAGAAAAAACTAATTTGAAAGTAGAATGAATGAATCTAGGAAACTTTTAAGGAAACAAGCTAAAATTGAAACTTTCCTACACTAATACTTGCCCAAACATCAACATTTCTAAAACTAAATTAGAAACTTTATGAACTAACAAAAGATGCAAAACGAGTACCTACTATACTCAAAACATAACCTAAGCAAAGAATCAACAAATAATTTGGACATCAACTTGAATCACCATGCGAATCATGATGGAAGTATGTGTAGGTTCATGGAGTGAAAGATGGCCAAAGAAAGTGGATTTTGCTTAAACTTGGAATTTATGCAGCATGGAATTGGAAACATGCAATAAATTAGAAACTACATCTAAATGAAAGATTTAAAAAAAAAAAAGGTATTCAATGGAATTAAAAACTTTCCTAACTAAAATGCATTTAAGAAAAAGACCAATGGAAAGAAGAATGAATGAATCTAGGAAAATTTTGTTTAAGTAACATTCTTATCTTACATGTATCTAAGAAAAAAACTAATCCATAAGTAGAATGAATGAAGCATGGAAACTTTTGGTTAAGGAAACTAGCAAAAATTGAAACATTCTTACACTAATACTTGCCTATACCTAAACATTGATCAAAAACTAAATTAGGAAATAAATAAACTAACAAAAGTTACAAAGCAAGTACCTACAATAATTTAAACTTAACCCCGGCAAAGAATCAACAAATAATTTAGACATGAACATAATTCAGCATGCACACGATAATGAATGTATGTGTAGGTTCATGGAGTGAAAGTGGGCCGAAGAAAGTGGATGTTGATTAAACTAGGAATTTAAGCAACATGGAATTGGAAACATGGATTAAATTAGAAACTACAGCTAAATGAATGATTCAAAAAAAAAAAAAGATATTCAATGGAATTAGAAACTTTCCTAACTAAAATGCATTTAAGAAAAAAACCAATGGAAAAGTAGAATGAATGAATCTAGGAAACTTTCATTTAAGGAAACTAGCTAAAATTAAAACATTCCTACACAAATACTTGCCTAAGCCTCAACATTTCTAAAAATAAAAAATTCTAAAAGTAAATTAGAGACTTTATAAAGTGACATAAGATGCAAAAGAAGTACCTACGATAATCAAAGCTTAACCTAAGCAAAGAGTCAACAAACAATTTAGACATGAACATCAATCACTATGCACATGATGATGAAAGTATGTGTAGGTTCATGGAGTGAAAGATGTCCAAAGAAAGTGGATGTTGATTAAACTAGGAATTTAAGGAACATGGAATAGGAAACATACATGAAACTTTTCTAACTTTTCTAACTAAATGAAACTTTAAAAAAAAATAGATATTCAATGGAATTAGAAACTTTTCTAACTAACATGCATTTTAAATTGAATGAATGAATCCAAGAAAATTTTTCTTAAGGAAGCAAGCTAACATTGAAACATTCCTACACTAATACTTGCCTAAACATCAACATTTGAAAAAATAAAACATTCTAAAACAAAATGAGAAACTTTATAAACTGGTAGAAGATGCAAAACAAGTACCGACTATAATCTAAACTTTACCTAGCCAAAGAATCAACAAACAATTTAGACATGAACTTTAATCGCCATGCAAATATGATGAAAGTATGTGTAGGTTCATAGAGTGGAAGATGGCCAAAGAGAGAGGATGTTGATTAAACTAGGAATTTAAGGAACATGGAATTGGAAACATGCATTAAATTAGAAACTACATCTAAGTGAAACTTTCCAAAAAAAAGCATATTCAATGGAATTAGAAAGATTCCTAACTAACATGCATTTATGGAAAAAAACTGATGCAAAAGTAGAATGAATGAATCTAGGAAACTTTTGCTTAAGGAAACTAACTAAAATTGAAACATTCCAACTCAAATACTTGCCTAAACCTCATCATTTTTCTAAAATTAAATTACAAACTTTATAAATGAACATAAGTTGCACAACAAGTACCTACTATAATCTAAACATAACCCAAGCAAAGAATCAACAAACAATTTAGACATCAACATAAATCACCATGATCATGATGATGAATGTATGTGTAGGTTCATGGATTGAAAGAAGGCCAAAGAAAGTGGATGTTGGTTAAACTAGGAATTTAAGCAACATGGAATTGGAAACATGCATTAAATTAGAAACTACAGCTAAGTGAAACTTCCTAAATATATATATATATATATATATATATATATTCAATGGAATTAGGAACTTTCCTAACTAACATGCATTGAAGAAAAAAACTACTGCAAGCGTAGAATGAATGAATCTTGGAAACTTTTGTTTAAGTAAACAAGCTAAAATTGAAACATTCCTACACTAATACTTGCCTAAACCTACACATACAAAAATAAAGCTTTCTCAAACTAAATTAGAAACATTATAAACTAACATACTTTGCAAAACAAGTACATACTATAATCTAAACTTAATTAGAGCAAAGAATTTGCAAAGAATTTAGACATGAACTTCGATCACCATGCACATAATGATGAATGTATGTGTAGGTTCATGGAGTGAAAGATGGCCAAAGAAAGTGGATGTTGATTAAACTACGAACTTAAGCAACATGGAATTGGAAACATGCATTAAAATAGAAACTACAGCTAAATGAAAGATTCCAAAAAAAAAAGATATTCAATGGAATTAGAAGCTTTCCTAACTAAAATGCATTTAAGAAAAAAACCAATGGAAAAGTAGAATGAATGAATCTAGCAAACTTTTGTTTAAGGAAACTAGCTAAAATTGAAACATTCCTACACTAATACTTGCCTAAGCTTCAACATTTCTAAAAATAAAACATTCTAAAAGTAAATTAGAGAATTTATAAAGTGACATAAGATGCAAAAGAAGTACCTACGATAATCAAAGCTTAACCTAAGCAAAGAGTCACCAAACAATTTAGACATGAACATCAATCACTGTGCAAATGATGATGAAAGTATGTGTAGGTTCATGGAGTGAAAGATGGCCAAAGAAAGTGGATGGTGATTATACCAGGAATTTCAGCAACATGGAAATGGAAACATACATTAAAATAGAAACTACTACTAAATGAAACTTAAAAAAAAATGAAGGGGATTCAATGGAATTAGAAACTTTTCTAACTAACATGCATTTAAGAAAAAAACTAATGCAAATGTAGAATGAATGAATCTGGGAATCTTTTGTTTAAGGAAACTAACTAAAATTGAAACATTCCTACCCTAACACTTGCCTAAACATCAACATTTCAAAAAATAAAACATTCTAAAACAAAATTAGCAACTTTATAAACTGGCATAAGATGAAAAACAAGTACGTACTATAATCTAAACTTAACCTAAGCAAAGAATCAACAAACAATTTGGACATGGACTTTAATCACCATGAGCATAATGATGAATGTATGTGTAGGTTCATGGAGTGAAAGATGTCCAAAGAAAGTAGATGTTGCTTAAACTAGGAATTTAAGAAGCATGGAATTGGAAACATGCATTAAATTAGAAACTACAGCTAAATGAAACTTTCTATAAAAAAAATGATATTCAATGGAATTAGAAACATTTCTCTGGTATATGTATTTAAGAACAAAACAAATGCAAAAGTAGAATGAATGAAATAAGGAGACTTTTGGTTAAGGAAACTAGCAAAAATTGAAACATTCTTACACTAATACTTGCCTATACCTTAACATTGTTCAAAAACTAAATTAGAAAATTCGTAAACTAACATAAGTTGCAAGACAAGTACCTACAATAATTTAAACATAACCCACGAAAAGAATCAACAAACAATTTAGACATGAACATAAATCAGCATGCGCATGATGATGAATATATGTGTAGGTTCATGGAGTGAAAGAGGGCCAAAGAAACTGGATGTTGATTAAACTAGGAACTTAAGCCACATGGAATTGGAAACATCCATTAAATTAGAAACTACAGGTAAATGAAACATTCTAAAAAATATATATATTCAATGGAATTAGAAGCTTTCCTAACTAAAATGCATTTAAGAAAAAAACTAATGGAAAAGTAGAATGAATGAATCTAGGAAACTCTTGTTTGAGGAAACTGGCTAAAATTAAAACATTCCTACACTAATACTTGCCTAAGCATCAACATTTCTAAAAATAAAACATTCTAAAAGTAAATTAGGGACTTTATAAACTGACATAAGATGCAAAAGAAGTACCTACGGTAATGAAAATTTAACCTAAGCAAAGAGTCAACAAACAATTTGGACATGAACTTCAATCACCATGGACATGATGATGAAACTATGTGTAGGGTCATGGAGTGAATGATGGCAGGGAATGTGGATGTTGTTTATACTAGGAATTTAAGCAACATGAAATTGGAAACATACATTAAAATAGAAACAACTACTAAATGAAACTTAGAAAAAAAAAAAAAGGTATTCAATGGAATTAGAAACTTTTCTAACTAACATCCATTTAAGAAAAAAACTAATGCAAATGTAGAATGAAGGAATCTGAGAATCTTTTGTTTAAGGAAACTAACTAAAATTGAAACATTCCTACCCTAACACTTGCCTAAACATCAACATTTCAAAAAATAAAACATTCTAAAACTAAATTAGAAACTTTATAAATTGGCTGTAATGAGTCCAATTTTGTAATATTGAAATTCCAAGTTTAGCAATGAAACAATCAGTTTTTAAAGATAAGGGCATTTTAGTCATTTCAGTATTCACCTTGACTGAACCCAGGAATTTGGTCCTAAAACTGGTTCCATTAGATGCGTCTCAGAAAAAGGAATCCAACGAGACCAAAATCACTCAAAACATACTTAAAATGAGCAAGATATGGCCCTTTGAAGTTCAGGGGCAAAATTGTAAATTTTACAAAAAACGGTTTTACCTACAAAACACAAGGGCCCGTTTTGATACGGGCACCCATTCATTTTCAACCTCTAGAGGGTTCTAGAACGGCGGTGATTGGGGGAGAAATCACTGCCATTCTGGAGGTTTCTCCACCGCCATTCAAAGGCGGTGAAAGCCCCCTCTAGAACCCTCTCTTAGCTCTATCAATACAGCTCTTAGGTGCCTCTAATGGCAGCCCAAAATGTTGGAGAAAACCCGTCGTGGAGCAGTGACCTAGAAGGGAAAACAAGGAGAAAAACCCAGCAACGAGCCAGGTATGCCCAAGATCCCTCAAAACCCATCTCCCCCATAGTTCCAAGGTCAATTTCCCTAGGTTTTTGCATGAAAAACCATGCAAAACGGAGCCTAGGAGAGCCACCAAGGACCCAGGGACGTTCCCTGGGTCGCACTAGTTTGACAGGGTCGAACCAGGGTGTCCTGAGGATGCCCCAGTTCGCCAACGAGAAAGATGATCCAATAGGAACGTCACACGTCGTCCCGCGTCGACCCGCGTTTGAAAAACCAAACGGGCGCGTCCAGGGACGCGCCCACACAAGAGACCGTTGGGCGGAAAACCCAATGCGTCTGCAGACGCACTTGCTGAGGCGCACGCCACAAGTGCGCAGCGCGCTAGCAGTGCGTTATTTTTTGGTTCCTTAAGGAAG
This sequence comes from Warburgia ugandensis, assembly GCA_035236585.1. Taxonomy (NCBI): domain Eukaryota; kingdom Viridiplantae; phylum Streptophyta; class Magnoliopsida; order Canellales; family Canellaceae; genus Warburgia; species Warburgia ugandensis. Next base: position 83,716,213 of record CP141126.1, on the reverse strand, counting down.
CCGGGGCACATGTCGCAGACGCGCAGCGCCCTAACATTCCGTCTTTTTATTTTTAAGACTCCTATGTACATACGACACTAAAACGCTTATAATTTGAGATCTAGAGCTCCAATTGAGGTGTCACAAAAGGCATTGTGTCCGTCTCGACGGTGTGGACACATCTAAAATATAAAATCCCTGATCAAGGCCCAATCAATGGTGGGCATGACCCTTAGAATAGGATGGTGGCGTGTGGCCACTAGAACTTTGGAAAACTGAGGACACCAAGGCCTAATTAGGACCTTAGGACACCCATAGGCATAAGGATGGACCCCTAATGCCTAATTAATAAGACCAATTACTCTTAAACCCATAAAAGATAGGTCAAACTAACCTTGATTCCTCAAACCAGGATCAGGAGTGTCCAAGGACAAAAGGGTTAGCGCGACCTAGCCAGGTAGGTGCTCTATCACTATTAGATTCTTTTAAAAGAACTATTATGGTTTTGAGAACATATGTTTAAAGTATATGACTTTTTTAGCATGACTTGATTCAACATGCATGTGATAAATGTTATGTACATAGACATGTTTTGTAAATGATTGCATATACATTATGCACATATATGTTTTGCAAACAAGTGCATACATTGCATTATGTAGAATGAATGAATCTGAGAATCTTTTGTTTAAGGAAACTAACTAAAATTGAAACATTCCTACCCTAACACTTGCCTAAACATCAACATTTCAAAAAATAAAACATTCTAAAACTAAATTAGAAACTTTATAAACTGGCATAAGATGAAAAACAAGTACCTACTATAATCTAAACTTAACATAAGCAAAGAATCAACAAACAATTTGGACATGGACTTCAATCACCATGCTCATAATGATGAATGTATGTGTAGGTTCATGGACTGAAAGATGTCCAAAGAAAGTGGATGTTGCATAAACTAGGAATTTAAGAACCATAGAATTGGAAACATGCATTAAATTAGAAACTACAGCTATATGAAACTTTCTATAAAAAAAAAGATGTTCAATGGAATGAGATATATTCCTAGCTAACATGTATTTAAGAAGAAAACTAATGCAAAAGTAGAATGAATGAAACATGGAGACTTTTGGTAAAGGAAACTAGCAAAAATTGAAACATTCCTACACTAATACTTGCCTATGCATCAACATTTTCCTAAAACTAAATTAGAAACTTTATAAACTAACATAAGTCGCACAACAAGTACCTACTATAATCTAAACTTAACCCAAGCAAAGAATCAACAAACAAATTTGACATGAACATAAATCACCATGCGCATGATGATGTATGTATGTGTACGTTCATGGAGTGAAACATGGCCAAAGAAAGTGGATGCTGATTAAACTAGGAACTTAAACAACATGAAATTGGAAACATGCATTAAATTAGAAACTACTACTAAATGAAAGATTCCAAAAAAAAAAAAAGATATCCAATGGAATTAGAAACTTTCCCAACTAAAATGCATTTAAGAAAAAAATCAATGGAAAAGCAGAATGAATGAATCTAGGAAACTTTTGTTTAAGGAAAATAGCTAACATCGAAACATTCCTACACTAATACTTGCCTAAACATCAATATTTCTAAAAATAAAACATTCTAAAAGTAAAATAGAGACTTTATAAACTAACATAAGATGCAAAAGAAGTACCTACGCTAATCAAAACTTAACCTAAGTAAAGAGTCAACAAACAATTTAGACATGAATTTCAATCACCATGCACATGATGATGAAAGTATGTGTAGGTTCATGGAGTGAAAGATGGCCAATGCAAGTGGATGTTGATTAAAGTAGGAATTTAAGGAACATGGAATTCGAAACATACATTAAATTAGATACTACATCTAAATGAAACTTTGAAAAAAAATAGATATTCAAAGGAATTAGAAACTTTTCTAACTAACATGCATTTAAGAAAAAAACTAAAGCAAATGTAGAATGAATGAATCTAAGAATCTTTTGTTTAAGGAAACTAACTAAAATTGAAACATTCCTACCCTAGCACATGCCTAAACATCAACATTTGAAAAAATAAAACATTCTAAAACAAAATTAGAAACTTTATAAGCTAGCATAAGATGCAAAACAAGTACCTACCATAATGTAAACTTAACCTATGCAAAGAGTCAACAAACAATTTAGACAAGAACTTGAATCACCATGCGCATGATAATGAAAGTATGTGTGGGTTCATGAAGTGAAAGATGGCCAAAAGAAGTGGATATTGATTAAACTAGGAGCTTAAGCAACATTGAATTAGGGACATGCATTAAATTAGAAACTAGAGCTGAATGAAACTTTCTTAAAAAAAGGTTATTCAATGGAATTAGAAACTTTCCTAACAAACATGTATTTTAAAAAAAAAACTAAGGCAAAAGTAGAATGAATGAATCCAGGAATCTTTTTCTTAAGGAAAGAAGCTAAAATTGAAACTTTCCTACACTAATACTTGCCTAAACATCAACATTTCTAAAAATAAAACATTCTAAAACTAAATTAGAAACTTTATAAACTAACAAAACATGCAAAACAAGTACCTACGATACTCAAAACATAACCTAAGCAAAGAATCAACAAATAATTTGGAAATCAACTTGTATCACCATGCGAATGATGATGAATGTATGTGCAGGTTCATGGAGTGAAAAGATGACCAAAGAAAGTGGATGTTGCTTAAGCTAGAAATTTATCCAGCATGGAACTGGAAACATGCATTAAATTAGAAACTACAGCTAAATGAAACTTTCTAAAAAAAAGATATTCAATGGAATTAGATACATTCCTAGCTAACATGTTTTTAAGAAGAAAACTAATGCAAAAGTAGAATGAATGAAACATGGAGACTTTTGGTTATGGAAACTAGCAAAAATTGAAACATTGCTACACTAATACTTGCCTATACATCAACATTTTTCTAAAACTAAATTAGAAACTTTATAAACTAACATAAGTTGCACAACAAGTACCTACTATAATCTAAACTTAACCCAAGCAAAGAATCAACAAACAAATTTAACATGAGCATAAATCACCATGCGCATGATGATGAATGTATGTGTAGGTCCATGGCGTGAAAGATGGCCAAAGAAAGTGGATGTTGATTAAACTAGGAACTTAAGCAACATGGAATTGGAAACATGCATTAAATTAGAAACTACAGCTAAATGAAAGATTCCAAAAAAAAAAGATATTCAATGGAATTAGAAGCTTTCCTAACTAAAATGCATTTAAGAAAAAAACCAATGGAAAAGTAGAATGAATGAATCTAGCAAACTTTTGTTTAAGGAAACTAGCTAAAATTGAAACATTCCTACACTAATACTTGCCTAAGCTTCAACATTTCTAAAAATAAAACATTCTAAAAGTAAATTAGAGACTTTATAAAGTGACATAAGATGCAAAAGAAGTACCTACGATAATCAAAGCTTAACCTAAGCAAAGAGTCAACAAACAATTTAGACATGAACATCAATCACTGTGCAAATGATGATGAAAGTATGTGTAGGTTCATGGAGTGAAAGATGGCCAAAGAAAGTGGATGTTGATTAAACTAGGAATTTAAGGAACATGGAATTGGAAACATGCATGAAACTTTTCTAACTAAATGAAACTTTTAAAAAAAACTAGATATTCAATGGAATTAGAAACTTTTCTAACTTACATGGATTTCAAATTGAATGAATGAATCCATGAAAATTTTTCTTAAGGAAACAAGCTAAAATTGAAACTTTCCTACACTAATACTTGCCTAAACACCAACATTTCTAAAAAATAAAACATTCTAAAACTAAATTAGAAACTTTATAAACTATCAAAATATGCAAAACAAGTACCTACGATACCCAAAACATAACCTAAGCAAAGAATCAACAAATAATTTGGACATCAACTTGAACCACCATGCGAATGATGATGAAAGTATGTGTAGGTTCATGGAGTGAAAGATGGCCAAAGAAAGTGGATGTTGCTTAAAATTGGAATTTAAGCAGCATGGAATTGGAAACATGCATTAAATTTGAAACTACAGCTAAATGAAACTTTCTAAAAAAAAAGATATTCAATGGAATTAGATACATTCCCAGCTAACATGTATTTAAGAAAAAAACTAATGCAAAAGTAGAATGAATGAAACATGGAGACGTTTGGTTAAGGAAACTAGTAAAAATTGAAACATTCCTACACTAATACTTGCCTATACATCATCATTTTTCTAAAACTAAATTAGAAACTTTATAAACTAACATAAGTTGCACAACAAGTACCTACTATAATCTAAACATAACCCATGCAAAGAATCAACAAACAATTTAGACAAGAACGTAAATTACCATGCGCGTGATGATGAATGTATGTGTGGGTTCATGGAGCTAAAGGTGGCCAAAGAAAGTGGATGTTGATTAAACTAGGAACTTAAGCCACATGGAATTGGAAACATCCATTAAATTAGAAACTACAGCTAAATGAAACATTCTAAAAAATAAATATATTCAATGGAATTAGAAGCTTTCCTAACTAAAATGCATTTAAGAAAAAAACTAATGGAAAAGCAGAATGAATGAATCTGGGAATCTTTTGTTTAAGGAAACTAACTAAAATTGAAACATTCCTATCCCAACACTTGCCTAAACATCAACATTTCAAAACATAAAACATTCTAAAACAAAATTAGAAACTTTATAAACTGGCATAACATGCAATACAAGTACCTATTATAATCTAAACTTAACCAAAGTAAAGAATGAACAAACAATTTAGACATGAATTTCAATCACCATGAGCATAATGATGAATGTATGTGTAGGTTATGGGAGTGAAAGATGGCCAAAGAAAGTGGATGTTGATTAAACTCGGAACTTAGGCAACATGGAATTGGAAACATGCATTAAATTAGAAACTACAACTAAATGAAAGATTTAAAAAAAACAAGATATTCAATGGAATTAGAAACTTTCCTAACTAAAATGCATTTAAGAAAAAAACCAATGAACAAACAAATTAGACATGAACTTCAATCACCATGCGCATGATGCTGAAAGTATGTGTAGGTTCATGGAGTGAAAGATGGCAAAGAATGTGGATGGTGATTATACCAGGAATTTAAGCAACATGGAAATGGAAACATACATTAAAATAGAAACTACTACTAAATGAAACTTAAAAAAAAATGAAGGGGATTCAATGGAATTAGAAACTTTTCTAACTAACATGCATTTAAGAAAAAAACTAATGCAAATGTAGAATGAATGAATCTGGGAATCTTTTGTTTAAGGAAACTAACTAAAATTGAAACATTCCTACCCTAACACTTGCCTAAACATCAACATTTCAAAAAATAAAACATTCTAAAACAAAATTAGCAACTTTATAAACTGGCATAAGATGAAAAACAAGTACGTACTATAATCTAAACTTAACCTAAGCAAAGAATCAACAAACAATTTGGACATGGACTTTAATCACCATGAGCATAATGATGAATGTATGTGTAGGTTCATGGAGTGAAAGATGTCCAAAGAAAGTAGATGTTGCTTAAACTAGGAATTTAAGAAGCATGGAATTGGAAACATGCATTAAATTAGAAACTACAGCTAAATGAAACTTTCTATAAAAAAAATGATATTCAATGGAATTAGAAACATTCCTCTGGTATATGTATTTAAGAACAAAACAAATGCAAAAGTAGAATGAATGAAATAAGGAGACTTTTGGTTAAGGAAACTAGCAAAAATTGAAACATTCTTACACTAATACTTGCCTATACCTTAACATTGTTCAAAAACTAAATTAGAAAATTCGTAAACTAACATAAGTTGCAAGACAAGTACCTACAATAATTTAAACATAACCCACGAAAAGAATCAACAAACAATTTAGACATGAACATAAATTAGCATGCGCATGATGATGAATATATGTGTAGGTTCATGGAGTGAAAGAGGGCCAAAGAAACTGGATGTTGATTAAACTAGGAACTTAAGCCACATGGAATTGGAAACATCCATTAAATTAGAAACTACAAGTAAATGAAACATTCTAAAAAATATAAATATTCAATGGAATTAGAAGCTTTCCTAACTAAAATGCATTTAAGAAAAAAACTAATGGAAAAGTAGAATGAATGAATCTAGGAAAATCTTGTTTGAGGAAACTGGCTAAAATTAAAACATTCCTACACTAATACTTGCCTAAGCATCAACATTTCTAAAAATAAAACATTCTAAAAGTAAATTAGGGACTTTATAAACTGACATAAGATGCAAAAGAAGTACCTACGGTAATGAAAATTTAACCTAAGCAAAGAGTCTACAAACAATTTGGACATGAACTTCAATCACCATGGACATGATGATGAAACTATGTGTAGGTTCATGGAGTGAATGATGGCAGAGAATGTGGATGTTGATTATACTAGGAATTTAAGCAACATGAAATTGGAAACATACATTAAAATAGAAACAACTACTAAATGAAACTTAGAAAAAAAAAAAAAAAGGTATTCAATGGAATTAGAAACTTGCCTAAACATCAACATTTCAAAAAATAAAACATTCTAAAACTAAATTAGAAACTTTATAAATTGGCTGTAATGAGTCCAATTTTGTAATATTGAAATTCCAAGTTTAGCAATGAAAAGATCAGTTTTTAAAGATAAGGGCATTTTAGTCATTTCAGTATTCACCTTGACTGAACCCAGGAATTTGGTCCTAAAAATGGTTCCATTAGATGCGTCTCAGAAAAAGGAATACAACGAGACCAAAATCACACAAAACGGAGTTAAAATGAGCAAGATGTGGCCCTTTGAAGTTCAGGGGCAAAATTGTAAATTTTACAAAAAACGGTTTTACCTGCAAAACACAAGGGCCCGTTTTGATACGGGTACCCCTTCATTTTCAACCTCTAGAGGGTTCTAGAACGGCGGTGATTGGGGGAGAAATCACTGCCATTCTGGAGGTTTCTCCACCGCCATTCAAAGGCGGTGAAAGCCCCCTCTAGAACCCTCTCTTACCTCTATAAATAGAGCTCTTAGGTGCCTCTAATGGCAGCCCAAAACGTTGGAGAAAACCCTTCGTGGAGCAGTGACCTAGAGGGGAAAACAAGGAGAAAAACCCAGCAACGAGCCAGGTACGCCCAAGATCCCTCAAAACCCATCTCCCCCATAGTTCCAAGGTCAATTTCCTTAGGTTTTTGCATGAAAAACCATGCAAAACAGAGCCTAGGAGAGCCACCAAGGACCCAGGGACGTTCCCTGGGTCGCACTGGTTTGACAGGGTCGAACCAAGGTGTCCTGAGGATGCCCCAGTTCGCCAATGAGCAAGATGATCCAATAGGAACGTCACACGTCGTCCCGCGTCGACCCGCGTTTGAAAAACCAAACGGGCACGTCCAGGGACGCGCCCACAAAAGAGACCGTCGGGCAGAAAACCCAATGCGTCTGCAGACGCGCTTGCTGAGGCACACGCCGCAAGTGCGCAGCGCGCTAGCAGCGCGTTGTTTTTTGGTTCCTTAAGGAAGCCGGGGCACATGTCTCAGACGCGCAGCGCCCTAGCATTCCGTCTTTTAATTTTTAAGACTCCTATGTACATATGACACTAAAACGCTTATAATTTGAGATCTAGAGCTCCAATTGAGGTGTCGCAAAAGGCGTTGTGTCCGTCTCGACAGTGTGGACACATCTAAACTATAAAATCCCTGATCAAGGCCCAATCAAAGGTGGGCATGCCCTTAGAATAGGATGGTGGCGTGTGGCCACTAGAACTTTGGAAAACTGAGGACACCAAGGCCTAATTAGGACCTTAGGACACCCATAGGCATAGGGATGGACCCCAAATGCCTAATTAATAAGACCAATTACTCTAAAACCCATAAAAGATAGGTCAAACTAACCTTGATTCCCCAAACCAGGATCAGGAGTGTCCAAGGACAAAAGGGTTAGCGCGACCTAGCCAGGTAGGTGCTCTATCACTATTAGATTCTTTTAAAAGAACTATTATTGTTTTGAGAACATATGTTTTAAGTATATGACTTTTTTAGCATGACTTGAATCGACATGCATGTGATAAATGTTATGTACATAGACATTTTTTGTAAATGATTGCATATACATTATGCACATATATGTTTTGCAAACAAGTGCATACATTGCATTATGTAGAATGAATGAATCTGAGAATCTTTTGTTTAAGGAAACTAACTAAAATTGAAACATTCCTACCCTAACACTTGCCTAAACATCAACATTTCAAACAATAAAACATTCTAAAACTAAATTAGAAACTTTATAAACTGGCATAAGATGAAAAACAAGTACCTACTATAATCTAAACTTAACATAAGCAAAGAATCAACAAACAATTTGGACATGGACTTTAATCACCATGAGCATAATGATGAATGTATGTGTAGGTTCATGGAGTGAAAGATGTCCAAAGAAAGTAGATGTTGCTTAAACTAGGAATTTAAGAAGCATGGAATTGGAAACATGCATTAAATTAGAAACTACAGCTAAATGAAACTTTCTATAAAAAAAATGATATTCAATGGAATTAGAAACATTCCTCTGGTATATGTATTTAAGAACAAAACAAATGCAAAAGTAGAATGAATGAAATAAGGAGACTTTTGGTTAAGGAAACTAGCAAAAATTGAAACATTCTTACACTAATACTTGCCTATACCTTAACATTGTTCAAAAACTAAATTAGAAAATTCGTAAACTAACATAAGTTGCAAGACAAGTACCTACAATAATTTAAACATAACCCACGAAAAGAATCAACAAACAATTTAGACATGAACATAAATTAGCATGCGCATGATGATGAATATATGTGTAGGTTCATGGAGTGAAAGAGGGCCAAAGAAAGTTGATGTTGATTAAACTAGGAACTTAAGCCACATGGAATTGGAAACATCCATTAAATTAGAAACTACAGGTAAATGAAACATTCTAAAAAATATAAATATTCAATGGAATTAGAAGCTTTCCTAACTAAAATGCATTTAAGAAAAAAACTAATGGAAAAGTAGAATGAATGAATCTAGGAAACTCTTGTTTGAGGAAACTGGCTAAAATTAAAACATTCCTACACTAATACTTGCCTAAGCATCAACATTTCTAAAAGTAAATTAGGGACTTTATAAACTGACATAAGATGCAAAAGAAGTACCTACGGTAATGAAAATTTAACCTAAGCAAAGACTCTACAAACAATTTGGACATGAACTTCAATCACCATGGACATGATGATGAAACTATGTGTAGGTTCATGGAGTGAATGATGGCAGAGAATGTGGATGTTGATTGTACTAGGAATTTAAGCAACATGAAATTGGAAACATACATTAAAATAGAAACAACTACTAAATGAAACTTAGAAAAAAAAAAAAAAGGTATTCAATGGAATTAGAAACTTTTCTAACTGACATGCATTTAAGAAAAAAACTAATGCAAATGTAGAATGAATGAATCTAAGAATCTTTTGTTTAAGGAAACTAACTAAAATTGAAACATTCCTACCCTAACACTTGCCTAAACATCAACATTTCAAAAAATAAAACATTCTAAAACTAAATTAGAAACTTTATAAATTGGCTGTAATGAGTCCAATTTTGTAATATTGAAATTCCAAGTTTAGCAATGAAAAGATCAGTTTTTAAAGATAAGGGCATTTTAGTCATTTCAGTATTCACCTTGACTGAACCCAGGAATTTGGTCCTAAAAATGGTTCCATTAGATGCGTCTCAGAAAAAGGAATCCATCGAGACCAAAATCACTCAAAACAGAGTTAAAATGAGCAAGATATGGCCCTTTGAAGTTCAGGGGCAAAATTGTAAATTTTACAAAAAACGGTTTTACCTGCAAAACACAAGGGCCCGTTTTGATACGGGCACCCCTTCATTTTCAACCTCTAGAGGGTTCTAGAACGGCGGTGATTGGGGGAGAAATCACTGCCATTCTGGAGGTTTCTCCACCGCCATTCAAAGGCGGTGAAAGCCCCCTCTAGAACCCTCTCTTACCTCTATAAATAGAGCTCTTAGGTGCCTCTAATGGCAGCCCAAAACGTTGGAGAAAACCCGTTGTGGAGCAGTGACCTAGAGGGGAAAACAAGGAGAAAAACCCAGCAACGAGCCAGGTACGCCCAAGATCCCTCAAAACCCATCTCCCCCATAGTTCCAAGGTCAATTTCCCTAGGTTTTTGCATGAAAAACAATGCAAAACGGAGCCTAGGAGAGCCACCAAGGACCCAGGGACGTTCCCTGGGTTGCACTGGTTTGACAGGGTCGAACCAAGGTGTCCTGAGGATGCCCCAGTTCGCCAACGAGCAAGATGATCCAATAGGAACGTCACACGTCGTCCCGCGTCGACCCGCGTTTGAAAAACCAAACGGGCACGTCCAGGGACGCGCCCACAAAAGAGACTGTCGGGCAGAAAACCCAATGCGTCTGCAGACGCGCTTGTTGAGGCGCACGCCGCAAGTGCGCAGCGCGCTAGTAGCGCATTGTTTTTTGGTTCCTTAAGGAAGCCGGGGCACATGTCGCAGACGCGCAGCGCCCTAGCATTCCGTCTTTTAATTTTTAAGACTCCTATGTACATACGACACTAAAACGCTTATAATTTGAGATCTAGAGCTCCAATTGAGGTGTCGCAAAAGGCGTTGTGTCCGTCTCGACAGTGTGGACACATCTAAACTATAAAATCCCTGATCAAGGCCCAATCAAAGGTGGGCATGACCCTTAGAATAGGATGGTGGCGTGTAGCCACTAGAACTTTGGAAAACTAAGGACACCAAGGCCTAATTAGGACCTTAGGACACCCATAGGCATAGGGATGGACCCCTAATGCCTAATTAATAAGACCAATTACTCTAAAACCCATAAAAGATAGGTCAAACTAACCTTGATTCCCCAAACCAGGATCAGGAGTGTCCAAGGACAAAAGGGTTAGCGCGACCTAGCCAGGTAGGTGCTCTATCACTATTAGATTCTTTTAAAAGAACTATTATTGTTTTGAGAACATATGTTTTAAGTATATGACTTTTTTAGCATGACTTGATTCGACATGCATGTGATAAATGTTATGTACATAGACATGTTTTGTAAATGATTGCATATACATTATGCACATATATGTTTTGCAAACAAGTGCATACATTGCATTATGTAGAATGAATGAATCTGAGAATCTTTTGTTTAAGGAAACTAACTAAAATTGAAACATTCCTACCCTAGCACTTGCCTAAACATCAACATTTGAAAAAATAAAACATTCTAAAACTAAATTAGAAACTTTATAAACTGGCATAAGATGAAAAACAAGTACCTACTATAATCTAAACTTAACATAAGCAAAGAATCAACAAACAATTTGGACATGGACTTCATTCACCATGCTCATAATGATGAATGTATGTGTAGGTTCATGGACTGAAAGATGTCCAAAGAAAGTGGATGTTGCATAAACTAGGAATTTAAGAAGCATAGAATTGGAAACATGCATTAAATTAGAAACTACAGCTATATGAAACTTTCTATAAAAAAAAAGATGTTCAATGGAATGAGATATATTCCTAGCAAACATGTATTTAAGAAGAAAACTAATGCAAAAGTAGAATGAATGAATCATGGAGACTTTTGGTAAAGGAAACTAGCAAAAATTGAAACATTCCTACACTAATACTTGCCTATGCATCAACATCTTCCTAAAACTAAATTAGAAACTTTATAAACTAACATAACTCGCACAAAAAGTACCTACTATAATCTAAACTTAACCCAAGCAAAGAATCAACAAACAAATTTGACATGAACATAAATCACCATGCGCATGATGATGTATGTATGTGTACGTTCATGGAGTGAAACATGGCCAAAGAAAGTGGATGCTGATTAAACTAGGAACTTAAACAACATGAAATTGGAAACATGCATTAAATTAGAAACTACTACTAAATGAAAGATTCCAAAAAAAAAAAAAGATATCCAATGGAATTAGAAACTTTCCCAACTAAAATGCATTTAAGAAAAAAATCAATGGAAAAGCAGAATGAATGAATCTAGGAAACTTTTGTTTAAGGAAAATAGCTAACATCGAAACATTCCTACACTAATACTTGCCTAAACATCAATATTTCTAAAAATAAAACATTCTAAAAGTAAAATAGAGACTTTATAAACTAACATAAGATGCAAAAGAAGTACCTACGCTAATCAAAACTTAACCTAAGTAAAGAGTCAACAAACAATTTAGACATGAATTTCAATCACCATGCACATGATGATGAAAGTATGTGTAGGTTCATGGAGTGAAAGATGGCCAATGCAAGTGGATGTTGATTAAAGTAGGAATTTAAGGAACATGGAATTCGAAACATACATTAAATTAGATACTACATCTAAATGAAACTTTGAAAAAAAATAGATATTCAAAGGAATTAGAAACTTTTCTAACTAACATGCATTTAAGAAAAAAACTAAAGCAAATGTAGAATGAATGAATCTAAGAATCTTTTGTTTAAGGAAACTAACTAAAATTGAAACATTCCTACCCTAGCACTTGCCTAAACATCAACATTTGAAAAAATAAAACATTCTAAAACTAAATTAGAAACTTTATAAACTGGCATAAGATGAAAAACAAGTACCTACTATAATCTAAACTTAACATAAGCAAAGAATCAACAAACAATTTGGACATGGACTTCATTCACCATGCTCATAATGATGAATGTATGTGTAGGTTCATGGACTGAAAGATGTCCAAAGAAAGTGGATGTTGCATAAACTAGGAATTTAAGAAGCATAGAATTGGAAACATGCATTAAATTAGAAACTACAGCTATATGAAACTTTCTATAAAAAAAAAGATGTTCAATGGAATGAGATATATTCCTAGCTAACATGTATTTAAGAAGAAAACTAATGCAAAAGTAGAATGAATGAAACATGGAGACTTTTGGTAAAGGAAACTAGCAAAAATTGAAACATTCCTACACTAATACTTGCCTATGCATCAACATTTTCCTAAAACTAAATTAGAAACTTTATAAACTAACATAAGTCGCACAAAAAGTACCTACTATAATCTAAACTTAACCCAAGCAAAGAATCAACAAACAAATTTGACATGAACATAAATCACCATGCGCATGATGATGTATGTATGTGTACGTTCATGGAGTGAAACATGGCCAAAGAAAGTGGATGCTGATTAAACTAGGAACTTAAACAACATGAAATTGGAAACATGCATTAAATTAGAAACTACTACTAAATGAAAGATTCCAAAAAAAAAAAAAGATATCCAATGGAATTAGAAACTTTCCCAACTAAAATGCATTTAAGAAAAAAATCAATGGAAAAGGTAATGAATGAATCTAGGAAACTTTTGTTTAAGGAAAATAGCTAACATCGAAACATTCCTACACTAATACTTGCCTAAACATCAATATTTCTAAAAATAAAACATTCTAAAAGTAAAATAGAGACTTTATAAACTAACATAAGATGCAAAAGAAGTACCTACGCTAATCAAAACTTAACCTAAGTAAAGAGTCAACAAACAATTTAGACATGAATTTCAATCACCATGCACATGATGATGAAAGTATGTGTAGGTTCATGGAGTGAAAGATGGCCAATGCAAGTGGATGTTGATTAAAGTAGGAATTTAAGGAACATGGAATTCGAAACATACATTAAATTAGATACTACATCTAAATGAAACTTTGAAAAAAAAAAGGAATTAGAAACTTTTCTAACTAACATGCATTTAAGAAAAAAACTAAAGCAAATGTAGAATGAATGAATCTAAGAATCTTTTGTTTAAGGAAACTAACTAAAATTGAAACATTCCTACCCTAGCACTTGCCTAAACATCAACATTTGAAAAAATAAAACATTCTAAAACTAAATTAGAAACTTTATAAACTGGCATAAGATGAAAAACAAGTACCTACTATAATCTAAACTTAACATAAGCAAAGAATCAACAAACAATTTGGACATGGACTTCATTCACCATGCTCATAATGATGAATGTATGTGTAGGTTCATGGACTGAAAGATGTCCAAAGAAAGTGGATGTTGCATAAACTAGGAATTTAAGAAGCATAGAATTGGAAACATGCATTAAATTAGAAACTACAGCTATATGAAACTTTCTATAAAAAAAAAGATGTTCAATGGAATGAGATATATTCCTAGCTAACATGTATTTAAGAAGAAAACTAATGCAAAAGTAGAATGAATGAAACATGGAGACTTTTGGTAAAGGAAACTAGCAAAAATTGAAACATTCCTACACTAATACTTGCCTATGCATCAACATTTTCCTAAAACTAAATTAGAAACTTTATAAACTAACATAAGTCGCACAAAAAGTACCTACTATAATCTAAACTTAACCCAAGCAAAGAATCAACAAACAAATTTGACATGAACATAAATCACCATGCGCATGATGATGTATGTATGTGTACGTTCATGGAGTGAAACATGGCCAAAGAAAGTGGATGCTGATTAAACTAGGAACTTAAACAACATGAAATTGGAAACATGCATTAAATTAGAAACTACTACTAAATGAAAGATTCCAAAAAAAAAAAAGATATCCAATGGAATTAGAAACTTTCCCAACTAAAATGCATTTAAGAAAAAAATCAATGGAAAAGCAGAATGAATGAATCTAGGAAACTTTTGTTTAAGGAAAATAGCTAACATCGAAACATTCCTACACTAATACTTGCCTAAACATCAATATTTCTAAAAATAAAACATTCTAAAAGTAAAATAGAGACTTTATAAACTAACATAAGATGCAAAAGAAGTACCTACGCTAATCAAAACTTAACCTAAGTAAAGAGTCAACAAACAATTTAGACATGAATTTCAATCACCATGCACATGATGATGAAAGTATGTGTAGGTTCATGGAGTGAAAGATGGCCAATGCAAGTGGATGTTGATTAAAGTAGGAATTTAAGGAACATGGAATTCGAAACATACATTAAATTAGATACTACATCTAAATGAAACTTTGAAAAAAAATAGATATTCAAAGGAATTAGAAACTTTTCTAACTAACATGCATTTAAGAAAAAACTAAAGCAAATGTAGAATGAATGAATCTAAGAATCTTTTGTTTAAGGAAACTAACTAAAATTGAAACATTCCTACCCTAGCACTTGCCTAAACATCAACATTTGAAAAAATAAAACATTCTAAAACTAAATTAGAAACTTTATAAACTGGCATAAGATGAAAAACAAGTACCTACTATAATCTAAACTCAACATAAGCAAAGAATCAACAAACAATTTGGACATGGACTTCATTCACCATGCTCATAATGATGAATGTATGTGTAGGTTCATGGACTGAAAGATGTCCAAAGAAAGTGGATGTTGCATAAACTAGGAATTTAAGAAGCATAGAATTGGAAACATGCATTAAATTAGAAACTACATCTATATGAAACTTTCTATGAAAAAAAAGATGTTCAATGGAATGAGATATATTCCTAGCTAACATGTATTTAAGAAGAAAACTAATGCAAAAGTAGAATGAATGAAACATGGAGACTTTTGGTAAAGGAAACTAGCAAAAATGGAAACATTCCTACACTAATACTTGCCTATGCATCAACATTTTCCTAAAACTAAATTAGAAACTTTATAAACTAACATAAGTCGCACAAAAAGTACCTACTATAATCTAAACTTAACCCAAGCAAAGAATCAACAAACAAATTTGACATGAACATAAATCACCATGCGCATGATGATGTATGTATGTGTACGTTCATGGAGTGAAACATGGCCAAAGAAAGTGGATGCTGATTAAACTAGGAACTTAAACAACATGAAATTGGAAACATGCATTAAATTAGAAACTACTACTAAATGAAAGATTCCACAAAAAAAAAAAAGATATCCAATGGAATTAGAAACTTTCCCAACTAAAATGCATTTAAGAAAAAAATCAATGGAAAAGCAGAATGAATGAATCTAGGAAACTTTTGTTTAAGGAAAATAGCTAACATCGAAACATTCCTACACTAATACTTGCCTAAACATCAATATTTCTAAAAATAAAACATTCTAAAAGTAAAATAGAGACTTTATAAACTAACATAAGATGCAAAAGAAGTACCTACGCTAATCAAAACTTAACCTAAGTAAAGAGTCAACAAACAATTTAGACATGAATTTCAATCACCATGCACATGATGATGAAAGTATGTGTAGGTTCATGGAGTGAAAGATGGCCAATGCAAGTGGATGTTGATTAAAGTAGGAATTTAAGGAACATGGAATTCGAAACATACATTAAATTAGATACTACATCTAAATGAAACTTTGAAAAAAATAGATATTCAAAGGAATTAGAAACTTTTCTAACTAACATGCATTTAAGAAAAAAACTAAAGCAAATGTAGAATGAATGAATCTAAGAATCTTTTGTTTAAGGAAACTAACTAAAATTGAAACATTCCTACCCTAGCACTTGCCTAAACATCAACATTTGAAAAAATAAAACATTCTAAAACTAAATTAGAAACTTTATAAACTGGCATAAGATGAAAAACAAGTACCTACTATAATCTAAACTTAACATAAGCAAAGAATCAACAAACAATTTGGACATGGACTTCATTCACCATGCTCATAATGATGAATGTATGTGTAGGTTCATGGACTGAAAAGATGTCCAAAGAAAGTGGATGTTGCATAAACTAGGAATTTAAGAAGCATAGAATTGGAAACATGCATTAAATTAGAAACTACAGCTATATGAAACTTTCTATAAAAAAAAAGATGTTCAATGGAATGAGATATATTCCTACCTAACATGTATTTAAGAAGAAAACTAATGCAAAAGTAGAATGAATGAAACATGGAGACTTTTGGTAAAGGAAACTAGCAAAAATTGAAACATTCCTACACTAATACTTGCCTATGCATCAACATTTTCCTAAAACTAAATTAGAAACTTTATAAACTAACATAAGTCGCACAAAAAGTACCTACTATAATCTAAACTTAACCCAAGCAAAGAATCAACATACAAATTTGACATGAACATAAATCACCATGCGCATGATGATGTATGTATGTGTACGTTCATGGAGTGAAACATGGCCAAAGAAAGTGGATGCTAATTAAACTAGGAACTTAAACAACATGAAATTGGAAACATGCATTAAATTAGAAACTACTACTAAACGAAAGATTCCAAAAAAAAAAAGAAGATATCCAATGGAATTAGAAACTTTCCCAACTAAAATGCATTTAAGAAAAAAATCAATGGAAAAGCAGAATGAATGAATCTAGGAAACTTTTGTTTAAGGAAAATAGCTAACATCGAAACATTCCTACACTAATACTTGCCTAAACATCAATATTTCTAAAAATAAAACATTCTAAAAGTAAAATAGAGACTTTATAAACTAACATAAGATGCAAAAGAAGTACCTACGCTAATCAAAACTTAACCTAAGTAAAGAGTCAACAAACAATTTAGACATGAATTTCAATCACCATGCACATGATGATGAAAGTATGTGTAGGTTCATGGAGTGAAAGATGGCCAATGCAAGTGGATGTTGATTAAAGTAGGAATTTAAGGAACATGGAATTGAAACATACATTAAATTAGATACTACATCTAAATGAAACTTTGAAAAAAAGATATTCAAAGGAATTAGAAACTTTTCTAACTAACATGCATTTAAGAAAAAAACTAAAGCAAATGTAGAATGAATGAATCTAAGAATCTTTTGTTTAGGGAAACTAACTAAAATTGAAACATTCCTACCCTAGCACTTGCCTAAACATCAACATTTGAAAAAATAAAACATTCTAAAACTAAATTAGAAACTTTATAAACTGGCATAAGATGAAAAACAAGTACCTACTATAATCTAAACTCAACATAAGCAAAGAATCAACAAACAATTTGGACATGGACTTCATTCACCATGCTCATAATGATGAATGTATGTGTAGGTTCATGGACTGAAAGATGTCCAAAGAAAGTGGATGTTGCATAAACTAGGAATTTAAGAAGCATAGAATTGGAAACATGCATTAAATTAGAAACTAGAGCTGAATGAAACTTTCTTAAAAAAATGTTATTCAATGGAATTAGAAACTTTCCTAACTAACATGTATTTAAAAAAAAAAACTAAGGCAAAAGTAGAATGAATGAATCCAGGAATCTTTTTCTTAAGGAAAGAAGCTAAAATTGAAACTTTCCTACACTAATACTTGCCTAAACATCAACATTTCTAAAAATAAAACATTCTAAAACTAAATTAGAAACTTTATAAACTAACAAAACATGCAAAACAAGTACCTACGATACTCAAAACATAACCTAAGCAAAGAATCAACAAATAATTTGGAAATCAACTTGTATCACCATGCGAATGATGATGAATGTATGTGCAGGTTCATGGAGTGAAAAGATGACCAAAGAAAGTGGATGTTGCTTAAGCTAGAAATTTATCCAGCATGGAACTGGAAACATGCATTAAATTAGAAACTACAGCTAAATGAAACTTTCTAAAAAAAAAGATATTCAATGGAATTAGATACATTCCTAGCTAACATGTTTTTAAGAAGAAAACTAATGCAAAAGTAGAATGAATGAAACATGGAGACTTTTGGTTATGGAAACTAGCAAAAATTGAAACATTCCTACACTAATACTTGCCTATACATCAACATTTTTCTAAAACTAAATTAGAAACTTTATAAACTAACATAAGTTGCACAACAAGTACCTACTATAATCTAAACTTAACCCAAGCAAAGAATCAACAAACAAATTTAACATGAGCATAAATCACCATGCGCATGATGATGAATGTATGTGTAGGTCCATGGCGTGAAAGATGGCCAAAGAAAGTGGATGTTGATTAAACTAGGAACTTAAGCAACATGGAATTGGAAACATGCATTAAATTAGAAACTATAGCTAAATGAAAGATTCCAAAAAAAAAGATATTCAATGGAATTAGAAGCTTTCCTAACTAAAATGCATTTAAGAAAAAAACCAATGGAAAAGTAGAATGAATGAATCTAGCAAACTTTTGTTCAAGGAAACTAGCTAAAATTGAAACATTCCTACACTAATACTTGCCTCAGCTTCAAAATTTCTAAAAATAAAACATTCTAAAAGTAAATTAGAGACTTTATAAAGTGACATAAGATGCAAAAGAAGTACCTACGATAATCAAAGCTTAACCTAAGCAAAGAGTCAACAAACAATTTAGACATGAACATCAATCACTGTGCAAATGATGATGAAAGTATGTGTAGGTTCATGGAGTGAAAGATGGCCAAAGAAAGTGGATGTTGATTAAACTAGGAATTTAAGGAACATGGAATTGGAAACATACTTGAAACTTTTCTAACTAAATGAAACTTTTAAAAAAAACTAGATATTCAATGGAATTAGAAACTTTTCTAACTTACATGGATTTCAAATTGAATGAATGAATCCAAGAAAAATTTTCTTAAGGAAACAAGCTAAAATTGAAACTTTCCTACACTAATACTTGCCTAAACACCAACATTTCTAAAAATAAACAATTCTACAAATAAATTAGAAACTTCATGAACTAACAAAGGATGCAAAACAAGTAGCTACTATACTCAAAACATAACCTAAGCAAAGAATCAACAAATAATTTGTACATCAACTTGAATCACCATGCAAATGATGATGAAAGTATGTGTAGGTTCATGGAGTGAAAGATGGCCAAAGAAAGTGGATGTTGCCTAAACTAGGAATTCAAGCAGCATGGAAGAGGAAACTTAAGTTAAATTAGAAACTACAGCTAAATGAAACTTTCTAAAATAAAAGATATTCAATGGAATTAGAAAAATTCCTATCTTACATGTATTTAAGAAAAAAACTAATACAAAAGTAGAATGAATGAAGCATGGAAACTTTTGGTTAAGGAAACTACCAAAAATTGAAACATTCTTACACTAATACTTGCCTATACCTAAACATTGTTCAAAAACTAAATTAGAAAATTCATAAACTAACATAAGTTGCAAAACAAGTACCTACAATAATTTAAACTTAACCCAAGTAAAGAATCAACAAACAATTTAGACATGAACATAAATCAGCATGCGCATGATATTGAATGTATGTGTAGGTTCATGGAGTGAAAGAGGGCTAAAGAAATTGGATGTTGTTTTAACTAGGAATTTAAGCAACATGGAATTGGAAACGTGCATTAAATTAGAAACTACATCTAAATGAAAGATTTAAAAAAAGAGATATTCAATGGAATTACAAACTTTCCTAACTAAAATGCATTAAAGAAAAAAAAACCTGAAGGAAAAGCAGAATTAATAAATCTAGGAAACATTTGATTAAGGACACTGGGTAAAATTGTAACAGTCCTCCACTAATTCTCACCTTAGCATCAACATTTCTAAAAACAAAAAATCTTACATTCTAAAACCAAATTAGAAACTTTATGAACTAACATAAGTTGCAAAACAAGTACCTACTATAATCTAAACTTAACCTAAGCAAAGAGTCAACAAAAAATTTAGACAGGAACTTCAATCACCATGCGCATGATGATGAAAATATGTGTAGGTTCATGGAGTGAAATATGGCCAAAAGAAGTGGATGTTGATTAAATTAGGAGTTTAAGCAACATGGAATTGGAGACATGCATTAAATTAGAAACTACAGCTGAATGAAACTTTCTAAAAAAAAACATATTCACTGGAATTGGAAACTTTCCTAACCAACATGCATTTAAGAAAAAACTAATGTAAAAGTAGAATGAATGAATCTAGGAAACTTTTTCTTAAGCAAACAAGCTAAAATTGAAACTTTCCTACACTCATACTAGCCTAAACATCAACATTTCTAAAAATAAAAAATTCTAAAACTAAATTAGAAACTTTATGAACTAACAAAAGATGCAAAACAAGTACCTACTATACTCAAAACATAACCTAAGCAAAGAATCAATAAATAATTTGGACATCAACTTGAATCACCATGCGAATCATGATGAATATATGTGTAGGTTCAAGGAGTGAAAGATGGCCAAAAAAGTGGATGTTGCCTATACTTAGAATTTAGGCAGCATGGAATAGGAAACATGCATTAAATTAGAAACTACATCTAAATGAAACTTTCTAAAAAAAGAGATACTCCGTGGAATTAGAAACATTCCTCTCTTACATGTATTTAACAAAAAAGACTAATGCAAAAGTACAATGAATGAAGCATGAAAACTTTTGGTTAAGAAAACTAGCAAAAATTGAAACATTCTTACACTAATACTTGCCTATACCTAAACATTGATCAAAAACTAAATTAGGAAATTCATAAATTAACATCAACTGCAAAACAAGTACCTACAATAATTTAAACTTAACTCACGCAAAGAATCAACAAACAATTTAGACACGAACATAAATCAGCATGTGCAGGATAATGAATGTTTGTGTAGGTTCAAGGAGTGAAAGAGGGCCAAAGAAAGTGGATGCTGATTAAACTAGGAATTTAAGCAACATGGAATTGGAAACATGCATTAAATTAGAAACTATAGCTAAATGAAAGATTTAAAAAAAAAAAGATATTCAATGGAATTAGAAACTTTCCTAACTAAAATGCATTTAAGAAAAAAACCAATGGAAAGAAGAATGAATGAATCTAGGAAACTTTTGTTTAAGTAACATTCCTATCTTACATGTATCTTTGAAAAAACACTAATCCAAAAGTAGAATGAATGAAGCATGGAAACTTTTGGTTAAGGAAACTACCAAAAATTGAAACATTCTTACACTAATACTTGCCTATACCTAAACATTGATCAAAAACTAAATTAGGAAATTCATAAAGTAACATAAGTTGCAAAACTAGTACCTACAATAATTTAAACTTAACCCAAGCAAAGAATCAACAAACAATTTAGACATGAACATAAATCAGCATGCGCATGATATTGAATGTATGTGTAGGTTCATGGAGTGAAAGTGGGCTAAAGAAATTGGATGTTGTTTAAACTAGGAATTTAAACAACATGGAATTGGAAGCGTGCATTAAATTAGAAACTACATCTAAATGAAAGATTTAAGAAAAAAAGATATTCAATGGAATTAGAAACTTTCCTAACTAAAATGCATTTAAGAAAAAAACCATGGAAAAGCAGAATGAATGAATCTAGGAAACATTTGTTTAAGGATACTGGGTAAAATTGTAACATTCCTACACTAATTGTCACCTTAACATCAACATTTCTAAAAATGAAACATCCTACATTCTAAAACCAAATTAGAAACTTTATAAACTAACATAAGTTGCAAAGCAAGTACCTACTATAATCTAAACTTAACCTAAGCAAATAGTCAACAAAAAAATTTAGACAGGAACTTCAATCACCATGCACATGATGATAAAAATATGTGTAGGGTCATGGAGTGAAAGATGCCCAAAAGAAGTGGATGTTGATTAAATTAGGAGTTTAAGCAACATGAAATTGTTGACATGCATTAAATTAGAAACTACCGCTGAATGAAACTTTCTAAAAAAAAACATATTCAATGGAATTGGAAACTTTCCTAACCAACATGCATTTAAGAAAAACTAATGTAAAAGTAGAATGAATGAATCTAGGAAACTTTTTCTTAAGCAAACAAGCTAAAATTGAAACTTTCCTACACTCATACTTGCCGAAACATCAACATTTCTAAAAATAAAAAATTATAAAACTAAATTAAAAACTTTATGAACTAACAAAAGATGCAAAACAAGTACCTACTATACTCAAAACATAACCTAAGCAAAGAATCAACAAATAATTTGGACATCAACTTGAATCACCATGCGAATGATGATGAATGTATGTGTAGGTTCAAGAAGTGAAAGATGGCCCAAAAAGTGGATGTTGCCTATACTAGGAATTTAAGTAGCATGGAATAGGAAACATGCATTAAATTAGAAACTACAGCTAAATGAAGCTTTCTAAAAAGAGAGATACTCAATGGAATTAGAAACATTCCTCTCTTACATGTATTTAACAAAAAAACCTAATGCAAAAGTACAATGAATGAAGCATGAAAACTTTTGGTTAAGAAAACTAGCAAAAATTGAAACATTCTCACACTAATACTTGCCTATACCTAAACATTGATCAAAAACTAAATTAGGAAATTCATAAAGTAACATAAGCTGCAAAATAAGTACCTACAATAATTTAAACTTAACCCACACAAAGAATCAACAAACAATTTAGACATGAACATAAATCAGCATGCGCAGGATAATGAATGTATGTGTAGGTTCATGGAGTGAAAGAGGGCCAAGGAAAGTGGATGTTGATTAAACTAGGAATTTAAGCAACATGGAATCGGAAACATGCATTAAATTAGAACTACAGCTAAATGAAAGATTTAAAAAATAAAGATATTCAATGGAATTAGAAACTTTCCTAACTAAAATGCATTTAAGAAAAAAACCAATGGAAAGAAGAATGAATGAATCTTGGAAACTTTTGTTTAAGTAACATTCCTATCTTACATGTATCTAAGAAAAAAACTAATCCAAAAGTAGAATGAATGAAACATGGAAACTTTTTGTTAAGGAAACTAGGAAAAATTGAAACTTTCTTACACTAATACTTGCCTATACTAAAAATTGATCAAAAACTAAATTAGGAAATTCATAAAGTAACATAAGTTGCAAAACAAGTACCTACAATAATTTAAACTTAACCCCAGCAAAGAATCAACAAACAATTTAGACATGAACATAAATCAACATGCGCATGATATTGATTGTATGTGTAGGTTCATGGAGTGAAAGAGGGCTAAAGAAATTGGATGTTGTTTTAACTAGGAATTTAAGAAACATGGAATTGGATTAGAAACTACATCTAAATGAAAGATTTAAGAAAAAAAGATATTCAATGGAATTAGAAACCTTCCTAACTAAAATGCATTTAAGAAAAAAACCAATGGAAAAGCAGAATGAATGAATCTAGGAAACATTTGTTTAAGGATACTGGGTAAAATTGTAACATTCCTACACTAATTCTCACCTTAACATCAACATTTCTAAAAATAAAACATTCTAAAAGTAAATTAGACACTTTACAAGCTGACATAAGATGCAAAAGAAGTACCTATGATAATCAAAACTAAACCTAAGCAAAGAGTCAACAAACAATTTAGACATGGACTTCAATCACCATGCACATGATGATGAAAGCATGTGTGGGTTCATGGAGTGAAAGATGGCCAGAAAAAATGGATGTTTATTAAACTAGAAATTTAAGCAACTTGGAATTGGAAACATACATTAAATTAGAAACTAGAACCAAATGGAACTTAAAAAAAAGAAAAAAAGAAGATATTCGATGGAATTAGAAACTTTTCTAACGAACATGCATTTAAGAAAAAAACTAATGCAAAAGTAGAATGAAAGAATCTGGGAAACTTTTGTTTAAGGAAACTAAGTAAAATTGAGACATTCCTACACTAATACTTGCCTAAACATCAACATTTCAAAAAATAAAACATTCTAAAACAAAATGGGAAACTTTATAAACTGGCATATGATGCAAAACAAGTACCTACTATAATCTAAACTTTACCTAGGCAAAGAATCAACAAACAATTTAGACATGAACTTTGATCGCCATGCAGATGATGATGAAAGTATGTGTAGGTTCATAGAGTGAAAGATGCCCTAAGAAAGCGGATGTCAATTAAACTAGGAATTTAAAGAACATGGAATTGGAAACATGCATTAAATTAGAAACTACAATTAAGTGAAACTGTCCAAAACAAAGCATATTCATTGGAATTAGAAAGATTCCTAACTAACATGCATTTATGAAAAAAAACTGATGCAAATGTAGAATGAATGAATCTAGGAAACTTTTGCTTAAGGAAACTAGCTAAAATTGAAACATTCCAACACAAATACTTGCCTAAACCTCATCATTTTTCCAAAACTAAATTAGAAACTTTATAAACGAACATAAGTTGCATAACAAGTTCCTACTATAATCTAAACATAACCCAAGCAAAGAATCAACAAACAATTTAGACATCAACATAAATCACCATGAGCATGATGACGAATGTATGTGTAGGTTCATGGATTGAAAGAGGGCAAAAGAAAGTGGATGTTGGTTAAACTAGGAATTTAAGCAACATGGAATTGGAAACACTCATTAAATTAGAAACTACAGCTAAATGAAACTTCCTAAAATATATATATATATATATATATATATTCAATGGAATTATAAACTTTCCTAACTAACATGCATTGAAGATAAAAACTACTACAAGCTTAGAATGAATGAATCTTGGAAACTTTTGTTTAAGTAAACAAGCTAAAATTGAAACATTCCTACACTAATACTTGCCTAAACCTACACTTACAAAAATAAAACTTTCTCAAACAAAATTAGAAACTTTATAAACTAACATAATTTGCAAAACAAGCACATACAATAATATAAACTTAACTAGAGCAAAGAATCTGCAAAGAATTTAGACATGAACTTTGATCACCATGCACATAATGATGAATGTATGTGTAGGTTCATGGAGTGAAAGATGGCCAAAGAAAGTGGATGTTGATTAAACTAGGAACTTAAGCAACATGGAATTGGAAACATGCATTAAAATAGAAACTACAGCTAAATGAAAGATTCCAAAAAAAAAAAAAAGATATTCAATGGAATTAGAAACTTTCCTAACTAAAATGCATTTAAGAAAAAAAACCAATGGAAAAGCAGAATGAATGAATCTAGGAAACTTTTCGTTTTAGGAAACTAGCTAAAATTAAAACATTCCTACACTAATACTTGCCTAAGCTTCAACATTTCTAAAAATAAAACATTCTAAAAGTAAATTAGAGACTTTATAAACTGATATAAGATGCAAAAGAAGTACCTACGATAATTAAAGCTTAACCTAAGCAAAGAGTCAACAAACAATTTAGACATGAACTTCAATCACTATGCACATGATGATGAAAGTATGTGTTGGTTCATGGAGTGAAAGATGGCCAAAGAAAGTGGATGTTGATTAAACTAGGAATTTAAGGAACATGGAATTGGAAACATACATGAAATTAGAAACTACAGCTAAATGAAACATTCTAGAAAATATATATATTCAATGGAATTAGAAACTTTCCTAACTAAAATGTATTTAAGAATAAAACTAATGGAAAAGTAGAATGAATGAATCTAGGAAACTTTTGTTTTAAGGAAACTAGCTAAAATTAAAACATTCCTACACTAATACTTGCCTAAGCGTCAACATTTCTAAAAATAAAACATTCTAAAAGTAAATTAGAGACTTTATAAACTGATATAAGATGCAAAAGAAGTAGCTACGATAATCAAAACTTAACCTAAGCAAAGAGTCAACAAACAATTTAGACATGAACTTCAATCACCATGCACATGATGATGAAAGTATGTGTAGGTTCATGGAGTGAAAGATGGGCAATGCAAGTGGATGTGTAGGGTTTGGGCCCCTCCAATGGCAGCCCAAAACCCTAGGAAAAACCAGTCTTAGAGTTACAGGCAAGAGGAGAAACCGTGAAAAATGCCCAGCCATGAACCAGGTACGCCTTAAACAACTCCAAACCCATCTCCCCCTCTGTCTTAGATTGAATGTCCCTAAGTTTTTGCATGAGAAAGAATGCAAAACGGGGCTCTAAGGAGCCACAACAGACTTAGGGCAGGTGCCTGTGGCGTTCTGGTTCGACAGGGTCGAGCCAGGGCGTCCCGAGGACGCCCAGGTCACCACAGAACCAAAAGGCACCTAGTGCGTTAAAGGGAAACTGACTGGTGCGTCTGTGGATGGCCCGCAAACAAGAAAAGGGGCAGAGGCCCTGTGCGTAGGCGGATGCTCCCTGTGGGGCGCGCGCCGCTAACGAGGGACGCGTTAGCGTCCCGGGCACCCGCCTCATATGGGCTTGCGATGGTGACGCTGCGCATTCCGCATAAGCAGAACGTGTAGCCTGATGACGCCCGGGAGCATGTGATCGCACGTGCGGGCCGGTCACCACTCAATCGGTACGCAGGTGCGTCCCGGGAGCGGTGACGCAGGGCCTGTTTTGGGCCTTCTATGTATTCTTAACACTAAAATACCCATAACTTGAGTCCTAGGACTCTGATTGAGGTGCTGCAAGAGGCATTGTGTCTGTATTGACGGCGCGGACACACACAACCCATAAAATACTTGATCAAGCCCCTATCTAAGGCTGGAATGACTCTTAAACCATGATAGAGGTGTGGGGCCACTAAACCTTTGCAAACCTGACTATACCAAGGCCCAGTTAGGGACATTAGGAGGCCCTTAGGCATGGGAATGAACCCTTAATGCCTAAGTAGTGAGGTAAACTGTTCTAGACCCTATAGAAATAGGCCAAGCTAACCTTTTTCCCCTAAACCATGTCCAGGAACGTACGAGGACAAGGGGACTAACATGATCAAACCAGGTAGGTGTCCTATCGCTACTAGACTTTTAAAAAGAACCCATGATGCTTTGAGAATGCATGTTTTGAGTCATGGTAGCTTTTATAATGCATGTTTTAAGTCTTTAAGTTACATGTCTTGTCTTTATGCATATATCATATAAACTTATGTTACATCCTTATGCACATGACCTATTTAGCATGAATTGATTTCATAAATGAACTTAGCATGCATATGAAAAATACAGTGCGCATATATTGCCAAGACATGTGTTACATGCATAGACATGTTTTGAAAAAGGATTCTTGTCTACATGATACATGCATAAACATGTTTTGAAAAAAAGGTTCTTGCCTACTTGATAGTATATGATTTGGGCTAGTAAGCTCGTGGGCGCTATGCCAAGAGGTTCAGGGTGGCCTCCTAGCCTCTACAACTATAGGTGGAAAGGGTACCATGCCAAAAAGGCTTGTCCTCACTTCGATTGCTGTGGTAAACGAGTGTAACGACCCGGGTTTTTGAAACACATTTTATAATATATTTTTCAAAGGCAAGGGTGTCCCCTTAGTAAAAAAATTTTGCAAAACAAAGCAACAAAAATTCTTTTCTTTTTAAACTTGTTTTGAAAACCCAAGAACCCGCTTAATACTTAACATAAGTACAATTTGTGTACAAAATAAAATTCCATTAAAGGAATATGATTTTATTAAACTTCTAGGATCCATCTAGTGGTTCATAGTACAGCACGGTATTAGTACAATACCTGTCCAAATTACATAATCCAAAATATACAAACCTCACCATACATTAAAACTCTCAATACAATACATTTCCCTCAAATAAAATACATGTCTTCAAGAGGAGGTATCTTGTTTGATTATTCATCCACATCTTCTTAAGTCTTCTATAGTCTTGAGCTTCTAATCCTCCTTCTTTGTATCTAAGGTATTGTAAACATGGAAACATGTACAATACCTCAGTAAGCTATGCTTGGTAGGGGAATACAAAAACACACTACTTCATCAACATAAGAGTATATACCTCGGTCCTTATTTCATCATAGTCATCCATTCCTGAGTATCTCCACATAGAGTATATACATTATTTATGTAGTACATGACAAATTAGTTAATATAGTGAAGATTGCTCAAAACTTGTTACTTTCCCTGGCTATACTCCCACTTAGGAGAGCAATACCTAGCCAAAGATTATTCAACACTTGTTCCTTCCCCTAGCTATACCCTCACATAGGAGAGCAATACCTAGCCAATCCTCATATAGGGTTTTCATTCTAGGAACTCATGTAATAGCATATCATCATGCCATACTTGTTCCTTCCCCTGGCTATACTCCCACTTAGGAGAGCAATACCTAGCCAATTATCATATGGGGTGTTCATTCTAGGAACTCATGTAATGACATATCATCATGCCATGGCATCATACTATGCCTATCATATGTGCATCATAATGCAAAATACATTAGGACTACTATGCTTACAGCCTAAATCCATACAGCGCGCCTGGATAACTGTATAATCTTCCACTGACACCAACTGTGGAATAATCAATCCATGTCCTCATGGGGTGGACCATGGCTGTTACAGTGGGGCCTTCCCATTATTGCCCCACCCAACATTTAGCCTCTTTTTGGGCATGGTATCCATCATATAAATTTCAAGAAGTGGGTGGCCAAACCCTCATAACTTCCCTAGCATAGCATCCCCAGTCTCTATCTCTATGTAAATCAAAATCCACAAGTCTACATACTTGTATGAAAAATATATTGTACATATCAGATGGTCTGTCTGTTTAATTAAGGCTAAAATATTGTACATACCCTATTCTTAGGGTTTCCTTAGTCTTCATATCTTAGTACTTTCACCTCATTATACTTGATCATTAAATTTGATCAACTAGATTAGATTATGAAGTTGGATCATTTTGTTTGATCCTTTGGTTAGATCACTGAATTTGATCATATAGTTTTGGATCACCTATCATATGTTCTGGATCCCTTAATTGGATCACATGTTTTAGATCCCTTAATTGGATCACATGTTTTGGATCCCTTAATTGATTCATATGTTTTGCATGCCTTAGTTTGATCATATGTTTTTAGATCACTTAGTTGGATCATGTATTTTGGATCACTTAGTTGGATCATCTGTTTTGGGTCATAAGTTTTGGATCACTTGTTTGGATCATGACTATGCTCAGGTACTAAGCATACTGATATAATGAAGGTCTATATTTTTAGATAGATAATCATGTATACCTATACATGAATCTCTAATATATCATTGTATATCCACCTACCTCAAAGTAGTATCTTGATTCATACATCTCCAGTGTGTTCTTCCACAATGTCCATCATGGTCTGGATTCATCCATCTGTCATACCATATATACAAGGTTATTTCCCTATTCAAGTATGTATTCCTATAGATGATACCCTAATTTTCCTTGAATCAAATTTGATCAAGGGTTTGGGATTCTCTATCTATGTTCTTCTACATACGCATACATACTATACAATACTACATTAGTATTTGTTTTTGATCATCCAAGATCCTATGGATCTTGTTTGATCATCCTTATCTTGATTTTCAAATTTTATCAAGATTAGATGATTTACTACATTTTATGCTCTCATTATTATTACTCAACCAATTAATGTTTTATTGGTTGAGGGTAGCTTATTTCATTCTAAGTCTAGATTGCTCCTCTTATGTCAAATTGGCTAAGGCTTACTAGTTAAATGGTTGAACACAAAGTGGCTACTTCAATCCTCATGTAAGGAGGCATTTAAACCTCACAAACGTCAACGGAAGGTGGGGGGAGAGCGTGGCTCTATTAGATAACCCCCTTAACCACTATGTCCATCATTCACTAGCTTGACCCTAACTCAACCTTTCATAAGGTTCCTATGAGCATTTAATCCTAAGTATTCTTTCTAATTGTTTTTAATTAAATCCATGAATTAAAATGTCATTCATGGAGATTTATTATTCTCCTAAGTTGGACCAAGGAATTTACATTCCTTATATTATCTTACTAACTATGGTCCTTACTATCATTAAGTACATGTCATACATTCCATGTGAATGTCCCTTCCTTCTAATTTCATTTAATTTCCATTTCAATGAAATTACAATTATTTAAGCATTGAAGCATAAGTTTAAAGCATGAGTAAACAATTAATTGAACACTTAAATAAACAATTAAATAACCAATTAAATAAATACTTCAACTAAGAAATGAAAGACAATTATCATAATGTTCAATAATTGAAATAGAAATCTAACATGTTATCATGATCCAAGGGTCTTAATTGATCCATAGTCATTTTTCATCTCTTTAGGGTTTAGATCTTGATCCCTCATTTTATTTTAGATCCAACATATTATATTAAGTTAATTTAATTATTAAATCATGGATTTATCTCATCCATTGATTTGATCTTCCTTGATCTACCCGATCAAGGAGATCTTAGGTTACTTTATACCATTTAAGGGCATAGATCTTGATCTATCCCAAATCCGCATCATCCATTCATTAAATCCCTATGATCTTATCTCAAGATCATGATCAAAATACATCCATGCTGTCCAATCATCCTGGATCATCTTGATCTAGGAGATACTGTTCATTTTTAGGGATTTTAGTAATTCTTAAGGCTAGACCTCTTAAGATCTGCCTAATCAATACCATTTAATCCACTGATATTATTTATTATATTATAATATAATCATCCAACAAGGTATTAGTGGTCTGATCATCCTAGATCTTGTAGATCAACGATGTTAGTTAATTATCCACTTAATTACAGAAATTTTAATTAATTAAAATTAAAATTTTATAAGTTCACTGCATTTGGATTATAACAAGGAATCCATCAAAACTTTCCGATCTCAATTTGGATCTCAATTGAGATCGGAATTGATATTTGAAGATTTCAGCCCTTTTTAAGGGCTGAATTTCACCTTACTGTTTTTGATCATTTTGATTGATCTAGAGATACATAATTTACACTATAAACATGGTTCTTAGCTTTTGGAACCTTATGAACACATCCAATAGTTCAGGTGTCAAATTGGGGATCATCTTTGCCATGATCCAAGATCAATGGCTCGGATTTTATCAAAACGATCATGTAAATACTACTTAAAAACACGATCTAATAATTTCAGTGAATTAATAACATCAACATTATTCCAAATAAACTTTCTGATCTAAAATCAGAGTTCAATTAAATTCAAAATTAATATTTCAATATTTCAGCCTGTTTTAAGGGCTGAATTTCATCTTTTCTGTTTTTGATCAATTCATTCATATCTATGAATATAAATCTAACTATAAACATGATCCTAAGGCATTAAAGTATCTCTAAAGACATCCATCATTTCAGATTTGTATTTTAAAGTCATCTAATCCATGATCACAACTTGAAACATGGATATAATATATTAAATATCTAGATCAAGTGACAAGGAATCTGTAGAAACTTTTGGATCTAAAATCAGAGCTCTATAACGTTCTGAATTGAAGAAATAAAATTTTCAGTTAATTGAATGGACGGCCCAGATCATATCTAGGTTCGGGTATGGGGCGACCAGCGTCCCATGCCTGTTACAGCCTATCCCATGTAGCTAGGTAGAGGTGACCTACTACAGGCGAGACGGTCCGATCTGGACCGTTAGATCGCCTATGGCTGGATCTCCTCCATCCAGTAACATCTGTTGACCAGATTTCATATGCTAGGGTTTTTGGTCCCCAGGAATCCATCCAACAGCTCAGACGTTACATCTGAGCTATGGATGGATGGGATCTCAACCATCTAAGCTGGATCCATTGTTTCCGACGGATCAACGATAGGGAGATCCCTCCTTTGTCTAAAAGCCCACCATACCTACCGAAATTGAAAGGGGGAAGAGAAACTAGCCTACCTGAGCTGGTCTAGGGAAGAAACATTCACCGGAGACCAAGAAAACTAGCCGGAGAAACATAGAGAAAACCCTAGCCTCCAAAAATATACAGACTGAAAATTATCCGTTGTCGTTGCCGGAGAATGTGGAAAAATATAGGGGTTTTGTATATCACCCCATTCTAGAGATGACCAATGGTTCCAAATAACTGTTGAACGGACAGATTGGCCAGAATATTGTGAAGAACATTTCAGAAATGGTAACCCTTACTGGGTTAAATTTCGTTTTCATTTTTCCAGTGATCCAAGAGGTGGATCATCCTAAAATTAAAGGGCTTTTGTAACTAGACCTTTCCTGAACAAATCCAATGGTGAAGATGGGGTTTCAACGAGTATAAAACGATGACTAATTGAAATAGGGTTTCTAGGCGGAAACGCAGTTCAATCGGGGACGATGCGTCTTGGGACGCATCCGACTCTCCACTGAGTCTGGAGAGACGGGTGCATCTATGGACGCTCCCTGAGTGAGAAAAAACACTAGTGAAGAAGAAGAAGAAATTGGGAGAGTTTGGGGAGGTTTCTGGTGCTGAATTTTTGCAGCAAAAACAGGGGACCTCGTGAATGATTTTTGGAACATTTTTTAGAATTTTTATGAGGTCTATTTATAGGTGTTTTGAGTGGTTTTCATAATAACATGCAATAATTATGTTTTCTCCTTTTTATTATTTAATGTATATTAGATTCCCACTACCAACTCCTTCTCCACTAGCAGGTGGTAGTGGTTTGACTAATGATTGCATATTTTCCAGACGTTGGATCCCTTTATGGGTCCCTTGTGGGCCCCATATGGGCGGGCCCCACATGAGTGTGAAAGACCAAATTGCCCTTTTATGGAAAAATATCCATTTTATTCTCCCAAGCTCGGAATTGAGCGTACTTAGTGGCATTGGATTCATATTTCAAAGTACATTCCATATTTTGAGGTCTCAAGTCTTGGTTATTTGTGAAATTACCATTTCCCCCTTTCATTCATTAAAATGAAGAAAAATACAGATTTTTCATCTGTATTCAGAAATTGGTGTGCTTACAGTCATTTTAAAGCGTTCGTCGCATATGTTTTCAATTATACAGGTCTTATACCTTGATTTCACTTCTATGAGAAGTGCATATTTCATAACCCTAATATTCCAGCCTGATTTTCATTGAAATTCTAAATTTCAATATTTATTTAATTTCATTATAAAAAATTAGGGGTGATACAACGAGGACTACCACTAGAGGTGTCACGGCACCCTTCGAAGTGTCATATGCCCCGTGGAGGCTATGATAGAGAGTCCCTAGGTACCCAGGGACCACACGGCGCTGAGGTTATGGGCATAGTGTGCCCTATGTTTTTGAGGATTTACTTGCATGCATATGGCATGACATGAGTATGGTCGACCATAGATCCATGAGTTGGATTCAGTTGAGCATCTTATGCATATCATAGTATATGTTTATGATATCTATGTTACTTTTGACTTGGATTATGCAATTCTTTAAGTCGTTAGTATTCTATTTTGACAATGGATTTTAATATTAATATTGAACATGAGTGTCCAAACATGCACATGGTTTAAATAACATATGGTTTAAAACATAGCATGCATTGTAAAACTAGTAGTGATAGACTCCTACTGAGTATAGTGTATACTCAGCCAATCCTTAATATTTTTCAGATATAAGTAAACACTTAAGGACAGGATACACCCGTGATAGAGAACTTCCAAACTAAGTACAAGTAAGTAAACCCCTACCTTATCTTTTAGTGAATGTTACTTGATTGTAGTTACTCTCTGTAGCTGGGGCTGTGACTAACACTTTCTTAGGAATAGAGTTGATTTAAAACTATGCCATGGCTATATGATTTGAAAATGTGTTCTGACACTCGGGGTTTTATATGAAATTTACATCATATGAAACCCGGGTCGTCACACATGGAGACTTTTGGTTAAAGAAACTAGCAAAAATTGAAACATTCCAACACTAATACTTGCCTATACATCAACATTTTTCTAAAACTAAATTAGAAACTTTATAAACTAACATAAGTTGCGCAACAAGTACCTACTATAATCTAAACTTAACCCAAGTAAAGAATCAACAAACAAATTTGACATGAACATAAATCACCATGTGCATGATGATGAATGTATGTGTAGGTTCATGGAATGAAAGATGGCCAAAGAAAGTGGATGTTGATTAAACTAGGAACTTCAGCAACATGGAATTGGAAACATGCATTAAATTAGAAACTACTGCTAAATGAAAGATTCCAAAAAAAAAAAAGATATCCAATGGAATTAGAAACTTTCCTAACCAAAATGAATTTAAGAAAAAAACCAATGGAAAAGCAGAATGAATGAATCTCGGAAACTTTTGTTTAGGGAAAACAGCTAAAATTGAAACATTCATACACTAATACTTGCCTAAACATCAACATTTCTAAAAATAAAACATTCTAAAAGTAAATTAGAGACTTTATAAACTGACATAAGTTGCACAACAAGTACCTATGGTAATCAAAACTTAACCTAAGCAAAGAGTCAACAAACAATTTAGACATGAACTTCAATCACCATGCACATGATGATGAAAGTATGTGTAGGTTCATGGAGTGAAAGATGGCCAATGCAAGTGGATGTTGATTAAAGTAGGAATTTAAGGAACGTTGAATTGGAAACATACATTAAATTAGATACAACATCTAAATGAAACTTTGAAAAAAATAGATATTGAATGGAATTAGAAACTTTTCTAACTAACATGCATTTAAGAAAAAAACTAATGCAAAAGTAGAATGAATGAATCTCGGAAACTTTTTTTTAAGGAAACTAACTAAACTTGAAACATTCCTACACTAATACTTGCCTAAACATCAACATTTCAAAAAATAAAACATTCTAAAAGAAAATTAGAAACTTTATAAACTAGCATAAGATGCAAAACAATTACCTACTATAATCTAAACTTAACCTAAGAAAAGAGTCAATAGACAATTTAGATAGGAACTTCAATCACCATGCGCATGATGATGAAAGTATGTGTAGGTTCATGAAGTGAAAGATGGCCAAAAGAAGTGGATGTTGATTAAACTAGGAGTTTCAGCAACATTGAATTAGAGACATGCATTAAATTAGAAACAAGAGCAGAATGAAACATTCTAAAAAAAAAATAATATTCAATGGACTTAGAAACTTTCCTAACTAACATGCATTTAAGGAAAAAAACTAATGCAAAAGTAGAATGAATGAATCCAGGAATCTTTTTCTTAAGGAAACACGCTAAAATTGAAACTTTCCTACACTAATAATTGCCTAAGCATCAACATTTCTAAAAATAAAACATTCCAAAACTAAATTAGAAACTTTATAAACTAACAAAACATACAAAACAAGTACCTACAATACTCAAAACATAACCTAGGAAAAGAATCAACAAATAATTTGGACATCAACTTGAATCACCATGCGAATGATGATGAAAGTATGTGTAGGTTCATGGAGTGAAAGATGGCTAGAGAAAGTGGATGTTGCTTAAACTAGGAATTTAAGCAGCATGGAATTGGAAACATGCATTAAATTAGAAACTATAGCTAAATGAAACTATCTCAAAAAAAAAGATATTCAATGGAATTAGATACATTCCTAGCTAACATGTATTTAAGAAGAAAACTAATGCAAAAGTGGAATGAATGAAACATGGAGACTTTAGGTTAAGGAAACTAGCAAAAATTGAAACATTCGTACACTAATGCTTGCCTATACATCAAAATTTTTTCTAAAACTAAATTAGAAACTTTATAAACTAACATAAGTTGCACAACAAGTACCTAGTATAATCTAAACTTAACCCAAGCAAAGAATCAACAAAAAAATTTGACATGAACATAAATCACCATGCGCATGATGATGAATGTATGTGTAGGTTCATGGCGTGAAAGATGAACAAAGAAAGTGGATGTTGATTAAACTAGGAACTTAAGCAACATGGAATTGGAAACATGCATTAAAATAGAAACTATAGCTAAATGAAAGATTCCAAAACAAGAAAGATATCCAATGGAATTAGAAACTTTCCTAACTAAAATGCATTTAAGAAAAAAACTAATGCAAATGTAGAATGATTGAATCTGGGAATCTTTTGTTTAAGGAAACTAACTAAAATTGAAACATTCCTATCCTAATACTTGCCTAAACATCAACATTTCAAAAAATAAAACATTCTAAAACAAAATTAGAAACTTTATAAACTGGCATAAGATTCAAAACAAGTACCTACTATAATCTAAACTTAACCTAAGCAAAGAATCAACAAACAATTTAGACATGGACTTCAATTACCATGCGCATAATGATGAATGTATCTGTAGGTTCATGGAGTGAAAGATGTCCACAGAAAGTGGATGTTGCTTAAACTAGGAATCTAAGAAGCATGGAATTGGAAACATGCAATAAATTAGGAACTACAGCTAAATGAAACTTTCTAAAAAAAAAGATATTCAATGGAATTAGATACATTCCTAGCTAACAAGAATTTAAGAAGAAAACTAATGCAAAAGTAGAATGAATGAAACATGGAGACTTTTGGTTATGGAAACTAGCAAAAATTGAAACATTCCTACACTAATACTTGCCTATACATCAACATTTTTCTAAAACTAAATTAGAAACTTTATAAACTAACATAAGTTGCACAACAAGTACCTACTATAATCTAAACTTAACCCAAGCAAAGAATCAACAAACAAATTTAACATGAGCATAAATCACCATGCGCATGATGATGAATGTATGTGTAGGTCCATGGCGTGAAAGATGGCCAAAGAAAGTGGATGTTGATTAAACTAGGAACTTAAGCAACATGGAATTGGAAACATGCATTAAATTAGAAACTACAGCTAAATGAAAGATTCCAAAACAAGAAAGATATCCAATGGAATTAGAAACTTTCCTAACTAAAATGCATTTAAGAAAAAAACTAATGCAAATGTAGAATGATTGAATTTGGGAATCTTTTGTTTAAGGAAACTAACTACAATTGAAACATTCCTATCCTAATACTTGCCTAAACATCAACATTTCAAAAAATAAAACATTCTAAAACAAAATTAGAAACTTTATAAACTGGCATAAGATTCAAAAGAAGTACCTACTATAATCTAAACTTAACCTAAGCAAAGAATCAACAAACAATTTAGACATGGACTTCAATTACCATGCGGATAATGATGAATGTATCTGTAGGTTCATGGAGTGAAAGATGTCCAAAGAAAGTGGATGTTGCTTAAACTAGGAATCTAAGAAGCATGGAATTGGAAAAATGCAATAAATTAGGAACTACAGCTAAATGAAACTTTCTAAAAAAAAAGATATTCAATGAAATTAGAAACATTCCTTGCTAACATGTATTTAAGAAAAAAAACTAATGCAAAAGTAGAATGAATGAAACATGGAGACTTTTGGTTAAGGAAACTAGCAAAAATTGAAACATTCCTACACTAATACTTGCCTATACATCAACATTTTTCTAATACTAAATTAGAAACTTTATAAACTAACATAAGTTGCACAACAAGTACCTACTATAATCTAAACTTAACCCAAGCAAAGAATTAACAAACAAATTTGACATGAACATAAATCACCATGCGCATGATGCTGAATGTATGTGTAGGTTCATGGAGTGAAAGATGGCCAAAGAAAGTGGATGTTGATTAAACTAGGAACTTAAGCAGCTTGGAATTGGAAACATGCATTAAATTAGAAACTACACTAATACTTGCCTAAACATCAACATTCTAAACGTAAATTAGAGACTTTATAAACTGACATAAGATGCAAAAGAAGTACCTACGGCAATCAAAACTTAGCCTAAGCAAAGAGTCAACAAACAATTTAGACATGAACTTCAATCACCATGCACATGATGATGAAAGTATGTGTGGGTTCATGGAGTGACAGATGGGCAATGCAAGTGGATGTTGATTAAAATAGGAATTTAAGGAACATGGAATTGGAAACATACATTAAATTCGATACTACATCTAAATGAAACTTTGAAAAAAAATAGATATTCAATGGAATTAGAAACTTTTCTAACTAACATGCACTTAAGAAAAAAACTAATGCAAAAGTAGAATGAATGAATCTAGGAAACTTTTTTTTAAGGAATCTAACTAAAATTGAAACATTCCTACACTAATACTTGCCTAAACATTAACATTTCAAAAAATAAAACATTCTAAAAAAAAATTAGAAACTTTATAAGCTAGCATAGGATGCAAAACAAGTACCTACTATAATCTAAACTTAACCTAAGCAATGAGTCAACAAACAATTTGGACATGAACTTCAATCACCATGTGCATGATGATGAAAGTATGTGTAGGTTCATGAAGTGAAAGATGGCCAAAAGAAGTGGATGTTGATTAAACTAGGAGTTTAAGCAACATTGAATTAGAGACATGCATTAAATTAGAAACTAGAGCTCAATGAAACTTTCTAAAAAAAGAGATATTCAATGGAATTAGAAACTTTCCTAACTAACACAAAAGTAGAATGAATGACTAATGCAAAAGTAGAATGAATGACTCCAGGAATCTTTTTCTTAAGGAAACAAGCTAAAATTGACACTTTCCTACACTAATACTTGCCAAAACATCGACATTTCTAAAAATAAAACATTGTAAAACTAAATTAGAAACTTTATAAACTAACAAAACATGCAAAACAAGTACCTATGATACTCAAAAAATATCTAAGCAAAGAATCAACAAATAATTTGGACATCAACTTGAATCACCATGCGAATGATGATGAAAGTGTGTGCAGGTTCATGGAGTGAAAGATGGCCAAAGAAAGTGGATGTTGCTTAAACTAGGAATTTAAGTACCATGGAATTAGAAACATGCATTAAATTAGAAACTACAGCTAAATGAAACATTCTAAAAAATATATATATTCAATGGAATTAGAAACTTTCCTAACTAAAATGCATTTAAGAAAAAAAACAAATGGAAAAGCAGAATGAATGAATCTAGGAAACTTTTGTTTAAGGAAACTAGCTAAAATTGAAACATTCCTACACTAATACTTGCCTAAACATCAACATTCCAAAAATTAAAACATTCTAAAAGTAAATTAGAGACTTTATAAATTGACATAATATGCAAAAGAAGTACCTACAATAATCAAAACTTAACCTAAGCAAAGGGTCAACAAACAATTTAGACATGAACTTCAATCACCATGGACATGATGATGAAAGTATTTGGGGTGAAAGATGGAAAACAAAGTGGATTTTGATTATACTTGGAATTTAAGAAACATGGAAATGGAAGCATGCATTAAATTAGAAAGTACTGCTAAATGAAACTTAAAAAAAAAAGGGGGATTCAATGGAATTAGAAAATTTTCTAACTAACATGCATTTAAGAAAAAACCTAATGCAAAAGTAGAATGAATAAATCTAGGAAACTTTTGTTTAAGGAAACTAACTAAAATTGAAACATTCATGCACTGGTACTTGCCTAAACATCAACATTTCAAAAACTAAAACATTCTAAAACAAAATTAGAAACTTTATAAACTGGCATCAGATGCAAAACAAGTACCTACTATAATCTAAACTTGACCTAAGTAAAGAATCAACAAACAATTTAGACAAGGGCTTCAATCACCATGCGCATAATGATGAATGTATGTGTAGGTTCATGGAGTGAAAGATGGCCAAAGAAAGTGGATGTTGCTTAATCTTGGCATTTAAGCAACCTGGAATTGGAAACATGCATTAAATTAGGAACTACAGCTAAATGAAACTTTCTAAAAAAAATGATATTCAATAGAATTAAAAACATTCCTAGCTAACATGTATTTAAGAAAAAAACTAATGCAAAAGTAGAATGAATGACACATGGTGACTTTTGGTTAAGGAAACTAGAAAAAAAAATTGAAACATTCCTACACTAATACTTGCCTATACCTCAACATTTTTCTAAAACTAAATTAGAAACTCTGTAAACTGACATAAGTTGCAAAACAAGTACCTACTATAATCTAAACATAACCCAAGCAAAGTCTCAACAAACAATTTAGACATGAACATAAATCACCATGCACCTGATGGAGAGAAAGAGGGCCAAAGAAAGTGGATGTTGATTAAACTAGGAATTTAAGCAACATGGAATTGGAAACATGCATTAAATTAGAAACTACAGCTAAATGAAACTTCCTAAAAAATATATATATTCAATGGAATTACAAACTTTCCTAACTAACATGCATTGGAGAAAAAAACTACTGCAAACGTAGAATGAATGAATCTTGGAAGCTTTTGTTTAATAAAGTAGCTAAAAGTGAAGCATTCCTACACTAAAACTTGCCTAAACCTCGACAATTACAAAAATAAAACTTTCACAAACTAAATTAGAGACTTTATAAACTGACATACGATGCAAAAGAAGTACCTAGGTAATCAAAACTTAACCCAAGCAAAGAATCAACAAACAAATTTGACATGAACGTAGATCAGCATGCGCATGATGATGAATGTATGTGTAGGTTCATGGAGTGAAAGATGGCCAAAGAAAGTGGATGTTGATTTAACAAGGAAATTAAGGAACATGGAATTGGAAACATGCATTAAATTAGAAACTACAGCTAAATGAAACTTTCAAAAAAAAAGAAGACATTCAATGGAATTAGAAACTTTCCTAACTAACATGCATTTAAGAAAAAAACTATTGGAAAAGTTGTATGAATGAATCTAGGAAACTTTTGTTTAAGGAAACTATCCAAAATTTAAACATTCCTACACTAATACTTGACTAAACATCAACATTTCTAAAAATAAAACATTCTAAAACTAAATTAGAAACTTTATAAACTATCATAAGTTGCAAAACAAGTACCTACAATAATCTAAACTTAACCTA
The DNA here is from genome assembly GCA_035236585.1 of Warburgia ugandensis. Lineage (NCBI taxonomy): Eukaryota > Viridiplantae > Streptophyta > Magnoliopsida > Canellales > Canellaceae > Warburgia > Warburgia ugandensis. Next base: position 83,674,795 of record CP141126.1, on the reverse strand, counting down.
AGCAAAGAGCCAACAAACAATGTAGACATGAAATTCAATCACCATGCCCATGGTGATGAAAGTATGTTTAGGTTCATGGAGTGAAAGAAGGCCAAAGAAAGTAGATGTCGATTAACCTAGGAACTTAAGCAACATAGAATTGGAAACATGCATTAAATTAGAAACTACTGCCAAATGAAACTTTCCAAAAAAAAAAAGGATAATCAATGGAATTAGAAACTTTCCTAACTAACATGAATTTAAGAAAAAAACTAATGTAAAAGTAGAATGAATGAATCTAGGAAACTTTTGTTTAAGGAAACTAGCTAAAATTGAAACATTCCTTCATTAATACTTGCCTAAATATCAGCATTTCTCAAAATAAAACATTCTAAAACTAAATTACAAACTTTATAAACTAACATAAGTTGCAAAACATGTACCTACTCTAATCTAAACTTAACCTAAGCAAAGAGTCAACAAACAATTTAGACATGAACTTCAATCACCATGCACATGATGATGAAATTATGTGTAGGTTCATGGAGTCGAAGATGGCCAAAAGAAGTGGATGCTATTTAAAAAGGAGTTTAAGCAACATGGAATTGGACACATGCAGTAAATTAGAAACTACAGCTGAATGAAAGTTTCTAAAAAAAAAGATATTCAATCGAATTAGAAACGTCCCTCACTAAGATGCATTTAAGATAAAAATTAATGCAAAAGAGGAATGAATGAATCTAAGAAACTTTTGCTTTTGGAAACTAACTAAAATTGAAACCTTCCTCCACTAATACATGCCCAAACATCAACATTTCAAAAAATAAAACAATCTAAAACTAAATTAGAAATATTATAAATTAACAGAAGTTGCAAAACAAGTACCTACTATAATCAAAATATAACCTAAGCAAAGAATCAACAAATAATTGTGACATGAACTTCAATCACCATGCGAATGATGATGAAAGTATGTGTAGGTTCATGGAGTGAAAGATGGCCCAAGAAAATGGATGTTGCTTAAACTAGGAATTTAAGCAGCATGGAATTGGAAACATGCATTAAATTAGAAACTACAGCTAAATGAAACTTTCAAAAAAAAAAACAAATATTCAATGGAATTAGAAACATTCCTAGTTAACATGTATTTAAGAAAAAAACTAATGCAAAAGTAGAAGGAATGAAACATGGAAACTTTTGCTTAAGGAAACTAGCAAAAATTGAAACATTCCACCACTAATACATGCCTAAACCTCAACATTTTTCTAAAACTAAATTAGAAACTTTGTAAACTAACATAAGTTGCAAAACAAGTAGCTACTATAATCTAAGCTTAACCCAAGCAAAGAATCAACAAACAATTTAGACATAAACTTCAATCACCATGCGCACAATGACGAAAGTATGAGTAGGTTGATGGAGTGAAACATGTCCAAAGAAAGTGTATGTTGATTAAACTAGGAATTTAAGCAACATAGAATTGGAAACATGCATTAAATTATAACCTTCGGCTAAATCAAACTTTACAAAAAAATGGATATTCAATGGAATTGGAAACATTCCTAACTAACGTGCATTTAAGAAAAAAAACTACTATGAAGGTAGAAAGAATGAATCTAGGAAACTTTTGTTTAAGGAAGGTAGCTAAAATTAAAACATTCCTAAACTAGTACTTGCCCAAACCTCAACAATTATATATATATATATAAACTAAATTAGAATCTTTATAAACTAACACTAGTTGCAGAACAAGTACCTGCTATAATCTAAACTTAACCCAAGCAAAGAATCAACAAACAATTTAGACATGAACTTTAATCACCATGCTCATGATGACGAAAGTATGTGTAGGTTAATGGAGTGTAAGATGGAAAAAGAAAGTGGATGTTAATTAAATTAGAAACTTTAGCAATATGAAACTTTATAAAAAAAAAGAAAGATATACAATGGAATTGGAAACATTCCTAACTAACATTCATATAAGAAAAAAAACCACCGTAAAAGTAGAATGAATGAATCATGGAAACTTTTGCTTAAGGAAACCAGCTAAAATTTAAACATTCCTACACTAATACATGCCTAAACCTCAACATTTTTCAAAAACTAAATTAGAAACGTTATAAACAAACATAAGGTGCAAAACTAGTACCTACTACAATCAAAACATAACCCAAGAAAAATATCAACAAACAATTTAGACATGAACTTCAACCACCACGCGCATGATGATGAAACTATGTGTAGTTTCATGGAGTGAAAGATGACAAAAGAAAGTGGATGTTAATTAAACTAGGAATTTAAGCAACATGGAATTGGAAACATGCATTAAATTTAAAACTACAGTTAAATGAAACTTTTTTAAAAAAAAAGGTATTCAATGGAATTGGAAACGTTCCTAACTAACATGCATTTAAGAAAAAAAACCACCACAAAATTAGAATGAATGAATCATGGAAACTTTTGCTTAAGGAAACTAGCTAAAATTTAAACATTCCTACACTAATACTTGCCTAAACCTCAACATTTTTCAAAAACTAAATTAGAAACTTTATAAACAAAAATAAGGTGCAAAACTAGTACCTGCTAAAATCTAAACATAACCCAAGCAAAGAATCAACAAACAATTTTGACATGATCTTCAACCACCACGCGCATGATGATGAAAGTATGTGTAGTTTCATAGAGGGAAAGATGGCCAGAGAAAGTGGATGTTGATTAAACTAGGAATTTAAGCAACATGGAATTGGAAACATGCACTAAATTAGAAACTACAGATAAATGAAACTTTCTAAGAAAAAAGATATTCAATGGAATTCGATACCCTTTTAACTAACATGCATTTAAGAAAAAAACAGCTGCAAAAGCAGTATGAATGAATCTAGGAAACTTTTGTTTAAGGAAAGTAGCCAAAATTAAAACATTCCTACACTAGTCCTTGCCACAACCTCAAAAATTATAAAAATAAAACTTTCTAAAACTAAATTAGAAACTTTATAAACTAACATTAGCAGCGAAATAAGTACCTGCAATAATCTAAACTTAACCCAAGCAAAGAATCAACAAAAAATTTAGACATGAACTTCAACCACCACGCGCATGATGATGAAGTATGTGTAGTTTCATGGAGTGAAAGATGGGCCAAAGAAAGTGGATGTTGATTAAACTAGGAATTTAAGCCACATGGAATTGGAAACATGCACTAAATTAGAAACTACAGCAAAATGAAACTTAAAAAACAAAAAGATATTCAATGGAATTGGAAACATTCCTAACTAACATGCATTCAAGAAAAAAAAAAACACTGCCAAAGTAGAATGAATGAATCATGGAAACTTTTTCTTAAGAAAACTAGCAAAAATTTAATAATTCCTAGACTAATACTTGCCTAAACCTCAACATTTTTCAAAAACTAAATTAGAAACTCTATAAACAAACATAAGGTGCAAAACTAGTACCTGCTACAATCTAAACATAACTCAAGCAAAATATCAACAAACAATTTAGACATGAACTTCAACCATGCGCATGATGATGAAAGTATGTGCGCTTCATGGAGTGAAAGATGGCAAAAGAAAGTGGATGTTAGTTAAACTAGGAATTTAAGCAACATGGAATTGGAAACATGCATTAAATTAGAAACTATAGTTAAATGAAACTTTAAAAAAAAAGAAGGTATTCAATGGAATTGGAAACATTCCTAACTAACATGCATTTAAGAAAAGATACCACCACAAAAATAGAATGAATGAATCAAGGAAACTTTTGCTTAAGGAAACTTGCTAAAATTTAAACATTCCCACACTAATAATTGCCTAAACCTCAACATTTTTCAAAAACTAAATTAGAAACTTTATAAACAAACATTAGTTGTGAAACAAGTACCTACTATTATCTAAACTTAACACAAGGAAAGAATCAACAAACGATTGAGACATGAACTTCAACCAACATGCACATGTTGATGATAGTGTGTGTAGGTTGATGGAGTGAAAGATGGCAAAAGAAAGTGGATGTTGATTACACTAGGAATTTAAGCAACATGGAATTGGAAACATGCATTATATTAGAAACTACAGCTAAATGAAACTTTAAAAAAAAAAAAAGGTATTCAATGGAATTGGAAACATTCCTAACTAACACGCATTTAAGGAAAAAAACCACCACAAAAGTAGAATGAATGAATCATGGAAACTTTTGCTTAAGGAAACTAGCTAAAATTTAAACATTCCTACACTAATACTTGCCTAAACCTCAACATTTTTCAAAAACCAAATTAGAAACTTTATAAACAAACATAAGGTGCAAAACTAGTACCTGCTACAATCTAAACATAACCCAAGAAAAGAATCAACAAACAATTTTGACATGAACTTCAACCACGACGCCCATGATGATGAAAGTATGTGTAGTTTCATGATGGGAAAGGTGGCCGAGAAAGTGGATGTTGAATAAACTAGGAATTTAAGCAACATGGAATTGGAAACATGCATTAAATTAGAAACTACAGCTAAATGAAACTTCCTAAAAAAAAGGTATTCAATGCAATTGAAACTTTCCTAACTAAGATGCATTTAAGAAAAACTCTACTACAAAAGTAATATGAATGCATTTAGTAAACTTTTGTTTAAGCAAAGTAGCTAAAATTAAAACATTCCTACACTAGTCCTTGCCTCAACCTCAACAATTATAAAAATAAAACTTAATAAAACTAAATTAGAAACTTTATAAACTAACATTAGCAGCGAAATAAGTACCTGCAATAATCTAAACTTAACCCAAGCAAAGAATCAACAAAAAATTTAGACATGAACTTCAACCACCACGCGCATGATGATGAAGTATGTGTGGTTTCATGGAGTGAAAGATGGGCCAAAGAAAGTGGATGTTGATTAAACTAGGAATTTAAGCCACATGGAATTGGAAACATGCACTAAATTAGAAACTACAGCAAAATGAAACTTAAAAAACAAAAAGATATTCAATGGAATTGGAAACATTCCTAACTAACATGCATTCAAGAAAAAAAAAAAACACTGCCAAAGTAGAATGAATGAATCATGGAAACTTTTTCTTAAGAAAACTAGCAAAAATTTAAAAATTCCTAGACTAATACTTGCCTAAACCTCAACATTTTTCAAAAACTAAATTAGAAACTTTATAAACAAACATAAGGTGCAAAACTAGTACCTGCTACAATCTAAACATAACTCAAGCAAAATATCAACAAACAATTTAGACATGAACTTCAACCATGCGCATGATGATGAAAGTATGTGCAGTTTCATGGAGTGAAAGATGGCAAAAGAAAGTGGATGTTAATTAAACTAGGAATTTAAGCAACATGGAATTGGAAACATGCATTAAATTAGAAACTATAGTTAAATGAAACTTTAAAAAAAAAGAAGGTATTCAATGGAATTGGAAACATTCCTAACTAACATGCATTTAAGAAAAAAAACCACCACAAAAATAGAATGAATGAATCAAGGAAACTTTTGCTTAAGGAAACTTGCTAAAATTTAAACATTCCCACACTAATAATTGCCTAAACCTCAACATTTTTCAAAAACTAAATTAGAAACTTTATAAACTAACATTAGTTGTGAAACAAGTACCTACTATTATCTAAACTTAACACGAGGAAAGAATCAACAAACGATTGAGACATGAACTTCAACCAACATGCACATGTTGATGAAAGTGTGTGTAGGTTGATGGAGTGAAAGATGGCAAAAGAAAGTGGATGTTGATTACACTAGGAATTTAAGCAACATGGAATTGGAAACATGCATTATATTAGAAACTACAGCTAAATGAAACTTTAAAAAAAAAAAAAGGTATTCAATGGAATTGGAAACATTCCTAACTAACACGCATTTAAGGAAAAAAACCACCACAAAAGTAGAATGAATGAATCATGGAAACTTTTGCTTAAGGAAACTAGCTAAAATTTAAACATTCCTACACTAATACTTGCCTAAACCTCAACATTTTTCAAAAACCAAATTCGAAACTTTATAAACAAACATAAGGAGCAAAACTAGTACCTGCTACAATCTAAACATAACCCAAGAAAAGAATCAACAAACAATTTTGACATGAACTTCAACCACGACGCCCATGATGATGAAAGTATGTGTAGTTTCATGATGGGAAAGGTGGCCGGAGAAAGTGGATGTTGAATAAACTAGGAATTTAAGCAACATGGAATTGGAAACATGCATTAAATTAGAAACTACAGCTAAATGAAACTTCCTAAAAAAAAGGTATTCAATGCAATTCGAAACTTTCCTAACTAAGATGCATTTAAGAAAAACTCTACTACAAAAGTAATATGAATGCATTTAGTAAACTTTTGTTTAAGCAAAGTAGCTAAAATTAAAACATTCCTACACTAGTCCTTGCCTCAACCTCAACAATTATAAAAATAAAACTTAATAAAACTAAATTAGAAACTTTATAAACTAACATTAGCAGCGAAATAAGTACCGCAATAATCTAAACTTAACCCAAGCAAAGAATCAACAAAAAATTTAGACATGAACTTCAACCACCACGCGCATGATGATGAAGTATGTGTGGTTTCATGGAGTGAAAGATGGGCCAAAGAAAGTGGATGTTGATTAAACTAGGAATTTAAGCCACATGGAATTGGAAACATGCACTAAATTAGAAACTACAGCAAAATGAAACTTAAAAAACAAAAAGATATTCAATGGAATTGGAAACATTCCTAACTAACATGCATTCAAGAAAAAAAAAAAACACTGCCAAAGTAGAATGAATGAATCATGGAAACTTTTTCTTAAGAAAACTAGCAAAAATTTAAAAATTCCTAGACTAATACTTGCCTAAACCTCAACATTTTTCAAAAACTAAATTAGAAACTTTATAAACAAACATAAGGTGCAAAACTAGTACCTGCTACAATCTAAACATAACTCAAGCAAAATATCAACAAACAATTTAGACATGAACTTCAACCATGCGCATGATGATGAAAGTATGTGCAGTTTCATGGAGTGAAAGATGGCAAAAGAAAGTGGATGTTAATTAAACTAGGAATTTAAGCAACATGGAATTGGAAACATGCATTAAATTAGAAACTATAGTTAAATGAAACTTTAAAAAAAAAGAAGGTATTCAATGGAATTGGAAACATTCCTAACTAACATGCATTTAAGAAAAAAACCACCACAAAAATAGAATGAATGAATCAAGGAAACTTTTGCTTAAGGAAACTTGCTAAAATTTAAACATTCCCACACTAATAATTGCCTAAACCTCAACATTTTTCAAAAACTAAATTAGAAACTTTATAAACTAACATTAGTTGTGAAACAAGTACCTACTATTATCTAAACTTAACACGAGGAAAGAATCAACAAACGATTGAGACATGAACTTCAACCAACATGCACATGTTGATGAAAGTGTGTGTAGGTTGATGGAGTGAAAGATGGCAAAAGAAAGTGGATGTTGATTACACTAGGAATTTAAGCAACATGGAATTGGAAACATGCATTATATTAGAAACTACAGCTAAATGAAACTTTAAAAAAAAAAAAAAAGGTATTCAATGGAATTGGAAACATTCCTAACTAACACGCATTTAAGGAAAAAAACCACCACAAAAGTAGAATGAATGAATCATGGAAACTTTTGCTTAAGGAAACTAGCTAAAATTTAAACATTCCTACACTAATACTTGCCTAAACCTCAACATTTTTCAAAAACCAAATTAGAAACTTTATAAACAAACATAAGGTGCAAAACTAGTACCTGCTACAATCTAAACATAACCCAAGAAAAGAATCAACAAACAATTTTGACATGAACTTCAACCACGACGCCCATGATGATGAAAGTATGTGTAGTTTCATGATGGGAAAGGTGGCCAGAGAAAGTGGATGTTGAATAAACTAGGAATTTAAGCAACATGGAATTGGAAACATGCATTAAATTAGAAACTACAGCTAAATGAAACTTCCTAAAAAAAAAAGGTATTCAATGCAATTCGAAACTTTCCTAACTAAGATGCATTTAAGAAAAACTCTACTACAAAAGTAATATGAATGCATTTAGTAAACTTTTGTTTAAGCAAAGTAGCTAAAATTAAAACATTCCTACACTAGTCCTTGCCTCAACCTCAACAATTATAAAAATAAAACTTAATAAAACTAAATTAGAAACTTTATAAACTAACATTAGCAGCGAAATAAGTACCGCAATAATCTAAACTTAACCCAAGCAAAGAATCAACAAAAAATTTAGACATGAACTTCAACCACCACGCGCATGATGATGAAGTATGTGTGGTTTCATGGAGTGAAAGATGGGCCAAAGAAAGTGGATGTTGATTAAACTAGGAATTTAAGCCACATGGAATTGGAAACATGCACTAAATTAGAAACTACAGCAAAATGAAACTTAAAAAACAAAAGATATTCAATGGAATTGGAAACATTCCTAACTAACATGCATTCAAGAAAAAAAAAAACACTGCCAAAGTAGAATGAATGAATCATGGAAACTTTTTCTTAAGAAAACTAGCAAAAATTTAAAAATTCCTAGACTAATACTTGCCTAAACCTCAACATTTTTCAAAAACTAAATTAGAAACTTTATAAACAAACATAAGGTGCAAAACTAGTACCTGCTACAATCTAAACATAACTCAAGCAAAATATCAACAAACAATTTAGACATGAACTTCAACCATGCGCATGATGATGAAAGTATGTGCAGTTTCATGGAGTGAAAGATGGCAAAAGAAAGTGGATGTTAATTAAACTAGGAATTTAAGCAACATGGAATTGGAAACATGCATTAAATTAGAAACTATAGTTAAATGAAACTTTAAAAAAAGAAGGTATTCAATGGAATTGGAAACATTCCTAACTAACATGCATTTAAGAAAAAAACCACCACAAAAATAGAATGAATGAATCAAGGAAACTTTTGCTTAAGGAAACTTGCTAAAATTTAAACATTCCCACACTAATAATTGCCTAAACCTCAACATTTTTCAAAAACTAAATTAGAAACTTTATAAACTAACATTAGTTGTGAAACAAGTACCTACTATTATCTAAACTTAACACGAGGAAAGAATCAACAAACCTTTGAGACATGAACTTCAACCAACATGCGCATGTTGATGAAAGTGTGTGTAGGTTGATGGAGTGAAAGATGGCAAAAGAAAGTGGATGTTGATTACACTAGGAATTTAAGCAACATGGAATTGGAAACATGCATTATATTAGAAACTACAGCTAAATGAAACTTTAAAAAAAAAGGTATTCAATGGAATTGGAAACATTCCTAACTAACACGCATTTAAGGAAAAAAACCACCACAAAAGTAGAATGAATGAATCATGGAAACTTTTGCTTAAGGAAACTAGCTAAAATTTAAACATTCCTACACTAATACTTGCCTAAACCTCAACATTTTTCAAAAACCAAATTAGAAACTTTATAAACAAACATAAGGTGCAAAACTAGTACTGCTACAATCTAAACATAACCCAAGAAAAGAATCAACAAACAATTTTGACATGAACTTCAACCACGACGCCCATGATGATGAAAGTATGTGTAGTTTCATGATGGGAAAGGTGGCCAGAGAAAGTGGATGTTGAATAAACTAGGAATTTAAGCAACATGGAATTGGAAACATGCATTAAATTAGAAACTACAGCTAAATGAAACTTCCTAAAAAAAAAAGGTATTCAATGCAATTCGAAACTTTCCTAACTAAGATGCATTTAAGAAAAACTCTACTACAAAAGTAATATGAATGCATTTAGTAAACTTTTGTTTAAGCAAAGTAGCTAAAATTAAAACATTCCTACACTAGTCCTTGCCTCAACCTCAACAATTATAAAAATAAAACTTAATAAAACTAAATTAGAAACTTTATAAACTAACATTAGCAGCGAAATAAGTACCTGCAATAATCTAAACTTAACCCAAGCAAAGAATCAACAAAAAATTTAGACATGAACTTCAACCACCACGCGCATGATGATGAAGTATGTGTGGTTTCATGGAGTGAAAGATGGGCCAAAGAAAGTGGATGTTGATTAAACTAGGAATTTAAGCCACATGGAATTGGAAACATGCACTAAATTAGAAACTACAGCAAAATGAAACTTAAAAAACAAAAAGATATTCAATGGAATTGGAAACATTCCTAACTAACATGCATTCAAGAAAAAAAAAAACACTGCCAAAGTAGAATGAATGAATCATGGAAACTTTTTCTTAAGAAAACTAGCAAAAATTTAAAAATTCCTAGACTAATACTTGCCTAAACCTCAACATTTTTCAAAAACTAAATTAGAAACTTTATAAACAAACATAAGGTGCAAAACTAGTACCTGCTACAATCTAAACATAACTCAAGCAAAATATCAACAAACAATTTAGACATGAACTTCAACCATGCGCATGATGATGAAAGTATGTGCAGTTTCATGGAGTGAAAGATGGCAAAAGAAAGTGGATGTTAATTAAACTAGGAATTTAAGCAACATGGAATTGGAAACATGCATTAAATTAGAAACTATAGTTAAATGAAACTTTAAAAAAAAAGAAGGTATTCAATGGAATTGGAAACATTCCTAACTAACATGCATTTAAGAAAAAAAACCACCACAAAAATAGAATGAATGAATCAAGGAAACTTTTGCTTAAGGAAACTTGCTAAAATTTAAACATTCCCACACTAATAATTGCCTAAACCTCAACATTTTTCAAAAACTAAATTAGAAACTTTATAAACTAACATTAGTTGTGAAACAAGTACCTACTATTATCTAAACTTAACACGAGGAAAGAATCAACAAACGATTGAGACATGAACTTCAACCAACATGCACATGTTGATGAAAGTGTGTGTAGGTTGATGGAGTGAAAGATGGCAAAAGAAAGTGGATGTTGATTACACTAGGAATTTAAGCAACATGGAATTGGAAACATGCATTATATTAGAAAGTACAGCTAAATGAAACTTTAAAAAAAAAAAGGTATTCAATGGAATTGGAAACATTCCTAACTAACACGCATTTAAGGAAAAAAACCACCACAAAAGTAGAATGAATGAATCATGGAAACTTTTGCTTAAGGAAACTAGCTAAAATTTAAACATTCCTACACTAATACTTGCCTAAACCTCAACATTTTTCAAAAACCAAATTAGAAACTTTATAAACAAACATAAGGTGCAAAACTAGTACCTGCTACAATCTAAACATAACCCAAGAAAAGAATCAACAAACAATTTTGACATGAACTTCAACCACGACGCCCATGATGATGAAAGTATGTGTAGTTTCATGATGGGAAAGGTGGCAGAGAAAGTGGATGGTGATTAAACTAGGAATTTAAGCAACATGGAATTGGAAACATGCATTAAATTAGAAACTACAGCTAAATGAAACTTCCTAAAAAAAAAAGGTATTCAATGCAATTCGAAACTTTCCTAACTAAGATGCATTTAAGAAAAACTCTACTACAAAAGTAATATGAATGCATTTAGTAAACTTTTGTTTAAGCAAAGTAGCTAAAATTAAAACATTCCTACACTAGTCCTTGCCTCAACCTCAACAATTATAAAAATAAAACTTAATAAAACTAAATTAGAAACTTTATAAACTAACATTAGCAGCGAAATAAGTACCTGCAATAATCTAAACTTAACCCAAGCAAAGAATCAACAAAAAATTTAGACATGAACTTCAACCACCACGCGCATGATGATGAAGTATGTGTGGTTTCATGGAGTGAAAGATGGGCCAAAGAAAGTGGATGTTGATTAAACTAGGAATTTAAGCCACATGGAATTGGAAACATGCACTAAATTAGAAACTACAGCAAAATGAAACTTAAAAAACAAAAAGATATTCAATGGAATTGGAAACATTCCTAACTAACATGCATTCAAGAAAAAAAAAACACTGCCAAAGTAGAATGAATGAATCATGGAAACTTTTTCTTAAGAAAACTAGCAAAAATTTAAAAATTCCTAGACTAATACTTGCCTAAACCTCAACATTTTTCAAAAACTAAATTAGAAACTTTATAAACAAACATAAGGTGCAAAACTAGTACCTGCTACAATCTAAACATAACTCAAGCAAAATATCAACAAACAATTTAGACATGAACTTCAACCATGCGCATGATGATGAAAGTATGTGCAGTTTCATGGAGTGAAAGATGGCAAAAGAAAGTGGATGTTGATTACACTAGGAATTTAAGCAACATGGAATTGGAAACATGCATTAAATTAGAAACTATAGTTAAATGAAACTTTAAAAAAAAAGAAGGTATTCAATGGAATTGGAAACATTCCTAACTAACATGCATTTAAGAAAAAAACCACCACAAAAATAGAATGAATGAATCAAGGAAACTTTTGCTTAAGGAAACTTGCTAAAATTTAAACATTCCCACACTAATAATTGCCTAAACCTCAACATTTTTCAAAAACTAAATTAGAAACTTTATAAACTAACATTAGTTGTGAAACAAGTACCTACTATTATCTAAACTTAACACGAGGAAAGAATCAACAAACGATTGAGACATGAACTTCAACCAACATGCACATGTTGATGAAAGTGTGTGTAGGTTGATGGAGTGAAAGATGGCAAAAGAAAGTGGATGTTGATTACACTAGGAATTTAAGCAACATGGAATTGGAAACATGCATTATATTAGAAACTACAGCTAAATGAAACTTTAAAAAAAAAAAAGGTATTCAATGGAATTGGAAACATTCCTAACTAACACGCATTTAAGGAAAAAAACCACCACAAAAGTAGAATGAATGAATCATGGAAACTTTTGCTTAAGGAAACTAGCTAAAATTTAAACATTCCTACACTAATACTTGCCTAAACCTCAACATTTTTCAAAAACCAAATTAGAAACTTTATAAACAAACATAAGGTGCAAAACTAGTACCTGCTACAATCTAAACATAACCCAAGAAAAGAATCAACAAACAATTTTGACATGAACTTCAACCACGACGCCCATGATGATGAAAGTATGTGTAGTTTCATGATGGGAAAGGTGGCCAGAGAAAGTGGATGTTGAATAAACTAGGAATTTAAGCAACATGGAATTGGAAACATGCATTAAATTAGAAACTACAGCTAAATGAAACTTCCTAAAAAAAAAAGGTATTCAATGCAATTCGAAACTTTCCTAACTAAGATGCATTTAAGAAAAACTCTACTACAAAAGTAATATGAATGCATTTAGTAAACTTTTGTTTAAGCAAAGTAGCTAAAATTAAAACATTCCTACACTAGTCCTTGCCTCAACCTCAACAATTATAAAAATAAAACTTAATAAAACTAAATTAGAAACTTTATAAACTAACATTAGCAGCGAAATAAGTACCGCAATAATCTAAACTTAACCCAAGCAAAGAATCAACAAAAAATTTAGACATGAACTTCAACCACCACGCGCATGATGATGAAGTATGTGTGGTTTCATGGAGAGAAAGATGGACCAAAGAAAGTGGATGTTGATTAAACTAGGAATGTAAGCCACATGGAATAGGAAACATGCACTAATTTAGAAACAACAGCAAAATGAAACTTAAAAAACAAAAGATATTCAATGGAATTGGAAACATTCCTAACTAACATGCATTCAAGAAAAAAAAAACACTGCCAAAGTAGAATGAATGAATCATGGAAACTTTTTCTTAAGAAAACTAGCAAAAATTTAAAAATTCCTAGACTAATACTTGCCTAAACCTCAACATTTTTCAAAAACTAAATTAGAAACTTTATAAACAAACATAAGGTGCAAAACTAGTACCTGCTACAATCTAAACATAACTCAAGCAAAATATCAACAAACAATATAAACACGAACTTCAACCATGCGCATGATGATGAAAGTATGTGCGCTTCATGGAGTGAAAGATGGCAAAAGAAAGTGGATGTTAATTAAACTAGGAATTTAAGCAACATGGAATTGGAAACATGCATTAAATTAGAAACTATAGTTAAATGAAACTTTAAAAAAAAAGAAGGTATTCAATGGAATTGGAAACATTCCTAACTAACATGCATTTAAGAAAAAAACCACCACAAAAATAGAATGAATGAATCAAGGAAACTTTTGCTTAAGGAAACTTGCTAAAATTTAAACATTCCCACACTAATAATTGCCTAAACCTCAACATTTTTCAAAAACTAAATTAGAAACTTTATAAACTAACATTAGTTGTGAAACAAGTACCTACTATTATCTAAACTTAACACGAGGAAAGAATCAACAAACGATTGAGACATGAACTTCAACCAACATGCACATGTTGATGAAAGTGTGTGTAGGTTGATGGAGTGAAAGATGGCAAAAGAAAGTGGATGTTGATTACACTAGGAATTTAAGCAACATGGAATTGGAAACATGCATTATATTAGAAACTACAGCTAAATGAAACTTTAAAAAAAAAAGGTATTCAATGGAATTGGAAACATTCCTAACTAACACGCATTTAAGGAAAAAACCACCACAAAAGTAGAATGAATGAATCATGGAAACTTTTGCTTAAGGAAACTAGCTAAAATTTAAACATTCCTACACTAATACTTGCCTAAACCTCAACATTTTTCAAAAACCAAATTAGAAACTTTATAAACAAACATAAGGAGCAAAACTAGTACCTGCTACAATCTAAACATAACCCAAGAAAAGAATCAACAAACAATTTTGACATGAACTTCAACCACGACGCCCATGATGATGAAAGTATGTGTAGTTTCATGATGGGAAAGATGGCCAGAGAAAGTGGATGTTGAATAAACTAGGAATTTAAGCAACATGGAATTGGAAACATGCATTAAATTAGAAACTACAGCTAAATGAAACTTTCTAAAAAAAAAAGGTATTCATTGCAATTCGAAACTTTCCTAACTAAGATGCATTTAAGAAAAACTCTACTACAAAAGTAATATGAATGCATTTAGTAAACTTTTGTTTAAGCAAAGTAGCTAAAATTAAAACATTCCTACACTAGTCCTCGCCTCAACCTCAACAATTATAAAAATAAAAATTAATAAAACTAAATTAGAAATTTTATAAACTAACATTAGTTGCGAAACAAGTACCTGCTATAATCT
Organism: Warburgia ugandensis; assembly: GCA_035236585.1. NCBI lineage: Eukaryota > Viridiplantae > Streptophyta > Magnoliopsida > Canellales > Canellaceae > Warburgia > Warburgia ugandensis. Next base: position 83,659,659 of record CP141126.1, on the reverse strand, counting down.
AAACTTAACCCAAGCAAAGAATCAACAAACAATTTAGACATGAACTTCAATCACCATGCAGATGATGACGAAAGTATGTGTAGGTTCATGGAGTGAAGGATGGCCAAAGAATGTGGATGTTGATTAAACTAGGAATTTAAGCCACATGGAATTGGAAACATGCATTAAATTAGAAACTTCAGCTAAATGAAACTTTATAAAAAAATGGATATTCAATGGAATTGGGAACATTCCTAAGTAACATGCATTTGAGGATAAAAACCACCACAAAAGTAGAATGAATGAATCGTGGAAACTTTTGCTTAAGGATACTAGCTAAAATTTAAACATTCCCACACTAATAATTGCCTAATCCTCAACATTTTTCAAAAACTAAATTAGAAACTTTATAAACTAACATTAGTTGCGAAACAAGTACCTGCTATAATCTAAACTTAACCTAAGGAAAGAATCAACAAACAATTGAGACATGAACATCAACCAACATGCGCGTGTTGATGAAAGTGTGTGTAGGTAGATGGAGTGAAAGACGGCAAAAGAAAGGGGATGTTGATTAAACTAGGAATTTAAGCAACATGGAATTGGAAACATGCATTAAATTAGAAACTTCAGCTATATGAAACTTTATAAAAATATGGATATTCAATGGAATTGGGAACATTCCTCACTAAAATGCATTTGAGGAAAAAAACCACCACAAAACTAGAATGAATGAGTCATGGAAACTTTTGCTTAAGGAAACTCGCTAAAATTTAAACATTCCCACACTAATAATTGCCTAATCCTCAACATTTTTCAAAAACTAAATTAGAAACTTTATAAACTAACATTAGTTGCGAAACAAGCACCTGCTATAATCTAAACTTAACCCAAGGAAAGAATCAACAAACAATTGAGACATGAATTTCAACCAACATGCGCATGTTGATGAAAGTGTGTGTAGGTAGATGGAGTGAAAGATGGCAAAAGAAAGGGGATGTTGATTAAACTAGGAATTTAAGCAACATGGAATTGGAAACATGCATTGTATTAGAAACTACAGCTAAATGAAACTTTAAAAAAAATGTATTCAATGGAATTGGAAACATTCCTAACTAACACGCATTTAAGGAAAAAAACCACCACAAAATTAGAATGAATGAATCATGGAAACTTTTGCTTAAGGAAACTAGTTAAAATTTAAACATTCCTACACTAATACTTGCCTAAACCTCAACATTTTTCAAAAACCAAATTAGAAACTTTATAAACAAACATAAGGTGCAAAACTAGTACCTATTACAATCTAAACATAACCCAAGCAAAGAATCGACAAACAATTTTGACATGAACTTCAACCACCACGCGCATGATGATGAAAGTATGTGTAGTTTCATGATGGGAAAGATGGCCAGAGAAAGTGGATGTTGAATAAACTAGGAATTTAAGCAACATGGAATTGGAAACATGCATTAAATTAGAAAATACAGCTAAATGAAACTTTCTACAAAAAAAGATATTCAATGCAATTCGAAACTTTCCTAACTAAGACGCATTTAAGAAAAAAACTACTACAAAAGTAATATGAATGCATCTAGTAAACTTTTGTTTAAGCAAAGTAGCTAAAATTAAAACATTCCTACACTAGTCCTTGCCTCAACCTCAACAATTATAAAAATAAAACTTGCTAAAACTAAATTAGAAATTTTATAAACTAACATTAGTTGTGAAACAAGTACCTGCTATAATCTAAACTTAACCCAAGCAAAGAATCAACAAACAATTTAGACATGAACTTCAATCACCATGCAGATGATGACGAAAGTATGTGTAGGTTCATGGAGTGAAGGATGGCCAAAGAATGTGGATGTTGATTAAACTAGGAATTTAAGCCACATGGAATTGGAAACATGCATTAAATTAGAAACTTCAGCTATATGAAACTTTATAAAAAAATGGATATTCAATGGAATTGGAAACATTCCTAAGTAACTTGCATTTGAGGAAAAAAACCACCACAAAAGTAGAATGAATGAATCATGGAAACTTTTGGTTAAGGAAATTGGCTAAAATTTAAACATTCCCACACTAATAATTGCCTAATCCTCAACATTTTTCAAAAACTAAATTAGAAACTTTATAAACTAACATTAGTTGCGAAACAAGTACCTGCTATAATCTAAACTTAACCCAAGGAAAGAATCAACAAACAATTGAGACATGAACTTCAACCAACATGCGCATGTTGATGAAAGTGTGTGTAGGTAGATGGAGTGAAAGATGGCAAAAGAAAGGGGATGTTGATTAAACTAGGAATTTAAGCAACATGGAATTGCAAACATGCCTTGTATTAGAAACTATAGCTAAATGAAACTTAAAAATAAAAAAAGGTATTCAATGGAATTGGAAACATTCCTAACTATTGAGGGTATGAGGATAGATTTAGACGGTGGGAGTGGTTCCACATAAGGACCCCACTTAGAGGTATCCATGAGTGGTGCAGCATCTAAAAGATTGTTTACCTCCTCAATAGACTTGTCTAGTTCAAATTCTCCATTAATGTGCATCAGACAAGCCTCTAGTGGATCTAAGATGGACAATGGTGAATGGCTCTCATTAATTAGAATCTCAATCAAGTTGACATCACCGGTATCATCGAGGTCTAAATGTTGCTGATTGGCATTAAAAACATTAAGCTTAACCTTCATGTTGCCGAATGAGAGTTTCATTACACCATTCCTACAGTTAATAATGGCGTTGGATGTTGCCAAGAATGGACGCCCAAGGATGACTGGGATTTGACTACTAGGGTCTGATACAGGTTGGGTGTCTAGCACAATGAAATCAACAGGGTAATAAAACTTATCCACCCATATCAAGACATCTTCAACCAAACCATGAGGTATCTTGATAGATCTATCAGCTAATTGCAGTGTGGTAGTGGTTGGTTTCAACTCACTGAGTTTTAGTTGCTTATAAAAAGAGTATGGCAACAAATTAACACTAGCCCCTAAGTCAAGAAGTGCCTTGTCTATGACATGATCTCCAATGACACAACCGATTGTAGGACATCCTGGGTCTCTAAACTTTGGTGGGGTCTTACGTTGAATCAAAGAGCTCACTTGTTCAATGAGGAAGGCTTTCTTTTGCCCATTAAGCTTTCGCTTCGTTGTGCAAAGCTCTTTTAAGAATTTGGCATAGTCCGGGATGTCTTTAATTGCATTGAGCAATGATATATTGATTTGTACATGTTTAAACACTTCCATTAACTCATTGAAGTTTGATCCCTTCCTAGCTTTATTCAATAATTGGGGAAAAGGGGCTTTAGGCACATAGGGTGCCTCCACTATAGGTTCTACAAGGTTGTTCTGTCTTTTCTCTTTTTCTTGTATTTTTGTTGCCTCTTTTTTCTCTACATTTTTCGTAGCCTACACTTCTTTGTTATCAATTTGACAACCATTCCTAAGGGTGATTATGGACTTGGCATGCTCATGAGGGTTATGGTTTTGACAACCTGACCCTATCTCGAATTAACCCTTAGGGTTAGGAATGGGTTACTAGGAAACTGACCCCTTCCTCTATTATGTAATTAAGCACATAATTGGCTTATTTGCACCTCTAACTTAGCTATGGCTTAAGAGTTGACATTGGCTGAATGTCTACTTTCATTTTGCAATTGGTGTAATCATTATCTTTTGCACATTGGTCCACCCTAGTGTGGATGTTTTCCTCTGAATATGGTTTCTTTTGTTCTAGAGGTTGTTGAAAGCCAGGTGGTGAATGGGGAACTGTAGTTCTAAGAGGAAAGTCTAGACAGCCCCCCTTTTTGGTTATTCTTTGACCAGGACAAATTGGGATACCTAGCCCATCCAGGGTTGTAGGTCTCAAAATATGGGTTGTCGCTAGGTTGGCGATATGCATTCACTTGGTCTACAAGATATTTAGGGAATACTTTATTATAAGGACACTCAGAGGTTAAATGGGCTGGACTAGAGCAAGTAGCGCATACCTCTTGTGGAGGTTTCTGAGATAATGTAACAGCTATGAAAGATTGAAACATTGTTTCAAGCTTGTCCATTCTTGTGATGACCCGGGTTTCATATGATGCAAATTTCATAAAAAGGTGAGATCTCTTGCTTTAGAAATATGAAATGCATGAAAATCTTTTGTTTTGGAAAGCAATCTTTTGTATAAAATCCTGAGTGTCAAAACACATTTTCAAATCATATAGCCATGGCATAGTTTTAAATCAACTATATTCCCAAGAAAGTGTTAGTCACAGCCCCTTCTACAGAGAATAACTACAATCAAGTAACATTCACTAAAAGATAAGGTAGGGGTTTGCTTACTTGTACTTAATTTGGATGTTCTCTGTCACGGGTGTATCCTGTCCTTAAGTGTTTACTTGTATCTGAAAAATGTTAAGGATTGGGTGAGTATACACTATACTCGATAGGAGTCTATCACTACTAGTTTTACAATGCATGCTATGTTTTAAACCATATGTTCTTTAAACCATGTGCATGTTTGAACACTCATGTTCAATATCGATATTAAAAGCCATTGTCAAAATAGAATACTAACGACTTAAAGAATCGCATAATCCAAGTCAAAAGTAACATAGATATCATAAACATATACTATGATATGCATAAGATGCTCAACTAAATCCAACATCAATCGCCATGCCCATGATGACAAAAGTATATGTAGGTTCATGGAGTGAAAGATGGCCAAAGAAAGTGGATGTTGATTAAGCTAGGAATTTGAGCAACATGGATTGGAAACATGCATTAAATTAGAAACTTCAGCTATATGAAACTTTACAAAAAAATGGATATTCAATGGAATTGGAAACATTCCTAACTAACATGCATTGAAGAAAAAAAACTACTACAAAAGTAGAATGAATGAATCTAGGAATCTTTTGTTTAAGGAAACTAGCTAAAATTGAAACATTCCTAAACTGGTACTTGCCTAAACCTCAACAATTATAAAAATAAAACTTTCTAAAACTAAACTAGAAACTTTATAAACTAACATATGTTGCAAAAAAAGTACCTGCTATAATCTAAACTTAACCGAAGCAAAGAATCAAAAAACAATTGAGACATGAACTTCAACCAACATGTGCATGTTGATGAAAGTATGTGTAGGTTCATGGAGTGAAATATGGCCAAAGAATGTGGATGTTGATTAAACTAGGAATTTAAACAACATGGAATTGGAAACATGCATTATACTAGAAACTACAGTTAAATGAAACTTTAAAAAAAAAAAGGTATTCAATGGGATTGGAAACATTCCTAACTAACATGCATTTAAGAAAAAAACCACCACAAAAGTAGAATGAATGAATCATGGAAACTTTTGCTTAAGGAAACTAGTTAAAATTTAAACATTCCTACACTAATACTTGCCTAAACCTCTATTTTTTTCAAAAACTAACTTAGAAACTTTATAAACTAACATAAGCTGCAAAACTAGTACCTGCTATACTCTAAACTGAACCCAAGCAAAGAATCAACAAACAATTTAGACATGAGCTTCACTCACCATGCTAATGATGACAAAAGTATGTGTGAGTTGATGGTGTGAAAGACGGCAAAAAGAAGTGGATGTTAATTAAACTAACAATTTAAGCAACATGGAATTGGAAACATGCATTAAATTAGAAATTACAACTAAATGAAACTTTCCAAAAAAAATGATATTCAATGGAATTCAAAACATTCCTAACTAACATGCATGTAAGAAAAAAAACACTAGAAAAGTTGTATGAATGAATCTAGGAAACTTTTGTTTAAGGAAACTAGCTAAAATATAAACATTCCTAAACTAGTACTTGCCTAAACCTCAACAATTGAAAAAATAAAACTTTCTAAATCTAAATTAAAAACTTTATAAACTAACATTAATTGCGAAACAAGTACCTGTTATAATCTAAACTTAACGCAAGCAAAGAATCAACAAACAATTCAGACATGAACATCAATCACCATGCGCATGATGACGAAAGTATGTGTAGGTTCATGGATTGAAAGATGGCCAAAGAAAGTGGATGTTGATTAAACTAGGAATTTAAGCAACGTGGAATTGGAAACATGCATTAAATTAGAAACTTCGGCTATATAAAACTTTACAAAAAAATGGATATTCAATGGAATTGGAAACATTCCTAACTAACATGCATTTAAGAAAAGAAAAACTACTACAAAAGTAGAATGAATGAATCTAGGAAACTATTGTTTAAGGTAAGTAGCTAAAATTAAAACATTCCTAAACTAGTACTTGCCTAAACCTCAACAATTATAAAAAGAAAACTTTCTAAAACTAAATTAGAAACTTTATAAACTAACACTAGTTGCAAAACAAGTACCTGTTATAATCTAAACATAACCCAAGCAAGGAATCAACAAACAATTTAAACATGAACTTTAACCACCATGCACATGATGACGAAAGTATGTGTAGGTTCATGGAGTGAAAGATGGTCAAAGAAAGTGGATGTGGATTAAACTTGGAATTTAAGCAACATGGCATTGGAAACATACATTAAATTAGAAACTACAGATAAATGAAACTTTCTAAAAAAAAGATATTCAATGGAATTCGAAACTTTCCTAACTAACATGCATTTAAGAAAAAAACTACTGCAAAAGTAGTATGAATGAATCTTGGAAACTTTTATTTAAGGAAAGTAGCTTAAATTATAACATTCCTAACTAATGTTCATTTAAGAGAAAAAAACTACTACAAAAGTGGAATGAATGAATCTAGGAAGCTTTTGTTTAAGGAAACTAGCTAAAATTGAAGCATTCCTAAACTGGTACTTGCCTAAACCTCAACAATTATAAAAATAAAACTTTCTAAAACTAAATAAGAAACTTTAAAAACTAACATTAGTTGCGAACCAAGTACCTGCTATAATCTAAACTTAACCCATGCAAAGAATCAATAAACAATTTAGACATGAACTTCAATTGCCATGCGCATGATGACGAAAGTATGTGTAGGTTCATGGAGTGAAAGATGGCCAAAGAAAGTGGATGTTGATTAAGCTAGGAAATTAAGCAACATGGAATTGGAAACATGCATTAAATTAGAAACTTTAGCTATATGAAACTTTATGAAAAAATGGATATTCAATGGAAATGGAAACATTCCCAACTAACATGCGTTTAAGAAAAAAAACTACTACAAAAGTAGAATGAATGAATTTAGGAATCTTTTGTTTAAGGAAACAAGCTAAAATTTAAACATTCCTACACTAATACTTGCCTAAACCTCAACATTTTTCTAAAACTAAAATAGGAACTTTATAAACTAACCTAAGTTGCAAAACTAGTACCTACTATAATCTAAACATAACCCAGGCAAAGAATCAACAAACAATTTAGACATGAACTTCAACCACGTGCATGATGATGAATGTATGTGTAGGTTCATGGAGTGAAAGATGGCCAAAGAAAGTGGATGTTGATTAAACTAGGAATTTAAGCTACATGGAATTGGAAACATGAATTAAATTAGAAACTATAGCGAAATGAAGCTTCCTAAAAAAAAGATATTCATTGGAATTTGAAACTTTCCTAACTAACTTGCATTTAAGAAAAAAACTACTACAAAAGTAGCATGAATGAATCTAGAAAGCTTTTTTTTGAGAAAAGTAGTTAAAATTAAAACATTCCTAAACTAGTACTTGCCTAAACCTCAACAATTAGAAAAATAAAACCATCTAAAACTAAATTAGAAACATTATCAAATCACATTAGTTGCGAAACAAGCACCTAATATAATCTAAACTTAACCCAAATCAACAAACAATTTAGACATGAACTTCAATCATCATGCGCATGATGATGAAAGTATGTGTATGTTCATGGAGTGAAAGATGGCCAAAGAAACTAGGAATTTAAGCAACATAGAATTGGAAACTTGCACTAAATTAGAAACTTCAGCTAAATGAAACTTTTTAAAAAAAAAGATACTCAATGGAAATGGAAACATTCCTAACTAACATGCATTTAAGAAATAAAACCACCACAAAAGTAGAATGAATGAATCATGGAAACTTTTGCTTAAGGAAAATTGCTAAAATTTAAACATTCCTGCACTAATACTTGCCTAAACCTCAACACTTTTCAAAAACTAAATTAGAAACTTTAGAAACGAATATAAGGTGCAAAACTAGTACCTGCTACAATCTAAGCATAACCCCAGCAAAGAATCAACAAAAAATTTAGACATGAACTTCCACCACCACGTGCATGATGATGAAAGTATGTGTAGTTTCTGTAACACACCTAATTTTTTTGTAATAAAAATATAATAGTGAAATTTAAGATTTTAAAGAAAAATCAGGTTGGAATATTTGGCTTAGCAAAAACGTACTTCTTACAGAAGTACAAATAAGGCATAAAGATATGAATAATTGAAAATATGTCCCACAAACCCTTCAAATTGACTGTAAGCACGATGTATTTTGAATTTGGAGTGAAAAACCTTTATTTTCTCCCTTTTAAGAACAGAAGGGTAAAATGATAATTTTACCCTGGCCAAGGTCTAAGACATCAAATTTGTAATGTACTCAAAAAAATGAGTCCAACGTCACTAAGTACACTCAATTCCGAGTTCGCAGGAGTAAACTCAAAATTTTATGCATAAAGGGCAAAATGGTCTTTTTACACATGTGTGGCCCACATGGGGCCCAAAATGGAATCCAATGACCAGACCACGTGCAATCATAGGTCAAACCACTACCACCAGCTAGTGGAGAAGGAGGTGGTAGTGGGAATCAAATAAATATTAAATATTAAAAAGGAAAAAACATAATTATTAGGTGTTATGACGAAAAACACTCAAAATCCCTATAAATAGACACAAAAAATCTTCCCAAAAATATTTCAAAAATTGATCATGAAGTTCCCTAGACTCTGCCAAAATCTCAGCCCAAAATTCCTCCTCCTCCTCCCTTTTCCTGCATTTTATTCCCCAATTAGAGCGTCCACAGACGCACCTGGAGGAATATTCCTCCTCAAGTTATCAAGCACGTCCACAGACGCATCGTCTCCAAGAGCAGGGTTTTCACCCTGTTATAGTTTTCTGAATTAGGCATCTCTATTCTGCCATTGAAACATAATCTTTACCAATGGATAGTTGGGGAATATCAAGATCTACAAAACACCTTTGAGTTTATCATAATCAGTGGAGTATCCGTGGAGAAATCACCAAAAAACTGAAGCTCCTGCGATCTATATTATCAGGAGTGGATTTTCTTATTTTTTCAGCAAAGATCTAGAATATCTTCTTCCAGGTAGGTGCACTTGCACCCCTCTTTCATTTCCAATAGGTTAATCTGGTTTTCCGGCAAAGATGGGATCTCCCTGTCGTTGATCCATTGGAGACGATGGATCTGGCTTGGATGGTTGAGATCCCATCCATCCACAGTTCAGATGTAACTTCTAAGCTGTTAGATGGATTTCTAGGGCCCAAAAACCCAAGGACATGAAATCTAGGCATCAAATGATACTAGATGGAGGAGATCCAGCCATAGGCGATCTGATGGTCCAGATCGGACCGTCTCGCCTGTAGCCGGTCACCTGTGCCCAGACACCTGGGATAGGTGGTTACAGGCGTGGGACGCTGGTCGTCCCGTACCCGTAACTATACCTTGAACCCAGATCTGATCTGGACCGTCTATTTTGTATTTGAAATTTTTGATCTTCAATTCATAGCCCGATAAGACTCTGATTTTAGATCAGAAAGTTTATATAGATTACTTGTGACTTTATCTAGGTACTGAATGCATCATATCCATGTTTCAAATTGAAATTATACATGTTATTTAGTAAAATCAGTACCCATGATTTTAGATCATGGACCAGATGACTTTAAATGAAAAATCTGAACCGATGGATGTCTTCAGAGGGTCTCCAAATCCTTAGGATCATGTTAATAGTCAGATTTGTGTATATATATATGAAGAGATTTGCCCAAACAGTAAAGATGAAATTAAACCCTTAAAACAGGCTGAAATCTTAAAATCTTAATTCTGATTGTAATTTACCTTCAAATTTAGATCAGAAACCTTCCTGGAATTCATATTTATGTTATTAAATCATAGAACATGTTATATCTAGTTTTTAATTAGTATTTACATGATCTATTTAGCACCATCCGTGCCATTGATCTTGGATCATGGCCAAGATGATCCCAAACTTGAAATCGGAACCGATAGATGTATTCATAATGTCCCAAAACCATAAGAAACATGTTTATAGTTGAAATTATATGTCTCTAGATCAGTAAAATTGATCCCAACCAGTAAGGTGAAATTCAGCCCTTAAAATGGGCTGAAATCTTAAAATCACAACTCCGATCTCAATTAAGATCGAAATTGTGATCAGAAAGTTTTGATGGATTCCTTGTGATAAGTATAAGGGACTGAACCTATAAAATTTTAATTTTAATTAATTTAATTTTCTAAAATTAAGTGGATAAGTAACTAATATCCTTGAGCTACAAGATCTAGGATGATCAGACCACTAATACCTTGTTGGATGATGATTTTATAATGTAATAAATAAAATCAGTTGCTTAAATTGAATTAATTGGGCATATCTTAAGAGATCTAGCCTTAAGAGTTACTAAAATCCCTAAAAATGAATAGTATCTCCTACATCAAGATGATCCAGAATGATTGGACAGTATGGATGTATTTTGATGATGATCTTAAGATAAGATCATAGGGATTTAATGAATAGATGATGAGGATTTGGGCTAGATCAAGATCTATGCCCTTAAAGGTTATAAAGTAACTTAAGATCTCCTTGGTCGGGTGGATCAAGGAAGATCAAATCAATGGATAAGATAAATCAATGATTTAATAGTTAAATTACATAAATATAAAATGTTGGATCTAAAATAAAAGGAAGGATCAAGATATAAACCCTAAAGAAATGAAAAATGAATATGGATCAATTAAGACCCTGGATCATGATAGCATTACTATTTAAATTATTGAACATTATTGTCTTTCATTTCTTAGTTGAGTTACTTATAGAATTGATTATCTAATTGTTTATTTATTCTTTAAATTTATGCTTTAAATGAAATGTATGACATGGACTTTATGTAATGAAAATTTCATTGAAATTGTAATTAAATGAAATTAGAAGGAAAAGACATTCACATGGAATGTATGACATGGACTTTATGATAATAAGGACCATATTTAGTAGAATAAGATAAGGAATATAAATTCCTTGGTCCAACTTAGGAGAATAATAAATCTCCATGATTGACATTTTAATTCATGGATTTAATTAAATTCAATTAGAAAGAATACTTAGAGTTAAATGCTCATAGGAACCTTATGAAAGGTTGAGTTAGGGTCAAGCTAGTGAATGATGGACATAATAGTTAAGGGGGTTATCTAATAGAGCCATGCTCTCTCCCCAACTTCTGTTGATGGTGTGAGGTCTAAACGCCTCCTTACATGAGGATTGAAGTAGCCATTTTGTGTTCAACCATTCAACTAGTAAGCCTTAGCCAATTTTACATAAGAGGAGCAATAGAATAAACTATCCTCAATCATTAAAATATTATATGGTTGAGTAATAATAAAGAACATAAAAGGTTAGTAAATCATCTAACCCTAATAAAAATGGTAATCAAGATAAGGATGATTATTAAGTGTTCAATTTTGGTCAAAATACCCCTAATTTAGCATTCAATTAGATTATCTAACAGTTCAATTTTACAAAAGTTAGCTTGATTTTGAATTTAAATCCAATTGACCATCTAAACCTTAATTGGCCAAAATCAACGGTCAGATGATCATTAGAGTTCATTAAATGACTAATGTATGGTTCAGATGATTCTAATTTAGTCTTTTCTTTTGCAGATCAACCAAAGGATGACGGATGACTAAGATCAAAAGTTAATGGTGCAGATCATCTTAAAGAGTTTTGGATGGACCACATCACTCATGAAGATGGATGTGATAGTTTCCTAAACGATAATTGAGCTCAAGTGGAAATCATGGACAAAAAGGGCAACTTGCAAATCTGTAGGGGTTTCCAAAGTCAAGAGAGGGGACCCAATTTAGCAAGGAGCAAAAGACAACCCCTTCCCCCACTTCTTTCTTTCCTTTTCTTTTTCTTTTTTCCTTTTTCCTTTTTCCTTCTTTCCTTCCTTTTCTCTTTTCTTTCTTTTTCCTTCTTTCCTTCTTTCCTTCCTCTTCCTTTTCCTTCTTTCCTTTTCTTTTTGGCCTTCCTTCTTAACATACCCAACCGCTTCTTCTCCTTTCACACCATCCTATTCTCACCCACCTCTTTTCAACTCCTCCACCACCCTCTCTCACATTCTAAACTTCATCTTCTCTCCACTCCCATTCTCCCTTCTCTTCTAACTCCCTCTTTAGGCTGAACCGTAGGAGGGAGGCAGTCTCTCTTCTCACCCACATTCTCTCCCAACTTCACTGCCCTCTCCTTCTCTACTTTCTTTCCCAAGTCTCTCTCTCTCTCTCTCTCTCTCTCTCTCTCTCTCTCTCTATATATATATATATATATATATATATATCTACGATCGTTCACTGCCCAAATTCTCCCTTTTCCCCCTTCTCTTCCGACTTTGCCCCGATCTGCTTCACCGCCATCTCCCCCACTGTCTTTTCCCTGAGTCTTCACTGACCAGATCGCGTGCTCAGATCTTCTTCACCGGCCCAAAATTCCCTTTCTTTCTCCCCTTCGGTTGTGAACTAAGAACCTCCATGCAGCCAGGAGTCTTCTGCTCAACCGATGGGCCATCACACAACTCAAGCCAGCAACAGACATCTGGCTCTCTCTCCCTCTGCACCGGATTTCTTCTCCTCCTTCACGCTTTGGCCAGCCACCGGCAAACAAACCAGCCCAGGCATCGTCGCCCATCGGACTGGAGAAGGAAACCCAACTCGGGTTTCCTCCTTTTCCATTCCTTTTTCCCCTCTTTTCTCTTCTTTTCTCCTTCCTCTTTTCCTCTCCTTCTTCCCCACCTTCTTCATCGGGTTTTCATCTGGTTTTTTCTTAAAAACCAGATTTTTATCAAATTCCAGTTTTGCCCCTGTTTATTTACAGAAATTACAATTCTGTTCTTTCTAGCTAATTCTATCTGTGTCCCCAGTTTATCCCAGTTCTGTTTTATCCATCTTTTTCTTATCCAAGAACTGTCCAATCTAAATCAGATCAATTAAGGCCTAACCCAATCAACGAGTTAGCCTTAATCAAATCCAAACTTCAATTTCTCCTTCGTTTCTTCTCAGATTTCAAATTAATTTTATAGTTTCATTCTTAGACATCCCTAGACATAACCAACGCTTCTAATCTTAGATCTGAAATTTATCAATCAATCTGAGCCGTCCAAATCATGAAATCATAATTTAGCCCAGAACTGGACCATTTTGAAGAATCTGTCAAATCCGACCAGTGGATCACTAATCAAGAATTTTTTGAAGATATTTGTCAAGGCGGATCAGTTTTTAGAGGACCAGAAGTGAAGATTTTGATAAAGATTGATCTAGGGAAGTAGTTTTTTCTCATTATTTGATTTTATTTGTTTTATTTCAAAACTGAAAATTCTGTATTTTAAGAAGTTGATTAGATCTGAACATTGATTCTCATTTCAATAATTCCAGTAATTTTGAGTGATTTCTTTTTAATTTTACATAATTAAATTTTATTGAAACTCCATCATTTTAAATCAAGTCCTCGTGGGATCGACCAGTACTTGCATAAGCTACACTACAATAGCCCGTGCACTTGCGGTTAAACAATCAACAATGATCAAACAAGATCCACATGATCTTGAATGATAAAGAACAATAAGAATACTAATGAAGTATTATATTGTGTATGTATAGTGTGTGTGTGTGTGTGTGTGTATAGAAGAACGTAGATAAAGAACCCAAACCCTTGATCAAACTTGATTCAAGAAAAATTAGGGTATCACTTATAGGGATATATACAAGTATGGATAAATAACTTGAGATGTATGGTATGACAGATGTATGAATATAGATTAGGATGAGCATTGTGGAGGAATACCACTTGAGGATATACGAATTAAGACCTGATACTACTTAGAGGTAGGTGGATATACAAAGATGTAGTGGAGATTCATGTGTATACGTACATGATTATCTTTCTAGTAGTATAGACCTTCATTGTATGAGTGTTGCTTAGTACCTTAGCATAGTCATGATCCAAATAGGTGATCCAAAACACATGATCCAAATAAGAAATTTCTATGATCCAACTAAATGATTGTGTTAAGTGATCTAAAATATATATATAATCCAAATAAAGGATGAAATTACAGGATTTACTAAATTATATAACTTCAGAATCTAAGTTATTTGATCAAATATGATTATCAAACTTAATGAGGTGATAAGGATGAGATATGAAAACTAAGGATACCCTAAGGATAGGGTGTAGAAAATATTCCAGCCTTAGTTAAACAGACACATCGCCTAATATGTACAAATTATTTTCCATACAAGTATGGAGACTTGTGAATTTTGATTTACACAGAGATAGAGACTCGGGATACTATGCTAGGGAAGTTATGAGGGTTTGGCCACCCACTTCCTGAAATTTATATGATGGATACCATGCCCAAAGAGAGGCTAAATGTTGGGTGGGGCAATAATGGGAAGACCTCACTGTAACAGCCATGGTCCACCCCATGAGGACATGGATTGATTATTCCATAGTTCATATCAGTGGAAGATTATACAGTTATCTAGGCAGGCTGTACAGATTGAGACTGTGAGCATAGTAGTCCTAATGTATTTTACATTATGATACAAAGCTTGTAGGCATAGTATGATGCCATGGCATGGTGATATGCTATTATATGAGTTCCTAGAATGAAAACCCCTATATGTGAATTGGCTAGGTATTACTCTCCTATGTGGAAGTATAGCCAGGGGAAGGAACAAGTTTTGAGTGATTTGCAATATATTAACTAATTTGTCATGTACTACATAAATAATGTATATCCTATATATATATATATATATATATATATATATGAGTATGAGATGACTCATGAGGGCTTAATGACTGAGGTAAGTATCCTTGTATTGATGAAGTAGTATATTTTTGTATCCCCTACCAAGCATAGCTTGCTGAGGTATTATACATGTCTCCATGTTTAGGATACATCAGGCACAGAGAAGGAGGGAAAGAAGCTCAAGGCCATAAAGGACTTAAAGGATTAAAGCTTGAATATTTACGAGCAAGATAGTAGAAGATTTGAAGAAAATAAGAAAATTAGAGTATGTATTTGAAGCTATGTAATTTTTCCTTATTTGAGAGTGTATTGTACTGAGTGTTTTTAATGTCAAGTGAGGTTTGAAGTTTGGATGATGTAATTTTGGACAATGGGTTATAACCTAATACAGGGCTGTGTAACAGTGAACCACTGGATGAATCCTAGTATTCAATAAAATTTTATTTTGTACAAAATGGCTATGTGTATTATGTATCTTCCAGTGAGACATGGGTTTTGTTCAAAATGAATTTAAATGAAAAGAATTTCAGCTACATTGTTTGCGAATTTTTTTTTACACATTTAAGGGCCCTTCCTTTGAACAAATGTATTATAAAATGTGTTTTAAAAACCCGGGTCATCACAGTTGGTCTCAGAGCCATGCATCCAGTCACTCACAACCCCAAAATGTCCAAAGCAATTATCCAAATTAGGATATATTAGAAAGAAGCTAAGTAGAATACTTACATGGAAGGTTGGGTTTTGAGCAGATGCCACCTAAAAGAGGAACAAGGCAGGCAACTCAAAGGGAGACAGAGAACGTTATGGAAGGATCATTAGGCGATAAATTGGACAAAGTTATGAAGAGGGTATTGAGGAACATCCTTCCTCAACTTATGCAATCTCCAGCTATTCCAAGGGAAGCACCAAGTCCTCAAGCTTAGGTTCAACCTAAGGTGGGGCCCAGTGCTCCTATTCCTAGATAAGAAACTCCAACCCCAGTACAGGAGAACTCTTCACAAATACCAAATGGGGCAATGGAACATTCACAATTAACACCTGAGAAGATAGATAAAATGGTGGAAAGGTTCCAGAAAATGGTGAGCGATTTCAATGGCAAGGGAGAACTTAAGAAGGCTGAAGACTGGATTCATGAGGTGGAAAAGACCCTTAGCTTATTAAGAGTTCTAGATAATTTAAAGGTCAAAATGGTCACCTACATCTCAAAGCAAGAGGCAGATTACTGGTGGAGATATGCACAAAGAAATGCCTTCTCAAATTCTGAAGAAATCTCATGGGAAAGATTTAAGGAAGTTTTTAATGAGAAATACTTCCCTGCACATATCAAATCCCAGAAGCAGAAGGAGTTCTTAGAGTTACGACAAGGAAGCCGTTCTGTGGTGGACTATGAAAATAAGTTCATCCAGCTAAAGAGGTTCGCCAACCATATATGTAACACTGAAAGAAACACAATAGATCATTTTATGGAAGGGTTACATCCCGGACTAAGGATGAAGGTGCTGGGGACTAAACCTACTACCATGGCTGAATGTGTTGAAATGGCATCCAAATTTGAAGAAGACTACAAAAGAAGCCAATTCACCAAATTTGGAGGAGGGAGCACCTCTCATCAAAAATCATTCAAGAAAGGCAAGAGACCCTCAAACAATTTTTAGACTTTTAACAAGCAAGGGAACCAAGCAAAAAGGAAACAATGCCCTATTTGTAGAACATATCATCCAGGCCATGCATGCCCTCGTGGGGCACCACAACATCCATGACCCCCTATCAAATGTTATAAATGTGGTGAGATCGGACATTTCTCTAATCAATGCAACAAACCCTTGGCAATCCAAGGTGCAAAGCCTAAAAATGTACCGCATCATCACGGAAGGGTGTTCGCCATTACCGATGGAGAGGCGGGAACATCCAATGTAGTTATTGAAGGTACATTGTTAGTATCTCATCACCATGCCAGAGTACTATTTGATTCTAGTTTAACCCATTCTTTTATATCGTGTATATTTGCATATAGTATACAATTGATAGTGGAGAAATTGGGATTCTATCTAGATGTAATGACACCAATGGGGAAAATAATTAGATTACAGAATATCTTTCAGATGTACCTGTGGAAGTACAAGGGAGAACATTGACTATAGACCTTATTTTACTAAACATGGTAGATTATGATGTTATACTGGGTATGGATTGGCTAGCCAAATACGGGGTAATTATGGACAGCAGAAAAAAGAAACTTACTTGTAACACACCTGGAGAAGAAAAACTAGTATTACAGGGAAAACCAAATGGGTCAGTCAAGCCTATAGTATCAGCTTTGAAGGCTAGAAAATTTGTGTCAAAAGGGTGTCAGGCATTTTTAGCAACTGTAGTTGCTTTGAATGTGAAGCAGCCTAAAATAGAGAAAATTGACATAGTCAAGGAATTCCAAGCTGTGTTTCCTGAAGAAATGCCAGGTTTACCACCTCATAGGGAAATTGAGTTTACCATTGATTTTATTCCTGGTACAACTCCAATTTCTAAAGCACCATATAGAATGGCTCAATTGAGTTAAGAGAATTGAAGAACCAACTTCAGGAATTGTTAGACAAAGGCTTTATCAGACCAAGTAGCTCACCTTGGGGGGCACCTGTTATATTTGTGAAGAAGAAGGATGGGTCAATGAGGCTGTGCATCGACTATCGCATGCTGAATAATGTGACAATAAAAAATAGATACCCACTACCTGGCATTGATGATCTCTTTGATCAACTCTAATCTGCTAAGGTCTTTTCAAAAATTGACCTCCGATTTGGATATCATCAGTTGTGTATTAAAGGTGAAGATATACCCAAGACTACATTTAGAACTCAGTATGGACATTATGAATTTTTGGTGATGGCTTTTAGGTTAACCAATGCTCTAGCCGTATTCATGGACTTGATGAATAGAGTTTTCAAGGAATTTTTGGATAAATTTGTAATCGTATTCATTGACGATGTACTTATTTATTCTACTAGTATACTGGAACATCAAGAACATTTAAGGATTGTGTTAACCACACTTAGAAGGCACAAACTATTTGGTAAATTTTCTAAGTGTGAGTTTTGGTTGGAAAAAGTCAATTTTCTAGGGCATGTAATTTCTCAGAATGGAGTAGAAGTGGACCCTGCCAAGGTGGAAGCTGTAATGAATTGGGAGCAGCCAAAAACAGTAACTGAAATAAGAAGTTTTCTAGGGTTAGCAGGATATTATCATAGATTTATCCAAGGGGTTTCTTGTCTAGATCTTCCTTAGACTTCTTTGACTAGAAAAGGAGTACAGTTTACTTGGACTGATGAATGTGAAAAGAGTTTCCAAGAGTTAAAGAAGAGATTAACTGTAGCACCAGTATTGTCCTTGCCATCTGGGAGTGGAGGTTATGAGATATACTATGGTGCTTCAGGTAAGGGGTTAGGAAGTGTACTCATGCAAAATGGGAAGGTCATTGCTTATGCTTCACGACAATTAAAGAAGCATGAAATGAACTACCCAGTGCACAATCTAGAACTAGCAGCAATAGTGTTTGCCTTAAAATTTTGGCGACATTACTTGTATGGGGAAAAGTTCAATGTATTCACTGATCACAAGAGCCTTAAGTATATTTTCACTCAGGCTTATTTGAATATGAGACAAAGAACATGGATGGAATACCTTAAGGATTATGATTTTACAATTCAATACCATCCTAGGAAGGCTAATGTAGTGGCTGATGCACTAAGCAGACACACAAAGGCAGTGTTGGCTAATGTCACCATCAAGTCAGCTTTTGTTGAAGAAATCTTAAAGGTCCAAGAGGGGGATGTAGCAAGTCAAGCAACGTGTGAAAAGGCAGGGGTTAGTAGAGACTCAGCAAGGGTATTCGGTTTCAAGGAAGACTAGTGGTTCCCTCAAGCTTGAGAAAAACACTACTACAAGAGGCCCATCAATCAAAAAATTTCATACATCCTGGAGGAACAAAAATGTATCAAGATCTAAAAAGAAATTTTTGGTGGGAAGATATGAATAAAGATATAGGGGAGTGTGTGGCTAGGTGCTTAACTTGTCAACAAGTAAAGGCTGACCATCAAAAACCAGCTGGGTTAGTACAAACCTTAGACCTGCCAAAGTGGAAATGGGAACATATCACGAAGGACTTTGTTGTGGGTTTACCAAAGACTCGGACAGGCCATGACATGATATGGGTAATAGTTGATAGGCTACCCAAGTCATCACACTTCCTTCCAATCAAACAAAACCAACTTATTGACAGTTTAGCCCAGTTGTATGTAAAAGAAATAGTTAGGCTTCATGGGGTCCCACTCTCCATCATCTTGGATTGAGATGGAAGGTTTAATGAAGAAGCTGGAAGAGTGTGCAACAAGCATTGGGGACATCACTAAAATTTAGTACAACCTTTCATCCCCAAACTGATGGTCAGTCAAAAAGGACCATTCAAACCTTAGAAGACATGCTAAGGGCCTGTGCACTAGACTGGAAGGGTAGCTGGGATGAGCATCTTCCATTGATAGAGTTTTCTTATAATAATAGCTTCCATGCAAGTATCGGAATGGCACCTTATGAAGCTTTGTATGGACGACCATGTCAATCGCCAACATGTTGGGATGACGTAGGGGAACGAAAGTTGATGAAGTTAGAATTTGTGGAACAATGTACAGATAAGGTAAGATTGTAATGACTCCATTTTTGTAACCTTGAAATCCCATATTGGTAATGAAAAGTTCACTTTTTGAGATAAGGGTATTTTGATCATTTCACTATTCACCCTGGCTAGACCCAAAAATTTGGTCCTTAGAATGGTACCCTTAGGTACATCTCAGAAAAAGGAATCCAACAAGACCAGAATCACCCAAAACGGAGTTAAAATAAGCAAGTTATGGCCCTTTGAAGTTCAAGGGCAAAATTATAATTTAATTTAAAACGCATTCGCTTGAGAAAACAAGGACCCGTTTTGATACGGGCACCCCCTTCTTCCCAAACATACTGGAGGTTTCTAGAATGATGGTGTGCAGGGGGAAAACCACTGCCATTTTGGAAGTTTCCCCACCGCCATTCCCTAGCAGTGGAAACCCCCTCCAGAACCCTCCTTAAGCTCTATAAATAGAGCTCTTGGGCACCTCCAATGGCAGCCCAAAACCCTAGAAAAAACCAATCTCGTAGTGGCAGGCAAGAAGAGAAACCTTGAAAAATACCCAGCCATGAACCAGGTACGCCTTAAACAACTCCAAACCCATCTCCCCCTCAGTCTTTGGTTGAATTTTCCTAAGTTTTTGCATGAGAAACCATGCAAAACGGGGCTCTAGGGAGCCACAACAGAACCAAAATGCTCCGAATGCATTTAAGGCAAACCAACGGGCATGTCCGTGGATGCGCCCGCAAACGAGAAAGAGGGGCGGAGGTCCACCCCATGAGAACATGGATTGATTATTCCATAGTTGGTATAAGTGGAAGATTATACAGTTATCTGGGCGCACTGTACGGATTGAGACTGTGAGCATCAGGTGTACATGGGATGATTGTTATTCAATTGAATACAAGTGGTGGATCTCAAAATTAAAATTGAATAAAAAATACTTTTAAAGATGTTTTTCACTAAATGACTTCAAAACTATAGACTTTTGAAGTTGTTTAAGAAAAAATGACTTTAAAAGACAAGAAATTTCGAAGTTGTTTTGGAAAAAATGACTTTAAAAGTCCATCAAAACATGAGCTTTTGAAGTTGCTTATTTAGAAACGACTTTAAAAGTTTCTCACTTTAGAAGTTGTTTAGTGTAGGTAACTTTAAATGATAATAAAAGGGTTGAACTTTTGAAGTTGCTTATATGAATACGACTTCTAAAGTCACAAACTTTAGAAGTCATTTTTACATAAGCAACTTCAAAAGTTTATCAAGATGTGGTTGTTTTGAAGTGGCTTATACAAAAACGACTTCTAAAGTCACCAACTTTAGAAGTCATTTTTTTGTAATTGACTTATAAAGTGTCCAATTTTGGAAGTAGTTTTTTTGTAAGCGACTTCAAAAGTCAATACAAAATTGGTTCTTTCAAAGTCGCTTATATGAAAACGACTTCTAATGTTGGTGACTTTAGAAGTCATTTTCATATAAGCAACTTCAAAAGTTTGTGACCTTTAAAGTCATTTATGCAAATGACTTTAAAAGTTGATGACTTTCCAAGTTGGCTTGGTATAAATTGCTTATTAAGTGACTTCTGTTATCACTTTTAAATGATATTAAAAGTGTAATAACCCTAATTTTTGTAAATTGATTGAGAAAATCAATAAAGTTTGAGTTTTCAAAAATTTCAGGCTAGAATATTAGGTTATTAGAAATTCTCTTTTTATAGGGATTAAAACATGATTTAAAACTTAAAAATTATGAATATACTAAAAAAAAACCAATCGAAATGACACTAAATACATTGAATTCTGAGTTAAAATGAAAAATCCCTAATTTTCTTCATTTTTATGAATAAAAGGGTAAAATGGCAATTTTACCTATAATTGAGATCTAAGACATCAATATTTAGAATGTACTTGGAAATACAATTCCAACACCACTAAGTACGTTCAATTCTGAGTTTGGGAGAATAAAATAAAATTTTCTCCATATAAGAGCAAAATGGTCCTTTCAAAACCCGTGGGGCCCACAAACGAATCCAATGACCAGAAAATATGCAATGAGTGGTAAAACACTACCAACTGCTAGTGGAGGATCCAATTTTAATTTAATATTTAAAAGAATTAAAACATAATTATTACAAGTAATTATGAAAAATGCTAAACACCTATAAATACCACTCTAAAAATCCTCCAAAAATGTTCATTAAAATTCCCATGAAATCATCTTGCTTACTCTTAAAAACTAGATCTAGATTCCTTCCCAAAATTCCAAAACTCCCAAAAATCTCCCTTCTTGCACTTTCTCTCTCCTCTCTCCAATTGGAAAAAGAGACCTAAATTCAATTAGGCACTCTGTTCCAAATTGAATCTCATAAATACCACCGTCCATACAATCCTAGACTACCTTATCTACAAAACTCCCAAAACAATTTGAAGATCTAATAGTGCAATCAACAGAAAATAACAAAACAAAGGACTATCGGGCTATCTCATCATCAAAGGATATTTATTTCAAATTGGGTTTCAAATCTACATTTTTTCTCCAATCAGGTTGGTGGAACCACTTCTTATACTTATTTCATGTTGTTTTATATAATTTTTATTTTTCCGTAATTAGTTTTAGGTTAAAATTTATAAAAATAAAATAAGGAGCAGAACCCTTTAATTCTCGATGATGGAGAGCTCAGATGAAAAATCTGAGCCATCTAATCAATCCAGAAAGGTCCAAAACCCCTAGGGCAGAAATTTTATAGAGTTTTCAGCCTTGCATTGAAGAGGATTGATTGGATAGTCTAAAATGGACTGTCCGATCTCCCAAATCAAATCAAGATTGAGGAACAGGCTACAAAATGCAGCATGGAGACGGCCCATACGGCAGTGTCTCTGCATGCGTGCGTCACACGTGACATTGTCCCTATGGGACAACTGTGCGATAGCATAGGTCATGGGGGAGTGCATTACACGTGAGTCCGGTGACGGGCGCATGACGACCACTCTACCCGATCAATCTGGGCTATCCGTTCTACTAGGTCAAATCAAATTTGGACCTTAGGAATGACTGTGAACTTCACAATTCAATTGTGGAGTCATCTAAACTCCAAATTAAGATAAAAAAGAAGCTATGGAAAGCTTATAATGTTTATTTCCTTCTAAAACCCTAATATTGATAAAAACATTCCAAAAACTTTTTGTTTTCAAGAATTAAGCTTCTAATTTTCATGATCTTCAAGATCTGAACTGATCAGATCAGTGGGATCTAATATACTAATGATATACTGTTGAAATAAGCGATATCCATGATTTATTTGGATAGATCTAAGATAAATTAAGGGATCTACCCTTTATGGTAGAAAAATCATAAAAATACAAGGGGAACCACTTAATCAATAAGATCAAGTATGATCAGACCCTTGGGATAGATTGAATGAATGATATTATGATGGAAACCATTGAGATCATGGATTGACTAAGACCAAAAACATAGGGATATGATCTTGGACCTTAATGGAGTAAAAGGCCTAAAATTAATTAAAACCCTTGATTAAAAGGAAAAGACCTAACATCTAATGGTTGGATCATAAGTAAAAGGTCTAATAATGAGAAATGGGTTAGCATGAGTTATGCATTGATTTCATTTAATTTATTTCATGAATATAGGATCCATGATAGATTATTTTAGTATAACTTCATTTCAGATGTCCATAAAATTATTCATGAATAATGAATTGTAACTTAGAACCATGTTGGTATGATTTCATGCAATTGTAACTTAAGACCATGCTAGGATTTCATGTTAGATTAGACTATGGTATGAGATGGTACCTTAGGTCCATGATAGTTTAATTTGTGTTTATTAGATAAAGTACATTAATTAGAAATCATGCTAGTATAATCTTAAGTACCATGTACCATTATCATTAAGTTGTTCAATTATGTAGTTTTATGCTTTAAAGTTATAATTCATTTATAGTTAAATTTCATTAGTAGATTTAATTGTTAAAGTAGTTATGAGATAAAGAGCATAAAACACCAAAAATGAAATCTAATGAGAAAGTAGAGTTTCATGACACAAATAAGAGTGAATTATTTGACTTGGACTTAATTAGTAAGGGCTATAGTTAGTATGTCCATATAAGAATTATCAAATCCTTGGCCCAAACTAGGAGAATAAAAAACCCCATGAATGACATTTTAAATGTTCATAGACTTAATTAAAATCAATTAGAAAGAGTACTTAGGGTTAACATGTTCATAGGAACCTTATGAAAGGTTGAGCTAAGGTCACTTTAGTAAATGTTGTACATGGTGGTTAAGGGGGTTTACTAATAAAGCCTCCCTCTTCCCCTATCTTCTATTTATGTGTGTGAGGTCTAAATGCCTCCTTACATGAGGATTGAAGTAACCACTTTATGTTCATTCATTCAGCTAGTAAGCCTTAGCCAATTGGAAATAAGAGGAGCAGTCTAGACATATGCTGAAATAAGTTATCTTCAACTAGTAAAACATTAACTGGTTGAATAATAATAATAAGAGCATAAAAGGTTAGTAAATTACCTAACCCTAATAAAAATTCTTAGGTAAGGATGATCAAACAAGATCCATTACATCTTGAATGATCGAGAACAATAAAAAGAAATAAATACTTCTTGATGATATATATATATATATATTGCTTGCAACTTAGATCAAATAGAAGATCTGAACCCTTGATTAAATATGATTCAAGGAAAAGAACTAAGATCATCCTCCTTAGGGCTGATCAAACAACTAAACTTATATCAAAGGAGAACTAGATGATAGAAGATCTATGTTCTTAATATTTATCAACAAGTATAAATTGTTGATCAAAGGATCTATGAAAGATTAAGATCAAAGAAAGGAATACACAAAGACTTAGAATAGAAAATACTTAGATCTGAAAGATTA
Organism: Warburgia ugandensis; assembly: GCA_035236585.1. Classification (NCBI taxonomy): domain Eukaryota; kingdom Viridiplantae; phylum Streptophyta; class Magnoliopsida; order Canellales; family Canellaceae; genus Warburgia; species Warburgia ugandensis. The sequence goes on along the minus strand of CP141126.1, from coordinate 83,635,059 downwards.
GAAGACCATTCTAATCATCAGATCTATTGATCATTAGGATAGACACTATCTGAGGAATATAGATCATGATAGGACAAAAGATCTAAATCCTTTATATCAAAGGACAAGATTAGACAAAGAATATAGATAGGATTATTCAGATTGTATATGTATTGATAGCATATATGGATTTACAGATTTCATGCACCAGTTAGGATCGTGGAGGATCTGAACAAATGGATCACTACTTAAAGGTAGGAGGATTTTATTAATGCAGATACATGGGATGTACATGTTGAACCCATGACCTTACGTTGACAAGTGTAATGTTAATACTTGTATTAAATCCCCTGAAATCCTTATGATCCAACCAAACACATATGAAATGGTTAAGTTAGAATTGAGGACTAGACTCTAAGTGAATATGGAAGTAGAAGATATTCTAGCCCTAAGTAAATAGACATATTGTCTGATACATGTGAAACCTATTTTATATACAAGCATGGAGGCTTGTGGTTTTGTTTTAAATAGGCATAAGCCTGGGGATGCTATGCTAGGGGAGTTATGAGGGTTTGGCTACGCACTTCCCTACCAAGCATAGCTTGCTAAGATATTGCAAATGTTTCAATGTTTACAATATCTCAGATATAGAGATGGAGAGTTAGGAGCTCAAGACTATAGAAGACTTGTAGAGAATAATCATCAGGGTATACCCCTTGAAGACATGTTTCTTTTTTTTTTTTAAATTGTAATTAGAGTTTCATTGTATGGTGAGCTTTGAGTTTTTGATTATGTAATTTGGACAAGTATTGTAATAGATTTGGGCTGTACTGTGAACCACTAGATCAATTCTGAAATTTAATAAAAATATATTCCTTCAATGGAGTTTTATCTTGTACAAAAATTCTACTTATATTATGTATGAAGTGATGGCTTGGGTTTTTCAAAACAAGTTCTAAAGAAAAGAATTTTTGATGCTTTGTTTTGCGAAATTTTTTTACTAGTAAGGGCCCTGCATTTGAAAATGTATTACAAAATGAGTTATAAAAGCCCAGGTTGTCTCAAAAAGCCCCGTGTGTAGTAGCAAAAATAGTAGTACAATGGTGGCTTTCCATCCCTTGTTTGATAGGTCATAGAACTCAACTTTATATACAACAAAACAACTCATTATACACAGTGAAAGAGGTTTTTCTTTAACACTAATGAGAAGCCCAAACTATATGATGCAATGTAGCTACATGCGACTCATAACACTAAATGATGCACAACCAATCCCTAATGTTAGTGAGATGTCATGTTGATCTTTGTTAATCTATGAGGTTGTAGCTTTTAATCCTAAAGCTAGATTGCTCCTCTTCCAATCTATACTTGAATATTGCTTACTGGTTAGGTCCTGCCCAATGTAGTTAATACAATTCTCATGGAAGGAGGCATTTAGACCTCAATAACAATAAACCTACAACCACAAAGTTCAAGAGCCACTGGAGTGATAATAGATTGACTCTTTCAAAAAGGGTCCTATGAGCTCAAAACCCTAAGTCTCTCATTACTTGATTTTAGATTAATGATTAACAGTTAAGATCACAAGCATATAATGAATTAGAATGATTTCCTAGGTGGGCCAATGATATAGTGATGAAATCCTGTCTTTATCTTATGAGGGTTCCTGTGGGACGCTTATTAACATTAAGTTCCATCCACCATGAAGCAATAAACATGCAATGCAATACAAGAAAACAAACTACTCCAACCTATATGCTATCCAACCAAAGGTTAGATAGGTGCTCTCTAATGCAACAACCCTAATTAAAGATGCAACAAATGAGATGAATGTTGCTTAAATTATATGAATTATTATACCAACCAATGACAATTTATACTAAATGAAATATAGACTATGAAAGTAAATCAAAGTGAGGGATACTTGCAATGGAGTTTTTAATGCAGATCAAGTGTGGCCCTCCATAACATACACTTGTCCTATTTTAATACAACATATATAAAATTGAAACTGAAATTTCAAGTTACAATGGGACTCATTGATAGTGTCACCTCAAAAGAGAGAAAGAAAAAAGTCCTCTTCTAGGAAAGCAATGAAATCTTATCTAGTTGATGAAACTCCACTTCTAGATTTCCCCTCGAATAAAAATACGAAAGATATGTCAATTTTTTATGAATTAGCAAGATATGAAAATGCAATCCAAAAATCCTAATCTAATGCAACCCAGGACTATAATTAAAGGTAAACATTCCAGATAAGAATTTGACCACAAATCTGTTGCGATTCCCAGTCAATAATGCCAAAAACTTGGTGTAGATTTAAAATTACATGTATGTGCACAAATCAATGTACTATTTTCATACAAGTGAGGTAGATCCCATGAAAAATCTCACAGATCTGCAATGGATTGGATTTTATTTAAATTGATTAACTATAGACAAAGAAGAAGACTTAAGATTAAACTAGGAAATTAAATAACATGAAATGGAAGTATGCATGGAATTAGAAATTAAACTTAAAAGAAACTTACTAAAACCTACAAATAAAAAATGAAATTAGAAACTAACCTAACTAACATACAAGCAACAAAAGGAAACTAATGCTAAATTATTATGAATCAAATTAAGAAACTTAAATTAAAGGAAACTACTAAAAATGACAGTTTTCTAAATTAACACTTTCATAAACTAGAATGAGAAACTTTCTAAAGTTAGAACTTTCTAAAAAAAAATAAGGAAACTTTCTAACATTAAAACTAATATACAAAAACAAGTAACCAATGAGATCTAACTATGTTTAACAAGAAATTAGAAACATGCATGTGAATGAAAACTACTATTAAAAAGACTTTCTAAATTTAACACTTTCTGAACCTAAACTAAGATGCAAAAAAATGAGTTAACTACTATCAAAACAAGATTATGCAACTAAACTAAGCAAAAACCAAAAAGAAAATTGACCTAGTACCATGCACATGATCCATGGATTGTACGCATGGTTCTAAGATGCAAAAGTGACCAAAATTGATGAATTTAAAGTGAACTATCATGCAAAATAATTAATTTATGTAACAAAAAAAACATAAAAATCTAAATGGTTTGTTCATTATTTAAGAAAATAAGTGTTTAGATCGTTGGAATTAAAGCACAGAGTTAAGGAAAAACCAATTTTCAAATTTTGGTACTTAAGATCAATCAATAAATCTTACATTAGAAAGTTATTGAAATCATAACTTTTATGCAAGAAAACAACCCAGATCTCAAGCACATTAATGAAATAAATATTCCATAACAAGAACTCCCACAAAAACATCATTGAATTATCACCAAATTACACAAAAAATTAGATGCATAATAGATGTTCAAAAGCTAGATATTGTGTCCAAGTCCCAAGCATAAAACCTAATCTAAACTATAAAAGTGTAATCTAATGCTCACAAACTAAAGTATGCATGCAAAGAAAATATAGAAAGGAATTCAATATAAGAGAAGACTAAGTGGGTGAACTACCTAAGGAAAATTGACCTAAAACTAAAGGTAAACAAACGGAGCAAAACAAAGGAAAAAGCATGATTTCAAGGTGTGTCACCCACCTCTACTTGGAAAATTCGTAAGAAACATGGGCTGTATATAGATGAGTAGGTTTTTAAGTTAGGAAGGGGTAAAACCATGAGGAAAGTGGCTTTAGGGCTAGGGTATTGAATGAGGAAGTTTAGGTGGGAGATGAATTAGCAATATAATGTAAGAAAGAGAGGTGGAAAGATAACATAAGAGAGGCATGATGGCTGGTTTCTAATTTTGAACAAGGTTATAGGCGTCTTTTTCCTAGAAGGAAAGTGGCTCTAATTTTATGATATTTGGTTGATGGCAAGTCAAGGAATAAGGTTTAAGAAAGATGTGGAAAGATCTAGGGTTTTGAAGTTAATTAAATTGAAGTAGATCTAAAGTTTCCTATTTAAGAACCACTTGATCACCCTAGTAGCATGGATTGATTAGGCTTAGGAAATGGATTAGGAATATGGGTTTTCTCTCTTTATGGGTCCTTTAATGTATGATCATCTTACCTTTTACATTAATGTCACAAAATCCCTTCAAAATCACACTTTTGGCATAGCCAAGTTGTTTAAATTGATGCTCCAATTGTGTAACTCCATCTAGCACTCCTCTTTGGTTTAATAGCTCACCTTGATGGATCATTCTTTGGTGGCTTAAGTGGCTTCATTGATTAGCATCAAGGTTTGAGTAGCTCGTATGGGTTATCACCCTTTATTATGGCTTTAATGGCTAAGTAACTTAAATGGTTCCCATGCAAATGTGGTGGAAATGCATGGCTTGGGCTTGGGTCTATTTCTAGTTACCTTTTCCTTATTCAATTACCTTTTTTATATCCCTAGGATGATCTAGAAACTTCATTACATCCTTTATTGATGACATTTAGGCTTTGGCTTGCTTAGGTTTCCTAGTTAGACTAAGAAACATCATAAATAGCTTTATTTTCCATCTCGATCAATCTGAACCATTGGATTACCTTCTCAAAACCTACAAAATAAGAAAAACCCTAATTAATTCCTAGAAAATTATGATTGACTATTAATTGAAAAATAATGATATGAGCTACAAAGCTTAGTAAGGAAAAAGAACTAAAGCCATGCTTATCTTGCTATTTTTGTTGCTCTTAGCTCAACTCCCCATTCATGTCCAACTAAAAAACTTTCGTTTCCATTTCAATCGATAGTTAGCAAAGTCATGAAAAGGTAATATTAGTATAACATATCAGCTTCCAACAAAAATTACAATTTATATCAAATTCAAATTGTAAGACAATAAGCATAGCATCAGATAAAATCATACATGAATGTATTTCATTTGATTATTTTCTTATCAATAATAAATAATTATGACATCATCACACTAACCAAGTAGTGATCTCCCTTAAGATTTACCCTCTTAGGTGGCTCCACCATTATTCCAAAGAACCAGGCAACCCTTTCCCTCTGGATTAATGATCTTGGGTAGCTCCAATGATAGGTTCCCTCAAGATTTACCATCTTGGGTGGCTCTTCTACAATTATAATCAACCAGTCAGCCCACTTCCCTTAAGGTTTACCATCTTAGGAGAATCAATGTCTGACAGCTCATCCCTAAGGATTTATCATCTTAGGCGGCTCTATCATGATCCTAAAAGATCAGGCAACCATTTCCCTCAGGGTTTACCATTTTAGGAGGTTCAATACCTGATGCTTTGGCTCCACCATGATCCCAAAGAACTAAACTACCCTTTCCCTCAGGGTTTACCATCTTGGAGGCTCAATAACTAGCAATCCTTTCCTCAGGATTTACCATCATGGGCGGCTTCACCTTAGTTGTAATCAACTAAGTAGCCCTTTCCCTTAGGATTTACCATCTTGGAAGGTGTTTACATAGTCTACTAGATGGACCTCAGGGCTTACTATCTTAGGGTTCACATAGTTTATCACAATTGTCATCATCATCATAATTAAGCATGGTTAAGAAAAATATCATAAGATAATTTTAACAAGTAATTGCAATTCATATTATCCACACAATCAATATGATAATCTATATGATCTACACATCCATAGTCTTAATTATAAAGTGAAAAAAATCAATAAGAATTTAAGGATAAAAGAGGGTTTAATGATCTTACCCGTGTTTGAGCTTCAATTCACAATTCAATTACCAATCTCATTTAGATTGTACTGAAAACCTAAATTGAAAATACTAGTTCTAAGTGAATTTGATAATTCTATGTAAATTATTGTAATTACTTCATGATATCTACTCATAATATCATTGATCTAAACTCTAATATCTAAATTTATGATCATGACACCAATTGGTAGCTATAAAAAATTATCAGCACCATTGATCTCTAACCTATGGTCAAGATTGAGCATGTACCTCTAGAGATTTCAATTCCCATTAATAAAAGTAAGTTATTTAACAATTCAATGATTTTAACCATAATCTATGGTCTGATCGCATTTTCTTACCCTCGATAGTCGCCAATCAAGTATTTGACAGTCAAATCTAACCTTGATTAGCTATCCATAATTGGTCCATTTTTTTCAAAGATCACTATTGATGTCTAATTAGAGTCATAAATTATGTATATCTACCTCCTAATCATGTTTATAATGATCTGATGTAAAGATTTAGGTTCTCCTTGTGCACTAACAATTTAAAATATATATATATATATATTCAATGATTAGATAGTCTCTTATTAAAGATCAGTTGTCATGGATAAAAATATCACGTATGCATTGTCCAAATTCCAAAAAATTCTACTTTTAAGGTTTCGCAAAAAAAAGTCACAATCGTCTATTAGGTGACCAGATTCCTATAGTTGCCAATGATATACACAATATGAATGTTTGCAAAATCTTCACAAAATTGTTCTACATTTCATGAATTTGAATTTCTAAAGTTTTTCCTTCTAAAATTTCACCAAATTTTTGTTTTTGGCCTAATTTTGTCATGGTTTGCAAAACTATCCGAGTTACTATTTTTCTCAAATTTAGGTATCATTACTTGATAGATTTTCATGAAACTAAAGGGGTTTCACTTAGAATCACATGAGGAACAAGATGAACAGTTTTGATTATCAATCAAACATTGTTCCATTGACTGTGTTTTTTGATAATAGACTTCCTTCGTAGGTTTCTTTCAATTACTGACAATGGTGATCTATTTCCAGTGAGAAAGGAACAAAGGGGAAGGGAAGGAATGAAAGGGAAGAGAGAAAGGATAGTGGGTTGGCCTACCTGTCATCGGTCATTGTCTAGTGATAGATTGTTGATCTAGCAACATTTTCTCCATGGTTCTCACTAAACTCAATAGGTTATTCACTATTGTAGGTCACCGGTGTCATTTGTATGTCACTAGAGGGAGATGAGAATCGAAGGAAGATAGTGATGATCGATTAGGGACATGTGAGGAGGGCAAGAAGGTGAGAGGGGGCTGCTAAGAGGGAAAGGGAGAATAGGTTTTTCCTGTGCTTTCCATTTTTTATGCAATCTCTCACAAGTCAAGCTGCTCCACGTGACTCACTTGGTCACTAATGGTTGAAGGTAGGGCTGTCATTATTAATTTTGACCCCCTCCTTTCATTTGTAAATTTTTTGGATTTTTGGGCCTAGATCTCTATTTCATGCATTCTTTGTGTAGTTTGAAAGTTATCATTGAGCAGAATCCAATAATTGACATTTCATCATCTAATTTTAATGCTTTTAATTAGTTTTTGAAATTACTTTATAAGTACTTGATTTTTTATAAAATTTTCAATTTGCTATGAACTTAGAATGGAATGTCAAGTCATTTAATTTGTAATAAGATAAAAAATTTATAGGTTTGAGGATTCAAATTTTTTTGAACTAAATTTGATTCATGTTTGAATTCATGCAGGGCCCACCTGCTCAATCCCACCTTGGTTGTCTTGTTTCACTGAATTTGAGAAGATCAACAAGTTAATTGTATAATTAACCTAATTTTTGAACATAGATGTGACAACACTTCCCTCCTTAAAGAAGTTTCATCCTTGAAATTTAACTAGATACTTGAGTCCTCTAATAATTCTTGGTATTATAGCTTGATTTTCGACTCCACCTCCCACGTGGCTTCTTCTATCCTGTGACGTTGCCACACAACTTTTATAAGATGTATCACTTTTCTATGCAAAACCTATTCTCTTTGGTCAACCTCCTATATTTACTTCTCCTCATACTAAACATCATCTTGGATGACAAGATCTATCTAGTCATGAACATGAGAAGGCTTTGGCTCATACTTTTGCAACATTGACACGTGAATAACATCATGAATCTACAATACATGTGGAGGCAAGGCCAAGCAATAAGCAACTTCTCCAACCCGTTCCAAAATCTCAAATGGTCTAATAAATCAAGGAGATAGCTTCTCGCTCTTGCCAAAATGTGTCACTCTTGGTCTTGGCTAAGCCTTAAGGAACACATGATCTCATACCTTAAACTACAATGGTCACCTCCTATAGTCAGTGTAGCTCTTAGATCTACTCTAAGCTATCAACAACCATTGCCTAATTCGCTTCACCTTCTCTATAGTCTCTCTGACTAACTTAAGGTGTAACAATAATGTGTCACCAACCTCTGCTCAACAAACTAGGGATCCATACGGTCAACAATATAATGCCTCAAATGGTGTCATTCTAATACTGATTGAAAACTATTGTTGTATGAGAATTCCACCAATGGTAGATGTCTTGCCCACTTCTCTTAAAATTCTAATGCACAAGCTCTCCACATATCTTCGAGCACCTAAATCACTCTCTCAGACTACCCATCTATTTAGGATGAAATGCAGAGTTAAAAGTCAACCTTGTACCCATTGCTTCCTATATGTTCTTCTAGAACCAGGAAGCAAACCTCAAATATCTATTTGACACAATGGATATAGGCATGTCATGTAACATTACAATCTCACATATCTCAAGTGAATCAGTAACATTCACTAGTAGGAAGTGCACTGAATTGGTCATTCTATCAACAATCACCCATATGTTATTCCAACCTTGCCTAGAACGTGGAAGACCTACCACAAAATCCAGGGCAATTTGCCCCCAATTCCATTCTGCCACCAGTAGAGGTGGTAGTAATCCCACATGTTTGTGATGTTCTGCTTTAATTTGTTGACATGTCAAACATCAAGTAACAAACTCAGTAATGTCCTTCTTCATGAATCTCCACTAAAAGTGTTTCCTAAAGTCATGATACATCTTTGTGCTACCAAGATGTATTGAAAATTGAGACCAATGTGCTTCACACAATAGTTCCTTCTTGACCTCATAAACCATAGGTACCGGGAGTCTATCTAAGTACTTTAACCCACCAAAAGAATCCATAGTCCAATGCTTGAAACTCTTGCCATTTTCTAATCTAGTTCTAATCAATTGATATAAAAATGCAAAACTTTCAGATGAGCCAACCTAGAAGTCATACTCAGTTAATAACTCACGAGTCTTTCTTTTGAAAACTAGAAGCCTTGCCATGAAACCTCTAGGCTTTTTGCTTAGTGCATTGGCAACAACATTTTCCTTTACTGGGTGATACTAAAGTGTGAAATCAAAATTTTCTAAGTATTTAACCCATCTAATTTGTCTCAAATTCAAATCCTTCTGAGCAAAGATGTACTTCATACTTTTGTTGTCCATGAAGGCATTAAACTTTTTCACTATACAAATAATGTTTCTAGAGCCTCAATTCAAACACCACCATTGCAAGCTCTAAATCGTGAGTGGGGTCTCATTTTTCTTTAACTAACAAGACCATATGCCACAAATTTTCTTTCTTGCATTAGGACACAATCCAGTCCCAAGTGTAAGGCATCACAATACACAACATAACCTACACCTCGCTTAAGAATGATGAGCATAAGTGCTGTTGTTAAATGTCTCTTTAGCTCCTAGAATACCATCTCACATGAGTCATCCCATTCAAATTCCATGCCCTTTTCAGAGTCATAGATGCTACTATGCGTGAAAATCCTTTACAAACCTCCAATAATAACCAACTAGACAAATGCTGCTTATGCTCCTCCCTAAACCTTGAGTATATCAACACGTCATCTACAAACACGACCACGAATTTATCCAAATATGGGAGGAATATTCAATTCATTAGACTCATAGAGGCTGCTAGAGCATTTATTAACCCAAAGGCATCACTACAAACTCAAAATGACCATATCGAGTCTTGAATGCTGCCTTAGGGATATCCTTGACCCTTCCTTGTAGCTGATGGTGTTCAAATCACAAGTCAATCCTAAAAAACCATGTAGATCCCCTCAGCTAATCAAATAGTGGAATCAACTCAATACTAGTGTTAGCATCATCATGACTCACCATGCTTGCCATCTAGCTACTTTAGTGCTTTTGGTGTCTGTAACCAACATGGACTTGTGGGAAATAATAATCCATAATGCAAAGAAATAAAAATGAACTTCATTTGGCATGAAAAATGTCACCCTCTTTCTATTACAAGCAATAAATGTAGGATACTAGAAATAGAAATCCATCCCCATGATTACATCATAAGGAGTGATATCCATCACCACCAAATCTAGTATCTCTCTATGACCTGCCACATTAGTGTCATATTCTCAACAAACCTTGTTGGAGGTAATACTTGGCCCCATTGGCAATTCAACTCACAATGTTGAGTCTAGTGGTTTGGTGTCCATGTTCAAGTCAAACAACACAACCATGCCTTAGTGGGATCTAACAGTCCAACTAGATTTGGGTGGTCCCAACTTCCTGAACTCTACCAGGGCAAGTATTTCCCTGCTTACAACCTCTCTGGGAGCTTGTGTGGGCCAGTACATTAGGGACTAAACACCTAATCCCCTATAAATGGCTTTAGTGATTGTCTGAGTTATCCATCCCATAGCATCCTAAACTAGATAATTTGTTTGCATCATTGATCCTCTAGAACTTGTGCCATCACATATAGTCTTAACCATGACCATGCCTTTCATAATGTCATATAGTAAGAGCTAATGAACCTATCAAACATAGGTGATAGTAATCAACAGCCAACTAAGGCAATTTAGAAGACACCAAGTGCATACATTTCCTCTACAAAGGAAATTATAAGCTAGTAAACAAGTTGTTCTCTAGTGACCTATGACTGTGCTTTTATATCACAATGGAAGTAACAACAAAACTAGATTCTCTGCTACTATATAAGATATGGTTTAAATGATTGAATTTTAAACATGTAATTCTACCAAAATTTGGGTAGAGTCTCCTCTCTTTTTTGAACCTAAGCATTTAATGAATGTGCTATTGTTCACCTAATAAATGATTTCACAAGTATCAAAAAGTATATAGGATACGTAGTCTCCTCATGATTCACTACAAAAATTTACAAACTCATGTTCACTAACTTGGAGTTCTAATTGAGTTCTCATGCACACATCATCAACTTAAAAGTATATAGAATGTTAGAAACATATGCATAGGGTTATTCATCATATCATATAGTACAACTTATGTTTATTACTACACATACATATATATCACATAGCATGTAACATTAGCTACTCAGGCTTCATTTGTTTCTATTAAGAGCCTTCCCTTTGTTAGCTTAACTGGCACCTAAAAATTAATAATATGAGCAACAAAGCCTAGTAAGGAAAAAGAACTAAACCCATGCATATCTTACCATTCTTTTTTCACTTAGCTCAACTCCCCATTCATGTACAACCACAAAACATACAATTCCATTTCAATAGATAATTAATGAAGTCATGAACATGTAATATTAGGTGTAACACACTAGTATCTAAACAAAATTACATTTATTCCAAATTTAAATTGTAAGGCAATAAGCACAGCATTCAGATAAAATTATACAGGAATGTATTTCATTTGAATGTTTCCACAACAACAAAAAAAAAGTATGACATCATCACACTGATAAGTATCACCTCCCTCAAGGTTTGCCATCTTGGGTAGCCCAATATGAGTATCACACATAAGGCTACCAAACTCACAAGATTTACCACCTTGGATGGTTCCCCCATGATTCCAAAGAACTGGGTAGCCCTTCCCCTCAGGGTTTACCATTTTCCATGGCTCAAATGTCAGGTTCCCTCAAGATTTACCATCTTGGGTCATTCCACCGTGATCTCAAAGAACTAAGTAGCCCTTTCCCTCAGGGTTTACCATCTTGGGAGGCTCGATAATTGATAATCCATTTCTTAGGATTTACCATATTGGGTGGCTTCACCTAAGTTGCAATCAACTAAGTAGCCCTTTCCCTCAAGGTTTACCATCTTGAAAGGCATTATCGTAGTCTATCAAGAGGCCCTTAGGGCTTACTATCTTGGATTGACACAATTTATCATAATACACACCATCATAATAGTGAAGCATGGTTAATGAGGATGTCACATGATAATTTCAATAAGTAATTGCAATTCATATTATCCATACTATAATAACCCCAATTTTTATGAATATAATTGAATTATTAAAAACTAAAGGTGGAATTGGAACTTTGAGTTCCAGGGGAATTCATTTTTATAAAAATAAAATCAAGAATTAAAACTTGGATATTTGTAATGTACTCGAAAAATCAATTAGAATGATTGTAAGTATGCCAAATTCTGAGTCCAGATGAAAAATCCTTATTTTTCTCTATTTTTATGAATAAAAGGGTAAAATAATAATTTTACTCATAACCGAGACCTAAGACATCAAAATTTGGAATGTACTCAAAAAATTGATAGAAATGACATTAAGTACTCTTAATTTCAAGTTCATAGGAATAAACCCTAATTTTCTCCATTTTTGGAATTAAAAGGGCAAAACGATCTTTTCACAACTATGTGGGGCCCATAAGGTGGGCCAACAGTCTGGTAGACCACCATCATGAGTCAAACCACTACCAGCTGGTAGTGGATAAGGAGGTTGTAGTGGGAATCCAATGCCAATTTAATAATAAAAAGAAATGAAACATAATTATGTTATGTATTCATGGAAAATTCAAAAATCCTTATAAATAGCCCATAAAATTTCCCAAAATTTTTCCTAAAAATCCCCCACAAGGTTCCCTAGAATCCCCTATAACCCCAAATCCAAAATCCTCCCCTATCTTCCCCAAATTTTCCTTCTATTTCTCTCTTTCTCTGGGGACATGTCCCCAAAAACATCTGGGAAGACGACTCCATGTCTGCATCGAGGGCGTCCAGGGACACATCCTCCCAAATCAGCTAGGGTTTTTGCCCAGGAAACCCTAATTCAATTAGGCATGGCATTCCAAACCTCAGTTCTAGATATTAACTGTTAGATCTAGTTGGACAGGGTTGATTTACAAAAGGCCTAAGGTTCTATGATGATACACTGATTGGATCACCAAAAAACTCAAAATGAAAATCAAGCACATCTAGGGTACCGTCTCCGATGATATTTTCAGGTTATTCTGGCCAATCTGGGCATTAAAAGGTGATCTTAAACCGTTAAATATATTTAGAATGGGGTGGAATGTGTTTCCCCTATGGTTTCCCTCCTCTGGCAACTGTACTAAAGAAATCAAGGACTGCATGTATTTTTCCTCCATTTAGGGTCATTTCTAGTTATCTTGATTTTTTGGTGTTATCTCTCTCTCTCTCCGGTGAACTTCTCTTCACTGAACCTGCCCAGGTAAGCTTAAACCCCCTCCTCCGATCATTTTGGCACTGTAATGTTGATCTCCAGCCTTTAGGTGAAACCATCCGACGGTCCAAATCTAGACCGTCTCACCCATAGCCGGTCACCTCTATCAGACAACCTGTAAAAGGTGGTAATAGGCACTCTGGCCACTTTCGTTTTTGTCATTTTCTATTGGAATTATCTCAACCATCCATTTATTGAATAGAAATCTTGTTTCTTCAATTAAGAGCTCATTTTAGCTTTGATTTTAGATTTAAAAAACTAATGAATTCCTCATGTTATGTAAAATCTATTGGAATCATGATATCTATGTTTCTAATTGTATTTATGTGAGATAATTTCCAAAATCCGTTGTGACAATCTTAGATCATGCCTAAGATGACCTTAAAGTGTACATCTAATCTGATAGATGGACCCTAGACACCAAAAAACCCTAGTAACAACAATCACAGTAAAATTTATGGATATCTGGATCAAAGAATTAGGCTATGTCATATTCGATCAATCTGGACCCTTAAAAATGTCTAAAATATTAAAATTATGATTCAGATCTTATTTTAAGTCCAAATTTAAATCTGAAAGCACTAATGAATTTCTTATGTTATTTAGAATCTTATGAAAGCATGATAATTATGTTTTTAGGAGGTCACAAAACCTTAAGGACCATGACCACAATAAAAATTTTGGATCACTAGATTGAGTAATTGAAAAAAAAAAATTAAAGATCAATATCAACCATTAAAACTGGCTGAAATCTTAAAATCCAAATTCTGATCTCAATTTAACTTCAAATTAAGATAAAAAAGTTGGGTTGGATTCCTCTTAATGAGGAGAATCTGGTAAATCAATAAAATCAAAAGTTCAATTCATGAAACATTCTATTTTTAAGGAGATAAGGGTGCTACCATCCTTAATCTACAAGATCTGGGATGATCAGACCATTCAAATCATTATGGATGATGATCTAATGATTTAATAACTTTAAAAAATGGGTTGAATGTAATTGAATTGGCAAATATTAACATCTTAACCATTAAAAGTAACTAAATCCTTAAAAATACATATTAATCTCCATGATCAAATTGATCAAGGATGATCAAAGACTTTGAATAAGTGAGGATGATGATATAAGGGTAATATCATAAAAAATGAATGGTTTGATGTGAATAATTTGGGATAAATTAAGATCTATGCCCTTAAATTAGATAAAATGGCTTAAGATCTTCTTAATCGGTTAGATCAAGAAGGATCAGATCATGAGATAAGATGATATCAATGATCTAGTGATGAGATCACTTTGAAAAAATGAGTAGATCGAATAAAAATAAATGATCAAGACCTAAACCCTAAATAGGAAGAAAAATGTTTAGAAATGAAAGATGATAATTGGATCATGATGATATGTTAATTGTGTTTATTTGAATAATTAATGCTATTGTAAATGTCTTTTATTGCTTAGTAGATTTAATTGTTAGAGTTACTTATTTAATTATTTATGCTTTAATGTTCATATTATGTAAATTACATGAAAAATGTAATTAATGAAATATAGATATTAATGGACATTTACAATAAACATAGGACATGGACTTAAGCATAGCTAAGGGCTATAGTTAGTAGGATAATATAAGGATTATCAAATCCTTGGCCCAAATTAGGAGAATAATAAACCCCATGAATGACATTTTAAATGTTCATGTATTTAATTAAAATCAATTAGAAAGAGTACTTAGGGTTAAAATGCTCAAAGGAACCTTGTTAAAGGTTGAGCTAGTGCCACCCTAGTGGACTTTGAACATTGTGGTTATAGGGGGTATACAAGAGACAAGGGCTTTTCCCTCGTCTCCCATTGACGTAAATTGAGGTCTAAATGCCTGCTTACATGAGGGTTGTATTAATCACTCTTTGAGCAGACTTTAACTAATAAGCATTGGTCAATTTTGACATAAGGAGGAGCAGTTTAGACTTATGATGAAATAAGCTATCTTCAACCAGTAAAACATTAACTAGTTGAATAATAATAATAAGATCATAAAAGGTTAGTAAAATATCTAATCTTAATAAAAATGGTAAGTAAGATAATTAAGATCAAACAAGATCCATAAGGAAATCTTGAATTATCAAGAACAATAAGAATTATAACATTGTATTGTATTTAGTATGTATGCTTATTAGTATGTTGTAGATCAAATCTAGATCATTAGATTAGATAATCTAAACCCTTGATCAAATATGATTCAAGTAAGTGAACTAGGATCATCCTCCTTCGGGATGTTCAAACAACTGAACTTAGATCAAAGAAAATCTAAATTATAGAAAGTCAAGGCCCTTGATCTTTATTGACAAGTATAAATTGTTGATCAAAGGATCTATGAAAGATCAAGATCAAAAATATGAATACACAATGACTTAGAAAATACTTATATCTAAAAGATTAGAAGATCATTCTAACATTCAGATCTATTGATCAATAGGATAAACACTATCTAAGGAAGATAGATTGTATAGATGATAGGAACATAAGAAATATCTAGATCCTTTATATCAAAGGACAAGATTAGATAAGGAATATTAATATGAGATCATCCAAGTTGTTTAGATAATGACAGTATGTATGTGTTTATAGATTACATATGTCAATCATGGAAGATCTGAATGGATGAATCACTACATGAAGGTAGGTGGAACTTTAAGAATACAAGACTTAGAAAATACTTAGATCTAAAGGATTAGAAGATCATTCTAATCGTCAGATCTATTGATCAATAGGATAAATACTAATTGAGGAAGATGGATTGTATGGATGATAGGAACACAAGAAAGATCTAGATCCTTTATATCAAAGGGCAAGATTAGATAAAGAATATAAATAGGAGATTATCCAAGTGGTTTAGATAATGACAGTATGTATGTATTTATAGATTACATACATCAATCATGGAAGATATGAATGGATGAATCACTACATGAAGGTAGGTGGAACTTTAATAATACAAGATCTATGGTCTATGGAATTGTTGTTATGCATAGAAATTATAATGCTTAAGAATAATAATATGCTTAGTTTCATTTGAATCATAATTCATATATTTGAGATAGAAATAAACTGTTGAAATTAGATGGACTACATAATAAATACCTAGGTATCATTTATGATTACCCCTAAATTTGGATAAGAATATAATAATAAAGGATATCATTTGTATCAAATGAGTATCCTTACACTTAATAACATTTTGGTATATGAATACCAAAATAAAGGTAATGGGGATCATTTACAATAAATGATTAATCCCTAAATTTAGAAATAAAATTATATCCTTAGAATAAGGATATTGAATACAAGGGTAATAATATAAATAGACATATCATCTAATATGAATAAGAAGTATTTTATATACAAGCATGGAGGCTTGTGGTTTTGTTTTAACAAGCATAGGCCTAGGGATGCTATGCTAGGGGAGTTATGAGGGTTTGACCACCTGCTTCCTAAAATTTGATGATATGATGATATCTTGTTCAAAGAGAGGCTAAAAGTCAGGTGGGGCAATGGTGAATAGGGTAGTTATCCGAGTGTGCTAGTACAGATCAAACTACAGTAGGGTAGTCCTTGAGTATTTTGCATTATGATGCATGGCATAGTGAGATGCCAATGCTACCCTAATGAGGGAGTATTTTCCTAGAAAAAGTATAGATGATTTATCAACTCAGTATATCTAAGTACAATTATTGATGTTTGAGATATTGACTATTTTTCAGGGTTTTTTACCGTATATATATATATATATATATATATATATATATAAACGATATGGTGGTGAGTGGTTTGGAATTATCATAGTAGATGTTACATGATAAATTATATGATAGAATGATCATATATGGTATGGTTCATGGAAATTAAATTATGTGATTCATGTGGAATATGATGATTATGAACACTGTACTTTTGAATTATAAGATTCCATATGTTCTTAAATCCCCTACCAAGTATAGCTTGCGAGATATTGTAAATGTTTGAATGTTTACAATATATCAAATACGGAAAGAAAAGAATGGAGGGATACGACATGGGAAGACGAAGACCATACTGTTGATCAAGATTATGTACTATTGTGGAAAGGATTGGATTGTATTTTGATCTGTGTATTTTGGACATAAGATATAATAAAGGGGTTGTGTATGTGAACCACTGGATCAATCTTGCAATTTTAATAAAATGAGTTTCTTTGGAAACATATGTTGTATACTAAATTATGTATGTATATGTGAGTGAAATGTGTCATTCGGGTTTTTTGAAAAGAATTTCAAAGAAAATATTTCCACTACTTAAGTTTTCAAAATTTTTGCAAAATTAGTTGACCACCATTTGAGAAGAAATAATGCCCTGGTCACCACACATACAAACAATATGATAATCTATATATTATACACTTCCATAGTTTTAATTATAAAGTGAACAGATCAATGAGAATTTAATGATAAATGAGGGTTTAGGGTTCTTACTTATGTTTGAGGGACAATTCACAATTCAATTACCAATATCATTCAAATCATATTCAAAACTTGAATTGAGAATACTAGTTCTAAGAGAATTTCATAATTCTACATAAATTACTATAATTACTTCAAGATCTCTACTCACAATATCATTAATCTAAACTCTTATATCTATATTTACGATTAGGACACCAATTGGTCTCTATCTACTAATATCAGCACCATTAGTCTCTAATCGATGGTCTAAATTGAGTGCATATCTCTAGAGGTTTCAATTCCCATAATTAAAGGTAAGTTACTTAGCAATTTTATGATTTTAATCCATGGTTTGATCACCTTTCCTAACCTTCAATCATCGCCAATCAAGTTTTGGATGGTCAGATCTGACTTAATTATCTATCCATAATTGGTCCCTTTTTTCATAGATTACTATTGATGTCTAATTAGATCGTAAATTACATAGATCTACCTTCTAATGGCATTCTTAATGGTCAGATGTAAAGATCTAGGATTTCCCTATACAATACAAATTTTTTAAACAAAAAATTCATTGATGAAATAGTCTCTAATTGAAGATTAGTCACCATGGATGAAATATTAGGTATGTATTATTCAAATTCCTAAAGTTTCTATTTTTAAGGTCTCACTTAAAAAAAGTCATAGTCGCTGGAGAAGGTAACCAGATTCTAGTAGTCGCCGAC
This sequence comes from Warburgia ugandensis, assembly GCA_035236585.1. Classification (NCBI taxonomy): domain Eukaryota; kingdom Viridiplantae; phylum Streptophyta; class Magnoliopsida; order Canellales; family Canellaceae; genus Warburgia; species Warburgia ugandensis. The sequence continues at coordinate 83,616,670 of CP141126.1, read as the reverse complement.
GGCATAAATAGTATGGATGTTTGCAAAATTTTCACAAAAATGTTTTGCATTTGATGAATTAGAATTTATAGAGTGTTTCCTTCTAAAACTTTCACTAGAATTTCATTTTTTGGTCAAATTTTATCAAGATTTGAAAAATACCCAAGTTACTATTTTTCTCAAATTTCAATGTCATTACTTGATGGATCTTCATGAAACCAAAGAGGTTTCACTGAGAATCTCATGAGGAACAAGATGAATGATTTTGGTTATTGATCTAGCACCATTCCATCGACTGTATTTTGCAACAATCAACTTCCTAAGTAGGTTTCTTCCAATTGTCAGCTGTGATGATCAATTTCAGTGAAGAAGAAATGAAGGGGATGGAAAGGAATGAAAGGGAGAGAGTATGGAAGTGGGTTGGTGTACCTGTCATCAGTTATCATCCAGTGATGGATTGTTGATCCAATAATGTTTTCTTCATCGTTCTCACCAAATTAGACGGGTTTTTCATTGTTGTAGGTCACTACTCTCATTTGTAGGTCATCGTAGGTAAATGGGGATTAAGGAAAGATAGGGATGATTGTTTGGTGACCCATGAGATGGGGTGGCAAGGGGGGTAAAGAAGGCGAGAGAGGGCAGCTTAGAGAATTTGATCTTTGACTTATGGAAATAAATGTACTTTATGGAAGTTGTATGGTTCCAATTGTTGTTTGGTCTAGTTAAAACCCAAGGAACTTGGAGGGTGATGCTTCTAATATGTTGCCATTTAAATCTAAATGAATGTGGGCGTGTTTCCTATACTTAAATTGATTGTATGATAGGGTTTTTTCCAAGAGATAAGAAGAAAAAATGTGACAGAATTTGCTATAAAAATTAATGTCCAGAGATTGCTTGAGAAGGCTATGTTTCCTTTCCCTTTTCTTGTTGGATGAGTAAGGACATTATGATGGATGTGTGCTTGCTCTTCAAAACTAAGGGCAGCTGAATTTCTAAGAGAAAGAGGGAGATAAATCAACATAATTTCCTACTAGTTTTTTCAAAAAATTGATGCCCCATAAAGTGTGGAATAGCTATGGTTAATAATGTTGTTTACACTTAGGTATATTGCCTTAAATGCAATGATGATTTAGGCATGAGGTAAGAAAATGATAAGCTACTTCCTGTGGAAAAAATCTTAGTAAGGACATTGATATTATAATCTAATTGAGCACAATTTCCTTTAGTTAGAGCTGGAGATTGACAGCTAAAACTTACCTATGCTTCAGTGTTGAAGTGCTATGAGAAAAACAATTTTAGGGAAACACTCTAAGAGCAACTACATCAAATGCAAACCTAAAGTGAAGACATGAAACCACTTAGCACAGAGAACATTAGGATCCTTCATGAAACTACCTTAAACTCTAAATTAATCAATGCATATCCCTAATAACAAGATTGAGTGTTTTCATAAGAATAATCTCTAAAGCACTCTTAGGAAATGGCATGAACATGACAACCCAAAGCATGCTAAATCCCACTAGTATGTATCCTATGATTACTTGAATTGTGACAGTTTCACAAATGATACGTAATTGTTTCAACTTATGTTTGTTTATGGAAGTGTATGTAATTTGTGATTTTTGGGATTCATACTCATCTTTTGGTCTTGCTTATGACCATAAGTAAGAAGGAAGGACATGCAGAATGTGGTAAAAAGTCTACTACTTATAGGACTTTGTTTATGGAATTATGATGATGCATGAATCATGGCACTTGTATGGAAAGCGTACACTTTGAAGTCATTTGAGATTTCTCATTTATGCATGAGATAGTGTAAAACCTAAAACTTCTATGTTTCAAGTTATAACTGATTTAGAAAGTGATTTACCAATTTGTTCAGATGTTTTTAGGAAAGATCTCTTGAAGTAGCTGTAAGGCATGTGAGGTTTTGATTTGATTTTGTGAAGAATCACTCGACAATGGCTCGAGTAGGTGGACCTTGAGGCATATGCTCACTGAGTAGATATAAGGCCTGATGATGGTTCAAGAGTGTTGGACCATGATCCAAGAGTATTGGACACTGTGTGATTATTGTTGATGTCTAGGATTATTAGACCTATCTAGGAACATTGAATAGTATGTGATATGTTATTGCTGTCTAGGAGTGTTGGCCAGTATGTGATGTGACAGAAGGGAGGTCTCTACTAGTAGGATAAGTGTGCCAGTGTCCTCGTGACAAAACCAAAAGAGTCGCCTCATATGTATGTACTGATATTGCATGATTTGAGGAGTATAGTTGCACAACTTTGATCATTTTCCTCATCAAAGCATCTATTATTATCTTTCTCATTATCGAGGATTTACCATTTGAGGTTTTACTTGAGAGCTTGTATCTTGAATGGTTTTTCCTAGATCTTTCCAAGCATCATGTCAATTATACTATACTTGAATTTAATGTTAAATTGGATTATATTAGTGACTATACTTGCTCTAACTAAATCTAGACTTGATGCATTGACTAATTATTGTATCTTTTACAAATTGTTTAAAGCATGCCATAGAACTCTTAATTACTTATCTACTCAAGCAATCTTTACTGCTGGCTATCATGTAATTGGTAGGATTAGGAGTATTATCCTTGTTCTACAGTGAGCATTTTATGCTCACCCCCACACAAACATTCCAGGTGAGACATGAATGAGTTACATAGCAGGAGAGGAGGTTCCTCAGTAGCTGAGTGGTTTTCATGACATTTTGATTTTTGTGGGAAAAGAATCTTCTACTTATTTTAGAAGTTGAATTTTGCGATAGGCTAAAATTAGTACCACATTTTGTAAGTTTATGTTTAATATATTGTAAATATTATGGACTATCAAAGAAAGTTTGTTTTCATAAAAATTTATGTTGTGACTAGTGGAATCCTATGGAAACATAAATTGATTTAGCATATTTTCCCTATTTTAATCAATGTTAGAAGATATCATTGTGAAATTCAGTTTTGAAGATGAGTGTTTTCAAATATATGTGTGTGTGTGTGTGTGTGTGTGTGTGTGTGTGTGTGTGTGTGTGTGTGTGTGTGTGTGTGTGTGTGTTATTATGCCTCTTCTAACTGGTTTTCAAAATTAAAGGAAATTTTCAAATATTGTTTTTAGAAAACTGGGATGTGATAGATTTTGGTACCTAAGCTCACGATTTGCTACTCACAACTAAGTTACTATGGAAACAAATGGTATCAACATATACATAATAGTCTTAGAACTAACTAGAAGCTAGTAGTATAAGAGAAACTTACTAGGTTCTGTTAGTCTAAGATGGCTCCTAGGAGACGTAGAGAGAGAATTTTCTGTGGAAATAGTTACTAACTGATATCATCATCAGTTACTTAATGATCCATGGCTGGAATCGTTGATTTAGGTGAGGGATTGGTTGAGGACACAGTATGATGGTGGAGTACCCTGCTGGAATTTCCAGCAGGCTGGTATTTTATGTTGACTGGTTTTTGGCCTTTAGTTAATGGAAAATTGAATGAAATTTTTTGGGAATTTACTACTGAAAAATCATTATATCAGTGGGTTAAGGATTCAGGAACGAAATGGTTGTAATTGGAGAGGTGCTGGCCATGTTTGAGTGGTCATACTGGGACTTTCCTGCTGAAATTTCCAGCAGGGAGGTATTACGTTGTGTAACCAATTACCTTTGAATTGGGTGGTTGATTGGAGGAAGTTTCCCTTGGGTGAAGGATCTTAGACATCTTAAATACGTCAAATAATAAAATCTCAGATACCGTGGAAGAAAAATAATAGCTTAATCAAGGGTTAAGACTACTTGCAATGATGAATCTCAAATGGATAAAGGCTAAGTCAAACAACCTCACCTACGATAAGATCTTAAACCATACAAGTATTGGAAGAAACATGAACATTAAAATTCTGAAATGGAGTGTGGACATCAGTACCTAAACCATGATGGCTTTTTCATGCTTGAATAAGCATTTAAATGAGGATGAGGTGTTAAGGGACTGGTGGCTAGGTGGAAAATGTAAAACAGGGTTCTGCAGAAATTTCTGCAGGAACCATGCTTAAACCTACCCTTAGTTTACTTGTTAAATAGCTCAAAGCATACTAAAAATTATTATGGATGATGATAAATGCTAGTGTTACCTTCTAGCATGAACTGTACTAAGTTTTATGCATAAATTCCAATGTGAAAGGGGGCTTAATGGTGTAGGGAAATGGCAGTGACCTGCAGAAACTACTAAGCCTAGTATGTTATTCTCAAGTGTTGGGACATGCAAAACACCCCAAAACAGTAGAAAATTCACATTCTAAGGGACCTGAGGATTTTACCTATGTCTCTATTTGAGACTCCCACAATCTGGCTGCAGACCTTCGCCTATGGTAGTAGGTATTTGAGGGTGAACCCAACCTAAGCATAAAGAAAGATAGTAGTTTGCTGGAAACTCTCCTCTTGATGTAACTTAGTGACCAGTCCTAGGCTTGTCACAAATATTTGTACTTCAAGTTAGGAGAATGACTCTAAGCTAGAGAATCACTTTTAGCACACTTGGGTGGAAAACTTAGAACCTTAAGTTCTCCTCCTTTGGTTGGAAACATGCTTCTATGGAAGAGGACATGTTAACACTTTAAACCCCACCTATCAAAACTAGTTTTTGGAGCCATATGTATGCTTCAAAAACAAAGTATAAACTCACCTGTAACTACTAAATAACACCCAAAATTGATAGGTATGTACCCTAAGGGAAGAGGTATAGATGCATAGATCATAAAGTAGGGATAGGTGGACCAAGAATGAGATCCACCATTGGACGAGTATGTGTCAGGCCCTGTGCATGTCTTGGGTCAGACAATGGTCAATCTATGGCCAAATCTCACATTCTAGAAGCAAACAGTCTAGATCCTAGCTATGAAGGATAAAATGTTATGAACCAAGATGATTCCTCTCTCAAGGTTTTGTGCCAAAATCACATGAGTGAGGAAGCAACTTGGGAAGTAGAGAATGATATGAGATAATGCTTTTTAGAGTTTTTTTGGTATTTTTACTATACTCCCATGAAATTTTGAGGGCAAAATTTTGTAAGGGGGAGAGATTGTAATACCAGTGACTATGTAAATTCCTTACAATATACATGAAAGTTACAAAAAAAAAGGGCAGATTTTTTTTTTTTCCTTTGTCTTTTGCCTTAGCTTCTTAGGGGTTCAACATGTTAATCCACTCTACCTTCTAGTAAAATGTAATTAATATAACATTAACTTTCTACTTGAGTTGAGAAAAGTAGCTAAAACTTTACCATAGAAACCCGAGAAGTGACACTTTATGAACATGGAAATCGTACTCAAATATCACTATGGTATTTTAGACTCACAAGATCTTGAAAGATATCCTCTAGAATGGCCTAGTTAACCTTACACTAGGTGACATTTAGCCACTATTAGAAAGAGTTATCTTTGACATCCCAGGAAGGGATGTTAAGAAATTAGAAACTTTTTGATAAGTTCTTAAGGAGTTACTTGGATTATGCCTATAGGGGAGATGAACTTGATATTAAATAGGTCTATGGTTCAAATCCAAAGATCCTTAGGAATGAAGTGTTAGGGAACCCATAGAAAAGAGGCACCTGACTACCTTTTTAAAGATCGTCACCCTTAATAGCGAAAAAGAGAAGTGATGGAGTGGAAATAAGAAAATAAATGTGTGCTTCTCCTTAGCTAAAAGCTCTATGGTAGAGGGTAGCTTTTCTTAGGAGAGAGCAAGAGGAGTTAGTCAACCTAAGGTTAGGGTGAGCCACAAATAGGGGTGCCCCAAGGAAGAACTAGAAGAGTAAAAAATAAAAACAAAGTGGAGATAAAGGACATTGACTTAAGACTCACCAAATTGTAACTTACAAAGATGATGAAAGAACATGGTACTTGCTTAGAAGTCTTTCTACTCTTCAACTTGATGCCTTAACTAAGAATTTTGAATGGCCTTATGGATTGATTTGAAGACCTTTACCTCCACTCCTAGGGTTTGGATGTGTGCAGATGAGGGAGAAATGACAATAGTGATCTCTCTCACTCTATTCCTCATGTATATAACTTTGAGCTCTAAAGAAAGATGAGAGCTGTTTCTTCCCTTCACCTCACCCCCATTTATAATTTTTCTATGGAGGAGCCTTGGAAGGTGAATGGTGGAGATTAACCTTAGCTAAGGTGATGAATAATGGAATCCTAGGATGGGAAGGCATGGTAGACTATGGAAGGAGTGGATGGTGGATTTGGATGAGAAGGAAAGAGGATAAATTGGAAGAGAAAGAGAAAAGGAGATAAGGGAAAGCATAGAAGAAGGGATTTGGATGAGGATAATAAGTAAATATAGGATATATGAAAGGGAATGAGATGGAGAAAGATATGAAGAAAGAATAAGTGATATAAAGGTGAATGGAAAGACATAAGAGAACATCACATGGAGTTGGAAAAAATTAGATAAACTATATGGATGGATGGTTGGATGAGTTCTTTTCTTCCTTGATTGATGGAGATGAGAGGGTGAAGATCATGGCATTCCTAAGGAAGTTTCTCCCAAATTTTGGCCTTTGAACACTTCAAAAGTAAGGATGAATGTTGACCATAGATTTCCTATAGATTCTCTCTCTTCACCTCTTATTCCCCCCTTTTATTTTCTCTTGCAAAAACATGGTTTTGAGTGTGGCTCACCACCTTACATGGAAAAAATTGTGTGGCTCCTTAGGTGGTCCTCTTTTGTGGTCAAGTAAGAGAGAGAGTGAGTGGAATAAGTTTTCCTATGAGCCCCAATCTCTGACTCATTTAATTTTATAAAAACATTTTATATTTGTGTATCTATTCTCTATAATTTATGCTTCCATGAGATGCTTCCCAAGGTGGTACAATACTTGCATGCATGCATGGGAAGTTCTTTCACCTTAACTTTTTATAAGAATACCCTATTTACTATAGATAAGGTCTAGTAATGTTTCTGATTGCTCTATCTTTAATTATAGCACCCCCATGATATTATGAGTTTTCAAACATCATATTTGGCATGTGGTTGCATGATGTTGCTTGGACAATGGGATTGCTCTTTTTTAATGTTTTTATTACCAATATATGCATTTTTCTTAGTTATATCCTAATCCTACAAAATCTTAAATAAACCCTAATTAATGATATTTAAGTTAATTTCAAGGTTAGAAACTATTAAATATAGGAATATTACATGTCATATTTCTAAGTATACCAAATACCCCAGACTTACATTTTGCTAGTTTTTGAGTAAAACTTCAAAAGAGAATAGAAAAATCAAAGACTCTTAACCCCTTTCACTAGTGCTTTCATTTGCATTTAGTGTATGCAGAAAGCCTTTAAAGCCCTAGGTTACTCCTAGTGGACTAGTTATAGTCTCATAAAGATTTTTAGAAATGACACCCACAAACATTTCAAGACTTTTATTAAAGTCCTTATTTTCTTTTAGAGAATTTTCTTCCATTCATCTTTCATTCAAATCCTAACTTTTACATGCTAATTAAAATGAACAAAAGTGCAAAAGTCTACCCATATACTAAAGATATTCCCTTATTGTATCAAATGTCAAAGTGTAAGTGTTTGAATATAGTCAATATATATATATATATATATAATTATCTATCTACAAGTAAATTATAACATAAATTACCATCCAAAATAATGCTTTGAATTTAAATCTCACAAGATACTTTTGCCACTTGGAAATAAGTCACTCAGCTGTGGGTAACTCTTTATTCAATATATGAGTAGAATAACATTCATCAAAGCCAAATTCTCACATATTTCATACCAAAGAATGATAGCTTAGAAAAAACTTTGATAATGGTCTCATGGAAAGGATATCAACCATTAAAGAATGTAATGCTCTACCAAAATCCCTACTCATTCATAACCACATCCAAGCTATACTATTCCTAAAATCAAACATAATTTTTCATGAGGGTAATAGATAATCTTAGTATAGGGTTAACAATAAAAGTGGTATAAGGGTAAACAAAGGTGTTTGGAAGAATATGTAGAGGTATTCTACGACTGTATTCGTAATCTTCTTTGCTACCCACGAGAATGAACATCCTTCTTTTTATTGGCTATCTTCTTTTTCACTTTTCACTTTTTCCTTAACTTTGAATATGGCCTTTTTCTTCTTCGTAGCCATTTTATGTTCATCTCTTGAATAGTATTGGTCATACTTTTTCTCAAGATATTCTTCAACCATCTCTACATATTTTTTATAAAAAACTGGGAAATGGATATGATATAGGTTAAATATGGGTAATGGTAAAAGGGTTATAAAAGAAAAGATTTAATATATATATATATATATATGCTCAAGGGGCTAACCAGCGGAACTAACTTTGTGACGGCTAAAAGACTTCGAGTTTTAAATAAAGATGGCCTTTATCATTTCCTCGGTTTTATATGACTTAAAAATGACATAAAGTTGAGAGATATGTGGTATAGTATTTCATATGATATTTCTCAATAGTTGTCCAAGAGAGGAATAATGAAACCAACTAGGCCCTTATATCTGCTGAAGAAAAAATTAGAATTTATGTATAACCCTCTCAAAGAAAGATTGGCTATAAAATCACGTAGGTTACTTCTCTACATATCATCTTCAAGATCTCTATGTTATATTTTCTCTTCAACTCAAACTATATATGTGGCTATTTGTGCAATAGTTATTTTGAGTTTAATTTTTCATGGAAAACACTAGAAAAAGGTTAAAATAGTGAACTAATTATGTGCAACTATATTAATAAGCTAAAGTTAAAAAATGTACTAAATATTTAGAAATTTTCAATTCTCATCCTTGTAAAGCAACTTATCATAAAATATTTTTTAAGAAATAATTAAAAGACAAAAAAATAAGTAAAATGACTTGCACACCTCAAATTTGAAATACCCTACCCACAAACATAAATTAAACATTGTCCTCAATGTTTTAAATATAAGCATGGGCAAATGAAATAACTAAGTAAAGAGAGAAGAGTTAGAAGGATAGCATCCACACGCCAAAGATGGTGCATGAATTTGTTGATGTGGCCATTAACTTGCCAAATAATGTACAATGAAATGCTAAATGAAATTATAACTAATAACACTTAACCTTAACTAACTAACTAACTAATCTATCACACCTAAACCTAAACTAACTATGAAGGAGTTCCTTGAATAACTCACTCCATTTCAAAATCTCATGGTTGTCAATATTCATTTTTCACCCAAAGATGCATGGTGGTGAGAAGATAATGGGATGATAGACCATCATGAATCTAAAGATATAAGGGCCAAATTAGGATGACTTGGCCCAAGTTTTGTCAAATTGAGGAAAGGCAATGCCAACATAAAAATGTTTAAAGTATTCCTTCTCCCTTACATTGTCCTAAAATGTAGGGTAAAGCTAGCTTAGTATCACCCTAAAAAGTTATTCATTTCTCACTTGATGCAAAGAAATAATGGGGCTTCTACCCTCAATAACCTCTAATGGACACACTAGACCTGGTTGATGTTGGGCCAAAACATCAATTGACTCTCCTTCTTGTTCTATAGTCATAGGTATGTTTCCAAATGAACCTAAGCTCTCACATGGTGAACTATCTAGTAAAGGTTGTGTGTCCAAATTAGGTGCTTCTTCACCATATGGTTCAAATTGCATCCCAAGAAATGGAAGGAGTCCTACTTGTGCTCTCCATTGTGAATTGTTAGTATCTTTATAAATGAAGGTGTCTATGTCATATTCAAAATTAGAATGATCAAGACATGCCTCAATAGGATCATTGTTGGAGGACAGTAGGGATGATGTAATCACTTGACTTTCTATCTCATAAGGATCATCTCAATTTAATATTATTGTTACCTTGAGTTGTTGATGGGCTTCTCATAGTCCTCATCTTGTTGGTTTCCTTTTCCCCTTTCTAAAAATTCAGAATATATTTGACCCATTTAGAACCACAACTTTGTAACGGATCGTAGGTGGGCCTCCATAGCATGTTTTATAGCATTCCAAAATTTGAGAGTGCTCTGCGTAAACAAATTAAGGATCTCTTCAAATGATTGTTCCCTCTATTGTGGAGGAAAAGCTTGTTACGGGCTTAGGTTGCCATGAAATTGAATCGCTAAGGAGAGGATGATTAAGGTGGTTCCATGATGGTCCTCCCTGAAAATCCTGTAACCATGTTTGATTAGGATGCCTAGTCCATCCTGGAAGAGTAATTCTTAAAATAAAAGTTGTTGCTAGTATCAATGAATACTATCATTGCATTCATTTTCTCTAAAAAGTATTCAAGAAATGTGGAGTTTGTCGAGCACAAAGTAGTAGGATGTGCTAGACTAGAATAGGTAAACAATCCTCATATTGAGGTTTCCTTGATGATTCTCTAGTCAACATAAAGCATCCAATGTATTAAATAGAATGTCTACTTTACCACCCTATCGACTAATCTATGTAGTGTATTGGATGAATCAAGAGTATCCCCTATCTCATACATATCTTCATAATAATGGGGTTCTGTAGTAAGATAGCAGAAAGTGGCTTCTTATCCCTTACTTCTTTAGCCATATTTTTCATAGGGTTAATTATATCTACTTGATTATGTATGTGACAACCCGAGTTTTTGAAACACATTTTGTAATACATTTTTCAAAGGCAAGGGCGTCCCCTTAGTAAAAAAATTTCGCAAAACAAAGCAGCGAAAATTCTTTTCTTTTTAAACTTGTTTTGAAAATCCAAGTCACCACTTCATACATAACATAAGTACAATTTGTGTACAAAATAAAATTCCATTGAAGGAATATGATTCTATTAAACTTCTAGGATCCATCCAGTGGTTCACAGTACAGCACGATATAAGTACAATACTTGTCCAAATTACATAATCCAAAATTTACAAACCTCACCATACATTAAAAACTCTCAATACAATACAATTCCCTCAAATAAAATACATGTTTTCAAGAGGATGTATCTTGATTTATTATTCAACAATATCTTCTTAAGTCTTCTACAGTCTTGAGCTTCTAACCCTCCTCTGTATCTGAGGTATTGTAAACATTGAAACATGTACAATACCTCAACAAGCTATGCTTAGTAGGGGAATACAAAAACATACTACTTCATCAAAATAAGAATACATAACCCAGTCCTTATTTCATCATAGTTATCCATTCATAAGTTATCTCCACATAGGGTACATACGTTATTTATGTAGTACATGACAAATTAGTTAATATAGTGAAGATTTCTCAAAACTTGTTACTTACCTAGCTATACTCCCACTTAGGGGAGCACTACCTAACCAAAGATTATTCAACCCTTGTTCCTTCCCCTGGCTATACTCCCACTTAGGAGAGTAATACCTAGCCAATTATCATATGAGGTTTTCATTCTAGGAACTCATGTAATGGCATATCATTATGCCATGGCAGCATACTATGCCTATCATATGTGCATCATAATGCAAAATACATTAGGACTACTATGCTTATAGTCTCAATCCGTACAGCGTGCCTGGATAACTGTATAATCCTCCACTGACACCAACTGTGGAATAATCAATCCATGTCCTCATGGGGTGGACCATGGCTATCACAGTGGGGCCTTCCCATTATTGCCCCACCCAACATTTAGCCTCTCTTTGGGCATGGTATCATCATATAAGTTTCAGGAAGTGGGTGGCCAAACCCTCATAACTTCTCTAGCATAGCATCCCCAGTCTCTATCTCTATGTAAAACAAAATCACAAGCCTCCATACTTGTATGGAAAATATATTGTACATATCAGACGATCTGTCTGTTTAACTAAGGCTGGAATATTATACATACCCTATTCTTAGGGTTTCCTTAGTCTCCATATCTCATTACTTTCACCTCATTAGACTTGAACAATAGATTAGATCAAGTGGATTAAATTATGAGGTTAGATCACTTTGTTTGATCATGCAGTTAGATCACCTATTTTGGATCACTTTGTTTGATCCTTTGGTTAGATCACTTAATTTGATCATATGTTTTTGGATCACTTATTTGGATCATATGTTTTGGATCCCTTAATTGGATCACATGTTTTGGATCCCTTAATTGGATCACATGTTTAGGATCCCTTAATTAGATCACATGTTTTGGATCACTTAGTTTGATGATGTGTTATGATCACTTAGTTGGATCCTATGTTTTGGATCCCTCAATTGGATCATATGTTTTGGATCATGTGTGTTGGATCACTTAGTTGGATCATATGTTTTGGATCATAAGTTTTGGACCACTTGTTTGGATCATGACTATGGTAAGGTACTAAGCATACTGATACAATAAAGGTCTATAGTTTTAGATAGATAATCATGTATATCTATACATGAATCTCTAATATATCTTTGTATATCCATCTACCTCAAAGTAGTATCTTGATTCATACATCTTCAGTCTATTCTTCCACAATGTCCATCACGGTCTGAATTCATCCATCTATCAAACCATATGTATAAGGTTATTTCCCTATTCAAGTATGTATTCTTATATATGATACCCTAATTTTCCTTGAATCAAATTTGATCAAGGGTTTGTGTAATATCGCAAAAAAGAAAAACAAGAAAAAGAAAAAGAAAAGGCCTAAATAGAAGGGGGGCTAGATTTGATACTGGCACCCCCCTCTCATTAAACGAACCCGAAAAACGTCGAGTCTGTCTTCCTGAAAGCAATAGAAAAAGAAAGAAAAAAAATAAAAAATTGATGAAGATTAAACTGGCGGGGAAGGAAGAGGAGGAAGAAGAAAGAGAAGAAGGGAGAGGGAGAGAGGAGGAGAAGAAGAGGAAGAAGAAGAAGAAGAGAAGGACAAGGAGAGAAGAAAGGGGGAAACCCGGAGCACCTGGAAACCCTAGGTCACGCCAGCAAGAGAGAATGAACCGAGGGAGAATAGCCAGAGAGAGGAAGAGAGGGGGAAGAAGAAGAAGAAGAGAGAGAGAGAGAGAGAGAGAGTTGCATGCAGGCGAGGAAGGGAAAACCCGCCAGATTCTAGGCCGTCGCCGAAGACGACGCCAGTTAGGACCGACGATCTGTCCGGTCATGTTGTCCAGCACGACGAGACGAACAAAACCCCCAAGGTTATTGGGGGATTCGACGTGATCTTGTCCGTCGATTGAAGGGGGGAACATCGCACGGCTAAGATTGGAGGTTTTGTGACTGATCTGAACCAATCCAGCCCATCCAATGGTGGAAAATGCATGGAAATGCATCTAGAAGGTAAGATCTACAAAACCCTATTCTTGATTTTGAGATTTTAGCTAAATCCGCACCATTCATGCTAGATCTAGTTTTTGTGGACAATCCAACCGTCCATTTTTAAATCAAAGCTTAGGGATAAGTAATTTAGGGCATGATGTAGCTTGGATCACACAAAAAACATCAAATCTAGGCTCAAAACTGATCAAACAATCTCAGCCGTCCAATTGGGTACTATTCACATAGTAACTTCGTGATGTCTGATCGATGATCAAACACCACATATGAGTTCTTCATCATCAAAAATGATAGAATGATTAGAATTATGTGAATTGGAAGTGAAACAGATTGGATAATCTAGGCCGTCCGATCTATCACTTTTCAAACAGACACCTTATGATGTCAGATAAATAATTAGAGGCCACAGGTGGATTCCTGAACCGTGAATTAGCATAGATATGATATAAAGTATGGAATTTGGATAAACTAACAGAAAGAAATTGAGTGATATGAACTGTTCATGATGCTCATTATATTAGTCTGATTTAAGAATACAATTATAGGTTGTATTGAAGACTATAGCAAGAGTCAAGGGTTAAGACCTTTGAATAGTGATAGTGACTTGCGGTCACTTAAGAAGAGTAGTGAATAGTCAATCCAGGGCCAATGATGTGGATTGGAAATCCAATAATTGTTTGTCATTAAATTAGCTATGAACCAATAGCAATGAAACACTCTTAGCATAGAAATAAGCACTGTCATTTCGCTTTGTGATGACTAGTGTCAGGGACTAACTTAGAGGGAGCTTCCACATTGAAAAAGCTAAGAGAAGACCTAGAATTGTATATCTAAATGAGTGTTTGTATTGTTGCAGATGTGTGATTGATTAGGAGCGCGTATGCTATTTGCTTCTGAAAACCTGAAAATCTCCATTTGAGGTAGGTGAAATTAAGATTGCTATGATTTTCGCTATATATGCATGTGTGTATGAATTTCAAGTATTGAAATAAATCTTTTATATTTATATGAAAGATAAGATGAATGTGCATGCTGAAATTGAATCATGAATAAACGGTTTATGCATAAGCTATGCATTATTGTAAACCAAGTGTGAGAAAATGTACGACTGATACCAAAAAATTGTGAAGTGGCTCATAAGAGCAAAAGGGTTCATTATGATGCGGGCGGGCCTTCGGGCTGGACGAGCTACTGGTCCCTGGGATGTAACCCCATTGTTTGGGGAGTTTGATGCATTCTGAGAGGTTGTTATGATGTGGGTAGGCCTTCGGGCTGGACGAGTTACTGCTTCCTGGCTGGACGAGCTACCCGTCTCTCAGGAGTAAAGCCTTGAGGTGTGTCTTTGAGTTTAGTGTGTTTTTGGGTTTAACCCACTGCGCCGACTCACTGTGCCAAAGAGGATAATATTGTTTGCTATGTACTTGATACACACAACGACGCGTTGGTATTTGATATGTGAAATGGCTCGTAAGAGCGAAGACTGGTATCAGGAAAATGTAAATGACTTATAAGTTTGGCATGTGAGTACATAATTTGCATTTCAAATACTTTTTGTACTGATGCATTGGTATTTCTTCCATCTTGGCATAGATTCATGATTTTGATAATGTTAAATGATTTCAAGTTAAATGACAATTGAATTGTTGTTTGCATGATTCAGCATTGCTAAATTGATCTATATATAATTATCATGATTTCTGTTTATATAAAATATTGCATCTTACTCCACCTACACAAGCAATTGCTTGCTGAGGCATTGCTGTGGTTTGCAATGCCTCAGATACAGAGAATAGTAGCAGGTTTGGCATGTTGATAGTATCGCAGAACAAAGGACTTCCAAGGAATAGGAGGTGCTTACTGACAAGAGCGCACCAACGAAAGCTTTGGAAGAAGACAGGTAAGAATTGGTCTTTGAACTGAAGCTATCATATTAGAAATGAGGAAGAGACTGCATTGTATGTAATTATGAAAATTTGGAAGAATTATGTGACTGCGTTGTGTTGTGGAGGTTCTGGGTGTGTTGTTTTGAGGTAAACTGTTTTTGTTTTGTTAGATGTATGAAAAGGAGACAAAGTCTCCATTTATATTTTAAAATTGTTAACAATGTTTATCAGGTACTTCGCAATGACATGCGTTAAATATCATATGTTCGAAAAACAAAGGAAACTCTACCGAATTTTTCCTAGAAATGAGCGCTCATTTCACCAAGAATCCTTGTTTTTGATAGAAGAAAAATGACACTCGGGGTGTTTCAAAGTGAATTTGAAAGAAAAGATTTTTGGTTGCATTGTACTATTTGACAAAAATTATTTCAAATTGGATCAATCCTGCATTAGAAATTAGTTTGAATTTAAAATTTCATTTGAAAACCCGGGTCGTCACAGTTTGTGATTCTCTATCTATGTTCTTCTACATATGCATACATACTATACAGATACACATGTAATACAATACTATATTAGTATTTGTTTTTTATCATCCAAGATCCTATGGATCTTGTTAAGACCATCCTTATCTTGATTACGATTTTTATTAGGATTATATGATTTACTATATTTTCTGCTCTCATTATTATTACCCAATCAATTAATGTTTTATTGGTTGAGGGTAGCTTATTTCATTCTAAGTCTAGATTGCTCCTCTTATGTCAAATTGGCTAAGGCATACTAGTTAAATGGTTGAATACAAAGTGGCTACTTCAATCCTCATGTAAGGAGGAGTTTAAACCTCACAAACATCAATGGAAGGCGGAGGGAGAGCGTGGCTCTATTAGATAACCCCCTTAACCACTATGTCCATCATTCACTAACTTGACCCTAACTCAACCTTTCATAAGGTTCCTATTAGCATTTAATCCTAAGTATTCTTTCTAATTGTTTTTAATTAAATCCATGAACTAAAATGTCATTCATGGAGATTTATTATTCTCTTAAGTTGGACCAAGGAATTTATGTTCCTTATATTATCCTACTAACTAAGGTCCTTACTATCATTAAGTCCATGTCATACATTCCATGTGAATGTCCCTTCCTTCTAGTTTCATTTAATTATCATTTCAATGAAATTACAATTACTTAAGCATTGAAGCATAAGTTTAAAGCATAAATAAACAATTAACTAAACACTTAAATAAATAATTAAATAAAATTTTTATAATTAACTCAACTAAGAAATGAAAGACAATAATGTTCAATAATTCAAATAGCAATCTAACATGCTATCATGATCTAAGGGTCTTAATTGATCCATATTTATTTTTCATCTCTTTAGGGTTTAAATCTTGATCCTTCATTTTATTTTAGATCCAACATTTTATATTGATGTAATTTAATTATTAAATCATTGATTTATCTTATTCATTGATTTGATCTTCCTTAATCTACCCGATCAAGGAGATCTTAGGTTACTTTATACCATTTAAGGGCATAGATCTTGATCTACCCCAAATCCACATCATCCATTCATTAAATCCCTAGGATATTATCTAAAGATCATCATCAAAATACATCCATACTGTTCAATCATCCTGGATCATCTTGATCTAGGAGATACTATTCATTTTTAGGGATTTTAGTAACTCTTAAGGCAAAATCTCTTAAGATATTCCTAATAAATACAATTTAATCCACTAATATTATTTATTATGTTATAAAATAATCATCCAATAAGGTATTAGTGGCCTGATCATCCTAGATCTTGTAGATCAAGGATGTTAGTTACTTATCCACTTAATTACAGAAAATTTAATAATTAAAATAAAAATTTTATAGGTTTAGTCCATTTTTGATTATAACAAGAATTCCATCAAAACTTTTCAATCTTAATTTGGATCTCAATTGAGATCGGAATTGTAATTTTAAGATTTCAACCCTTTTTAAGGGCTAAATTTCACCTTACTGTTTTTGGTCAATTTTACTAATCTAAAATTGAGTAACTTATACTGTGAACATGTTTATTAAGGGTTTGGGACATTCTAAACCCATCCTACAATTCAGAGTTTACATTTGGGGTCATCTGGGCCATGATCCAAGATCAATGGCACGGATTTGACAAAATAGCTCATGTAAATATTAATTAAAAGAAAGATCTAACATGTTCTGTGTATTATTAACATAAATATGAATTTGAGGAAAGTTTCAGATCTAAATTTAAAGGTCAATTACAATTAGAATTAAGATTTTAAGATTTCAGGCCATTTTAAGGGCTGAATTCCATCTTTACTATTTTTGATCCATTTCTTACTGTTTATGAATACAAATTTGACTGTGAACATGATCATAAGGTTTTAGTGGGTCTCTGTAGACATCCATCAGTTCATATTTGTCCTTTAAAGTCATCTGGTCCATGATCTAAGATCATGGATATTGATTTTACCCAATAACTTATGTAAATACAAGTTCAAACATGGATCTAATAATTTCAATACATGATAAACGATACAAGGAGTCCATATCATTTTTCATATCTAAAATCAGAGTCCTATCAAGCTCTGAATTGAAGAAATAAAAGTTTCAATTAACTAAATGGACGGCCCAGATCAAATCTAGGTTACAGGTACGGGGTGACCCGTGTCCCGCGCCTGTCACCGTCTATTCCTAGTGGCTGGGCAGGGGTGACTGGCTACAAGTGAGACGGTTCGATCGCTTGTGGCTGGATCTCCTCCATCCGTTAAAATCAAAGGCCCATATTTCATCTCCTGGGATATTGGGACCCCGGAAGTCATCCAACGGCTCATAAGATTCATTTGAGCAGTCTGTGATGAGATCTCCACCACCCAAGCCGAATCCATCGTCTCTGATAGATCTACAGCTAGGGAGACTTCTTGATGGCTGGAAAACCATGCTAACCTATCGAAAATGAAAGAGGGGTTGCCAGTGCACCTACTTGTGCTGGTCTGGAGGGGAAGAGCTCATCGGAGATTGAAAAACTAGCCTGAGAAGATGTATAAAACCCTAGATGCCAGATATCATATACAGATGAAAAATTCTCTGTTTTCGTTGCCGTAGAATGTGAGGGATCATGGGGTTTTTGAATAACACCCTCTACTGAAGATATCCATTGGGGTAAGATCTCCATTCATCAGCCAGATTGGCCGGAATTTGGTGAAGACACAGCTGGAGATGGTAACCCTAACTGGGTTAACTTTCATTTTGCATTTTCTTCCAATTCAAAGTTTGGATCATATGGAAACCAAAGGTCTTTTGTACATAACCCTTGTGTGATTCCATCCAACGGTCAAGATGGATTTTCAACGATTAAAACTCGATGGCTAATTGAAATAGGGTTTCAAGGCGGAAACCTAGTTCCATCGGAGACTATGCATCTGTAGACGCGCCAAATGACTCCACTCAATTTGGAGGGCCGGGTGCGTTTGTGGGCACTCCCTCAGGGTAAAAAAATAAGAGAAGAAGAAGAAGAAATTGGGGGAGTTTGGGGAGGTTTATGGAGCTGGTATTTTAGAGAAATCTAGAGGACCTCGTGAGGATCATTAGGAAAATTTTTGGGATTTTTCTGAGCTATTTGAAAATTTTCATGATTACTTGAAATCATAACTTTGATTTCTTTAGAATATTTAAATGTCATTGGATTCCCACTACCACCTCCTTCTCCACTAGCAGGTGGTAGTGGTTTGACTAATGATGGCTATTTTTTCTAGACGTTGGAACCCTTTGTGGGTCCCTTGTGGGCCCCATGTGGGTCCCACATGTGTGTGAAAAGACCAAATTACCCTTTTATAGAGAAAATTCCATTTTATTCTCCTGTGCTCGGAATTGATCATACTTAGTGGCGTTCGATTCGTATTTCTGAGTACATTCCAGATTTGGATGTCTCAAGTCTTGATTATTCCTGAAATAACCATTTTGCCCTTTCATTTACTAATATGAAGAAAAATACAGATTTTTCATCCGTATTCAGAAATTGTCGTGCTTACAGTCATTTTAAAGCGTTTGTCGCATATGTTTTCAATTATACATATCACATACCTTGCTTTCACTTCTATGAGAAGTGCATATTTCATAACCCTAATATTCCAGCCTGATTTTCATTGAAATTCTCAATTTCAATATTTATTTAATTTCTTTATAAAAACTTAGGGGTGTTACAATGTAACTTGTGCCTTAGTTGACTAAACTTTGTAAACAATGAAAGGTTTTTGTTTTATATAATGAAAGATTAATTTTTTTGCAGTCTAGGGGATCCTAAACTAGATAATGCAACATATATGCAAAAGGCACACATAATAAGTTTGTCCCTATGTCAAAGAAGCTAAAGGTTGATTTTTTTAAATTTCTTGAGGGGAGTGGCTTTTAGATTATTTCTAGCCTAATTAACTACCCATCTCTTGCAAACATATACTACTACTTATGAATTAGATCTTGATCACAATAAACATCTTCACACCCTCCTCAGTTAGCTAGAGGTGATTCAAGTCATTGGATGTATTGGCAATGCTTGCCATTTAAATACCAATGTAGCTTATTAGATAGGGGTCACTAGAGTGAAGTAAGTTGTATCCTACCAAGAGGGCCCCAAGAATTTTGCGTCAAGTGCTATTTAACCTAAGTGGGCCATGGATGGCGATGAAATCCATCCTTGATCTTTTAGAGGTGATTGCCTTTACTAATGTTTTAGCATGCCCACAATAGTTGTGTCAACATATATACACCTTAAAGTAATAAATGTGTTGTATGGTGCAAGGAAAGTTGTAAATCTATACAAAAGCCTAGAATGTGATAGGTATAAGTGAATGAAACTATTTAACTACCAACCAAGCATGAAAAATTAATTACTAATAAAAAGATGCAAACCTAATCTAGAAATTGGAAAAAAAGGATAGGGTACTCACAATGAGGTCTAGAAATTAGTATTCACATAAAAGGGCGAGTCCATGTACATGTCATCTCCTCTTCCAAGTTAGGATAGCTCACCCTTGACTAGTTTTGTTATAACCCTTATGAATGAGTCACGATTTTAAAAAAAGTACAAGTATGCCGTCACTATAATTCATTTAAAATGAATTATAGTCATAGGTAAGTTTCCAAATGAACCTAAGCTCTCACATGGTGAACTATCTAGTAAAGGTTGTGTGTCCAAATTAGGTGCTTCTTCACCATATGGCTCAAATTGCATCCCAAGAAATGGAAGGAGTCCTACTTGTGCTCTCCATTGTGAATTGTTAGTATCTTTATAAATGAAGGTGTCTATTTCATATTCAAAATTAGAATGATCAAGACATGCCTCAATAGGATCATTGTTGGAGGACAGTAGGGATGATGTAATCACTTGACTTTCTATCTCATAAGGATCATCTCAGTTTAATATTATTGTTACCTTGAGTTGTTGATGGGCTTCTTATAGTCCTCATCTTGTTGGTTTCCTTTCCCCTTTCTAAAAATTTAGAATATATTTGACCCATTTAGAACCACAACTTTGTAACGGATCGTAGGTGGGCCTCCATAGTTTGTTTTATAGCATTCCAAAATTTGAGAGTGCTCTGCATAAACAAATTAAGGATCTCTTCAAATGATTGTTCCCTCTATTGTGGAGGAAAATCTTGTTATGGGCTTAGGTTTCCATGAAATTGAATCACTAGGGAGAGGATGATTAAGGTGGTTCCATGATAGTCCTCCCTAAAAATCTTGAGACCATGTTTGATTAGGATGCCTAGCTCATCCTGGAATAGTAATTTTTAAAATAAAAGTTGTTGCTAGTATCAATGAATGCTATCATTGCATTCATTTTCTCTGAAAAGTATTCAAGAAATGTGGAGTTTGGCGAGCACAAAGTAGTAGGATGTGCTAGACTAGAATAGGTAAACAATCCTCATATTGAGGTTTCCTTGATGATTCTCTAGTCAACATAAAGCATCCAATGTATTAAATAGAATGTCTACTTTACCCACCCTATCTACTAATCTATGTAGTGTATTGGATGAATCAAGAGTATCCCCTATCTCATACATATCTTCATAATAAAGGGGTTCTGCAGTAAGATAGCAGAAAGTGGCTTCTTATCCCTTTCTTCTTCAGCCATATTTTTTATAGGGTTAATTATATCTACTTGATTATGTAACTTGTGCCTTTGTTGACTGAACTTTGTAAACAATGAAAGGTTTTTGTTTTATATAATGAAAGATTAATATCTTTTGTAGTCTAGGGGATCCTAAACTAGATAATGCAACATATATGCAAAAGGCACACATAATAAGTTTGACCCTATGTTAAAGAAGCTGAAGGTTGATTTTTTAAAATTTCTTGAGGGGAGTGGCTTTTAGATTATTTCTAGCCTAATTAACTACCCATCTCTTTCAAACATATACTACTACTTATGAATTAGATCTTGATCACAATAAACATCTTCACACCCTCCTCAGTTAGCCAGAGGTGATTCAAGTCATTGGATGTATTGGCAATGCTTGCCATTTAAATACCAATGTAGCTGATTAGATAGGGGTCACTAAGTGAAGTAAGTTGAATCCTACCAAGAGGGCCCTATGAGCTCATAAGCTACTATAGGCCACTTTTAAGTATTTTGCGTCAAGTGCTATTTAACCTAAGTGGGCCAAGGATGATGATGAAATCCATCCTTGATCTTTTAGAGGTGATTGCCTTTACTAATGTTTTAGCATTCCCACAATAGTTGTGTCAACATATATATACCTTAAAGTAATAAATGTGTTGTATGGTGCAAGGAAAGCTGTAAATCTATACAAAAGCCTAGAATGTGATAGGTATAAGTGAATGAAACTATTTAACTACCAACCAAGCATGAAAAATTAATTACTAATAAAAAGATGCAACCTAATCTAGAAATTGGGAAAAAGGATAGGGTACTCACAATGAGGTCTAGAAATTAGTATTTACATACAAGGGCTAGTCCATGTACATGCCATCTCCTCTTCCAAGTTAGGATAGCTCACCCTTGACTAGTTTTGTTATAACCCTTATGAATGAATCATGATTTTAAAAAAAGTACAAGTATGCTGTCACTATAATTCATTCAAAATGAAAAATATGACTATACTAAGTCTTCTTCCAAGTCCATTCTATATTCTTGCATAAATATAAATAAAAAGAATTATGAAGATCTTCAAGAATAAGGAACATAATGCAAAAGAAAAAAGAAAAATGCAACTATCCTATATCTAGTCCTAAAAGCTACAACTGATGGTAAGCTATTATAATCTAGATCTTAATTAAAACACTGTTGTGAGTCCCTAGCAATGGTTCCAAACACTTGATGTTAATTTAAATAATACCACAAGTGCACATAGTTGTTTCGTCAGGATGGCTTTGCACACGGTGCGCTCACATGGAAATGCTCTCGTAGGGCTCGTTTCTATGCAATGTCCGGTAGAGCCTCCCAGGAACTAACCCTCTTGAGGAAGATCGAACAATCTGCTTGGATCATCCAATCAATTCCTTTACAATTAAGAGCTCAAAACTCTACAAAATTTATTGATACATCTATCCTAGGGTTTTGGACCCTTCTGGATTGATTGGATGACTCAGATTTTCCATCTGAGCCCTCAATCATCCAAAATTGAAGGGTTCTGGTCCTTACTTTTTGTTTACAAATTTTAACCCAATCCTAATTACAAAAAGGTAAAAATTTCATAAAAGAACATTAAATAAGTCTAAGAGGTGGTTCCACCTACTTGATTGGAGAAACAACTTAGATTTGAAGCCCAATTGGAGAAAAATACCCGTTGATGATAATATAGCCCGATAGTCCCTTTTTTGTGATTTATCATTGATTTCACCGTTGGATCTTGAAATTGATTTGGTGGTTTTGTAGATAAGGGAGTCTAGGATTGTATGGAAGGTGGGATATGTGAGATTCAAATTGGAATAGAGTGCCTAATTAAATTTAGGTCTCTTGTTCCAATTAGAGAGAGAAGAGAGCATGTAAGAAGGAAGAAAAGAGAGAGAGAATAGAGAGGACTTTTTAGCTGAAATTTTGGGCGAGGCTAGGGAAGTTTGTAATGAATTTTTTTAATATTTTTGGAAATTTTTTTTTTGCTCTATTTATATGCATTTTGGGTAATTTTCATAATTATGTGTAATTATTATTTTTTATTCTTTTTATTATTCAATGTTCATTGGATTCGCACTACCACCTCCTTCTCCACTAGTAGGTGGTAGTTCTTTAACTCATCATTACACGTGCTCTGGCCATTGGATTCCTTTGTGGGTCCCATGCAGTATGAAAGGACCATTTTGCCCTTTATGGTGAAAAATAGGGTTTATTCCCATGAACTCAGAATTGAGTGTGCTTAGTGGGGTTGGATTTGTATTTTTGAGTACATCCCAAATTTTTATGTCTTTGGCCCTGGTTATGAGTAAAATTACCATTTTACCTTTTTGTTCATAAAAATGTAGAAAAATAAGGATTTTTCATCCCAATTCAAAATTTGTCATGCTTACAGTCATTCTGAAGGGTTCGTTGAGTATGATTTCAATTGTACATATCTTATACCTTGATTGTACTTCTATGATAAGAGTATTTTTAATAACCCTAATATTCCAACCTAGTTTTTCCTTGAAATTCTCAATTTCATTATTTATTCAATTTGATTACAAAAGTTAGGGGTGTTACATAAGCCTAGAAAGCCCCAATAAGAGGACATCTTAGGTTGGTGTGAAGGAAAGAGTGGAAAAATGTGGTAGGCTGAAAGGAGGGAGAGAGGAGAGAAAAGGAAGAAAGAGAGTAAAAGAAAGAAGTAGAAAATGTGTGAGAGAGAGGAGAGAAAATAAAGAAGGGAGAGAAATAAAGGAAGGGGAAAGGAGAAGGAGAGACAGAAAAAGTGTAATGACTCCAATTTTTGTAATATTATAATCCCATGAAAAGTTCAGTTTTGAAGATAAGGGCATTTTGGTCATTTCACTATTCACCTTGACTGAACCCAGAAATTTGGTCTTGAAAATGATACCA
The DNA here is from genome assembly GCA_035236585.1 of Warburgia ugandensis. NCBI lineage: Eukaryota > Viridiplantae > Streptophyta > Magnoliopsida > Canellales > Canellaceae > Warburgia > Warburgia ugandensis. Next base: position 83,592,499 of record CP141126.1, on the reverse strand, counting down.
TTAGATGCGTCTCGGAAATAGGAATCCAAGAAGACCAAAATCACCCAAAATGGAGTGAAAATAAGCAAGTTATGGCCCTTTGAAGTTCAGGGGCAAAAATGTAATTTTTACAAAAAACGGATTTAGCCTGCAAAACACAGGGGCTCATTTTGATATGGGAACCCTTCATCTTCAACCTCTAGAGGGATCTAGAACGGGGGTGATTGGAGGAGAAATCACAGCCATGCTAGAGGTTTCTCCACCGCCATTCAAGGGCGGTGAGAGCCCCCTCCAGAACCCTCTTATAGCTCTATAAATAGAGCTCTTGGACGCCTCTAATGGCAGCCCAAAAACTTGAGGAAAACCCGTTTTGGAGAAACAACCAAGAGGAGAAAAACCCCGCAACGAGCCAGGTATGCCCAAGATCCTTCAAAACCCATCTCCACCGTAGTTCTAAGATCAATTTCCCTAGGTTTTTGCATGAAAAACCATGCAAAATGGAGCCCTGAAGACTCACCAAGGACCCAGGGACGTTCCCTAGGCCGCATTGGTTCGACAGGGTTGAACCAGGGTGTCCTGACGATGCCCCGGTCCCCCAGACGAATGGAACATTCCAGTCGGAACGTAACACATCGTCCCGTTTGAAAAAGCAAACAGGCGCGTCCGGGGACGCACTCGCAAAAGAGAAGGACGGGCGGGAAAACATGGCACGTCTGCAGATGCGCCCGCTGAGGAGCACGCCATAGATTCGCAGTGCGCTAGCGGTATGGGGTTTTCTCGTTCCTTAAGGAAACCGGGGCGCATGCCGCTAACGCGCAGCGCCCTAGCATTTTGCCTTTTCACTTTTAAGACCCCTATGTACGTGCAACACTAAAATGCTTATAACTTAAGATCTAGAGCTCCGATCTAGGAGCCGCAAAATGCATTGTGTCCGTATTGACGATGCGGATACACACAAACTATAAAATCCTTGATCAAGGCCCAATCAAAGGTAGGCATGAACCTTAGAATAGGATGGTGGCGCGTGGCCGCTAGACCTTTGGAAAACTGATAATACCAAGGCCCAATTAGGACCTTAGGACACCTATAGGCATAGGGATGGACCCCTAATGCCTAAGTAATAATACCAACTACTCTAAAACCCACAAAAGATGGGCCAAACTAACCTTGAGTCCCCAAACCATGTTCAAGAGCGTACGAGGACAAAGGGGTTAGCGTGACCTAGTCAGGTAGGTGCTCTATTGCTACTAGATTCTTTTAAAAGAACTATGATTGTTTTGCAAATACATGATTTAAGTATATGACTTGTTTAGCATGCATGTGAGAAATGCTTTATGCATAGACATGTTTTTGTATATACATTATGCATAGATATGTTTTGCAAACTATTGCATACATTGCTTGATCTATGAGCATTAAGTTCTTGCAAAGATTGCATGTCCTTGAGGGTTGCCAAAAGACGCTGGAGTACCGAGGGCCAGGCAGTTGTGAGGGACCCAAAGAGGACAAGTTTTGAAAAGAGGTTTTTGGCTTATTTGATCTTATGTGATTTGGGCTAGTAAGCCTGTGGTTCTATGCCGAGGGGTCTGGGTTGGCCACCCAGCCTCTACCACTACTAGGTGGAATGGGTACCACGCCCAAAAAAGGGCATGTCCCTACGTCGACTGCATGTGGTACAGGGGACTACCACTGGTGTCACAGCACTGGGTCGATGTATCATATGCCCCATGGAGGCTATGACGCTGTGTCCTCAGGTACCTGAGGACCACACGGCGGCGAGGTCGTGGGCACAGTTGGACCCTATGATTTTGTGGACTTATTTGCATTGCATATGGCATGATATGAGGTTGGTCGACCATACCATACTTGCTATCCATGAGTTGGATTCAATGAAGCATCTTATGCATATCATAATGTTATGATATATATGTATATGATACTTTCGATTTTGGATTATGTGATCCTTTAAGTCGTTAGTATTTCAGTTTGACAATGGATTTTTATATCGATATTGAACTTGAGTATTCAGACATGCACATGTTTTGAAAGAGCATATGATTTTAAAACATCTCATGCATTATAAAACTAGTAGTGATAGACTCCTACTGAGTATAGTATATACTCACCCTATCCTTAACATTTTTCAGGATAGTTCTACTCACAAATAGACGACGCCTCAGGAGATATTAGTGCTACGAGTAAGTGAATTAAAAAGGAGACAGTTATACATGTAAGTAAACTCTCAACCCTTTGGACATGTATTTGTATTTAATTACAGTTGGGCTGTGTGCTGTGACTAGATAGACCTAGGGAAAAACATTTATGATTTCTGAAGTTTTTCAAAAACCACTTTGGTTGTTGTGAAGGCAAATGACTCTCGGGGTTTTCAAAATGAGTTTAAAACTAAAAGGTTTTCCGATGCATTGCATGGTTTTTATAAAATAGTTTTCAAATAGGGATGCATCCTGCCTTAGGAAATTAGATATAGCATTTAAAAATGCATGGGAAAACTCGGGTCGTCATGAAAAGGGAGAGGAAGGAACAAGGAGAGCTACTGGGATACCCTCTCTCCCTACAACATTTTGGAGAAGCAATCAGAGGACATCAAACATCGTAAAGAGGTAGGGGCTAAGGAAATCTCTTACCATAGTCTAGGGCTTTCAACAAAAAATAAAGTACTCTTTTATATATTGGTGTTTTACATCATGGTTTAATCATCATGTGAAAATGGTTTAGTTTTTAGTATGTTTTCATCCTTTGATCATTATTAGATCTATTGTTTTCTATCATGAAGCATTGGATTTTGCATCTTTAAATTATTTGATAGTGAATAGCCATATTTCTATTTCATGTATTACTTGATATCCATGGTTTACTACTACATATCATGGATTAGTTTTGGCATACATGTATAAATATTTATCAAAGAATATGCTTTGGTCTTATTACAATCAGAGTTAAAGCATACAAAAAGAAATATTTGCATCTGTTACTGCTAGATGCATGTGGGAACTTGTTGAAATGATGCCTGGAAACATTGTCATCATTTGATTATTAAGACTTCCTAAGATTAATTTATGCTCTCTTTCGAAATGTATGTTACACATTTCTGAAATCTTATCTACATTCTCTATCATATACAAGTCTTTACTAAAATTATGCCAATATTTTGTATGGAACAGCTTTGATAAATCATGAAAAGGAAATAGTCCACTTTGGAAAACCTGCAGAAAACATATCTGGAAAGCCTTAGCATTTGGACAATGAAATATGCTCAAAGTTGTCCAACCTTCAATAACACACCCATAGTCACTTACAAAAAATACACCTAAAAGATCATACAAATCAAACATAAAAAACAAACCCAATTTCATTGACAAACCCAATGACTTTCAAATCTACTCTAGAACTAGCCAAAACCAAACCAAATTTCATTAACACACCTAATTGGACTTTGAAATCTACTTTGAAAACATCACTAAAAGATCTTCCTAATTGGACTTTGAAATCTACTCAAAACCTGTCAAATTTTAACTAACACACCCAAACTGATTTATAGAAAACATACCTGAATGATCTTCCTAATTGGACTACAAAATCTACTTGAATCCTATCCAAATTTCACTAACACGTCCATAGTGACCTGCAGAAAGCATACCTTGAAGATCATCCTAATTGGTAACTTGTGAGATACAGTTTATGTGACTTAGCCTTTGTAGCACATAACATAGTCTATGTAACTTAGACTTTGTTGCACATCACATAGTCTATGTGACACAGCCCTTGTGGCACATGATACGTCATGTGACTTAACCTTTGTCATAGATGATATAGTTGGTGTAGCTTTAAAATTACTGTCAAGTGCATGAATCAATGTAGTAATTAACACGTGAGAGAGGTCAATCCCATAAGGAATCTCAAAGATTTGGATATTGGTTAGATCTTATTTAAATAACTTAACTTTAAACAAAGAAGATTGTTTTCATTAAACTAGGAATTTAAACAACATGGAATGGGAAACATGCATAAAACATGAACTGAAGGAAAGATTCTAAAAATAAAGATTTTCAATGGAATTAGAAACTTTCCTAATAAATATGCATTCAATAAAAGAAACTAATGCAGAACTAGGATGAATGAATCTAAGAAACTTGCTAAAATTGAAACTTTCCTAAACTAACACTTTCCTAATTCTAAAACTTTCAAAAAATAAAAATTTCTAAAACTAAATTAAGAAACTTTCTAAAGCTAAAATAAGATGAAAATAACTAAATAAGTAATTCTAAGCTAACATGAAACAAAGAAACAATCAACCAACTTAAAGAAAAATCATTCGATCACCATGTGCATGACCCATGGAGATGTGCATGTGGCTCATGAGTGAGGAAATGCCTGGAATGCATGAACTAAAATCTTACTAACATGGGATCTAATCAAAATAGTAACTAAACAATCTAAAAAGCTAAATGGGTTCCTAAGAAATCATGCAAATAAAGTGTATGGACTGCCAGAAATTATGCATGAATCATGGAAGAAAAAATTCCAAAGATATGGTGCTCATGAAACTTAAATCAAACAAAGGCTAGGGAAGACATGATGTGTATGATTCAAGGCATGAAACATGATCATAAAACCAGAAATTTAATGAACGTCAAGGATGGAAATGATCAAGAGAAACTTTGCATGAATCATAAACTTTATTGCAATTCTTAGAACTTGATTCCAAAAAAATCTTAAACATACTCAAACAAACGTCAAAGACCATGAAAGCCAAAAATAAATCAAGAAAGTAAGAGCATGAAAATTAGAAAGAAATCAACAAGAACTAGTCCTAAATCTAAGTGAGAAACAAGGAAAAGATAAATGGGAAACAAAGGGATTCAAAGATACTATTCTCTTGGCTGTCACTAGAAGAGAAAAGATAAATTTGATCTTGAAGAATTAACCAAGAAAAGTAAGAGAAGTGGAAGAAAAGGTGAAAGGAGAACAAAGATCAACGTAGGAAACTTAAATAACAAAGAAACCAATAAACAAACAATGAAAGCATGGAATTAAAGCAAGATACCAACTTGGAATTTAGTGCAAAAACCAAAGAAACTAGGCAAGAAAAAGTTGTGGAATATAAGGAAAACCAGTTAAGATGTTAAAGTCCAAAGCTCTAAGAATATCTTCAAGTTGATGTGCTTTATTTCAAGGAGTTAGAAGCACCCCTCTACTTGAATTAGGCATGGAATTCCATTCTGTTATGTAGAGTTTTTGCTTTTCAATTTGATAAGATCCTATACTAGGAAGAAAGGAGTGAATCTGTGACGACCCAGGTTTTTATATGATGCAATTTTGATAAAAAAGGCGAGATCTCTTGTTTTATAAGTATGAAATGCATGAAAATCTTTTTGTTTTAGAAAACAATCTTTCATAAAAACCCTGAGTGTCAAAACACATTCTCAAATTATCTAGCCATGGCAAAGTGTTAAATCAACATTATTCCCAAGAAAGTGTTAGTCACAAATTTCAGCTATTAGAGAGTAACTACAATCAAGTAACATTGAAAGATAAGGTAGGGGTTTACTTGCACTTAGTCTGGGTGTCTCCTATCACAAGTGTTCCTTGCCCTTAAGTATTTCCTTTGTGTCTGAAAAATGTTGAGGATTGGGTGAGTATATACTATACTTAGTAGGAGCCTATCACTACTAGTTTTATAATGCATGAGATGTTTTAAAATCATATGCTCTTTCGAAACATGTGCATGTTTGACTACTCAAGTTCAATATCGATATTAAAATCCATTGTCACACCGAAATACTAACGACTTAAAGGATCAAATCGAAAGTATCATATATATATATATATATATATCATAACATTATGATATGCATAAGATGCTTCATTGAATCCAACTCATGGATAGCAAGTATGGTATGGTCGACCAACCTCATATCATGCCATATGCAATGCAAATAAGTCCACAAAATCATAGGGTCCAACTATGCCCACGACCTCCTCGCCATGTGGTCCCCGGGTACTTGAGGACACTCGGTCATACCTTCAAAGGGGCCTATGACACGTATTCGTCGTAAATCATGCAATTTATGCAATCAGTTGCAAAACGTGCATGCAATGCATAAAATTTGCTCATGCTAGTATTGCATTCAAAGTCATAACCTTGCCCAGAAACCTGACAGCCTAGAAGCCTGCCAGCCTAGAAGCCTTGTCAGCTCTCTCTGGCGCACCCTCATCGGCCCGCCCTCATCAGCCCACCCTCATCGGTCAAGGCTACACTTATCATGCAATCTATGCATGTAGCACATGTCTTGGCAATACATGCACAATGTATTTTTCAAAACCTGTCCTCTTTGGGTCCCTCACAATTTCCTGGCCCTCACAACTACCTACCCAGCGTCTTTTGGGCACTCCAACGTCTTTTGGTAACCCTCAAGGACATGTAGTCTTTCAAAAACTCAATGTTTCACAAATCATACAATGTATGCAATTATTTGCAAAACATATCTATGCATAACATATATGCAATCATTTACAAAACATGTCCATGCATAAAGTATTTATCACATGGTAAACAATGTCATATACTTAAGACATGTATTCTCAAAACAATCAAGGTTCTTTTAAAAAGTCTAGTAGCGATAGAGCACCTACCTGGCTAAGTCGCTCTAACCCCTTTGTCCTCGTACACTCCTGAACATGGTTTGGGGAATCAAGGTTAGTTTGGCCTATCTTTTATGGGTTTTAGAGTATTTGTTTTTATTACTTAGGCATTAAGGATCCATCCCTATGCCTATGGGTGTCCTAAGGTCCTAATTGGGCCTTGGTATCATCAGTTTTCCAAAGGTCTAGCAGCCACGCGCCACTATCCTATTCTAAGGATCATGCTCACCTTTGATTGGGCCTTGATTAGGGATTTTATAGTTTGGGTGTGTTCGCATCGTCGACACAGACACAACTCAATCGGAGCTCTAGATCTCAAGTTATAAGCTTTTTAGTGTCACACGTACATAAGGACCTTAAGAGTGAAAAGGGAGAATGCTAGCGCGTTGCGCATTAGTGGCATGCTCCCATCTTTTCTTAAGAAGCAGAAAATCCCAGATCGCTAGCGCGCTGCGCGTCTGCGACATGCGCCTCAGCGGGTGCGTCTGCAGACGCACCGAATTTTCCCGCTCGTCTTTCCCTTTTGCGGGCGAGTCCACGGATGTGCCCATTTGGTTTTTCTCAAACACAGTTGATGCGTTACGTTCCGTTTGGAACGTTCCGCTCGTTGGGGGACCGGGGCATCCTTAGGACACCCTGGTTCGACCCTGTCAAACCAGTGCAGCCCAAGGATTATCCCTAGGTCCTTGGTGACTCTCTAGGGTTCTATTTTGCATGATTTTTCATGCAAAAACTTAGGGAAACTGAGCCTAGGACTACTGTGAAGATGGGTTTTGAGGGATCTTGGGCATACCTGGCTCGTTGCGAGGTTTTTCTCCTCGTTTCTCCTCTTGGTTGCTTCTCCATAATGGGTTTGCCTCAAGCTTTTGGGCTGCCATTAGAGGCGCCCAAGAGCTCTATTTATAGAGCTATAAGAGGGTTCTGGAAGGGGCTCTCACCGCCCTTGAATGGCGGTGGAGAAACCTCTAGAATGGCAGTGATTTATCCTCCAATCACTGCCGTTCTAGAACCCTCTACGGGGTTGAAGATAAAGGGTGCCCGTATCAAAATGAGCCCCTGTGTTTTGAAGGCTAAATCCGTTTTTTAGTGAAAATTATATTTTTGCCCCTAAAATTCAAAGGGCCATAACTTGCTCATTTTAACTCCGTTTTGGGTGATTTTGGTCTTGTTGGATTCCTTTTTGTGAGACGCACCTAATGACATAATTTTCAGGATCAAATTTCTGGGTTTAGTCAAGGAGAATAGTGAATTGAGCAAAATACCCTTATCTTCAAAAATTGAACTTTTCATTGCTAACTTGGGATTTTAATGTTACAAAATTGGAGTCATTACAGAATCAAAACTAAAACTCTAGATAGGAAAGTTAAGTGGTTGAATGGAGATAGAACACTAGAAGGTGAGGTGAGGTAGCTGAGATGGACTTTCTAAATCTTAGTAAAGGGAAGGGGAAGGCACCACATTTCATTCTCAGTTCACAATGTAAGATAATTTCATATTTGTTTCTCTACCTCAATAATATCTATATTTCATTATAATTTTCAATCTGTAGTCAACCTATTTCAAGTAGACAAAAGTCCCATGGAACATCAACCTCGTAATTAGATTCATCCATTTACATCTCATATCATTTTATGGACTAGACTCCACATTTTTCATGAGATTGTCTAAGTTCGTGATTTGATGTCAAATAAACATTAGTAATTAAATTTTTCCATCAATGATAATAGTTTCCACAACTAGATTTTTCAGGAATGGTTTTCTATGATGTATCTAATGTTGCACTCTATCATGTCTCGTAGTAGCTTTCACTTCTTAGAAAGCATACTTGCATACATTCTCATTCCTTTTATTAAGGAATCTTTATCGACTACAAAAATTTCTACTGCTTACTTTTAGAGTAAATAATGATGCAGTGGTCAACTTTTTCTTCAATACTTGAAAACTTTCTTTGCATGCATCACCCCACACAAATTCCACCATTTTCCTCATTAATTTAGTCAAAGGTAAAAAGTATGTGAGAATCCTTCACTAAAACTATGGTAATATCCCACAAAGCCTAGAAAACTCCATATTTCTATAACTATCTTAAGTATATTCAACTTTTCCACAACTTCAACTTCCATGGGGTCTATTGCATCATCATTCTTAGAAATAACATGACCCAAAAAGTTCACTTCTTTGAGTCAACATACTTTCTAAATTTTGCATACAATTGATGTGTCTTAAGTATATTCATTACTATTCATAAGCACTCTCTATGTTCATCATGACTTTCCAAGTAACCTAGAATATTGCCTCAATTACTATGGTAAACATATCCAAGTAAGTTTGGACACTCAATTAATAAGGTCCATATATGCAGTTGGGGCACTCATCAACCCAAATAACATTACCCTAAACTCATAGTCTTCACATCTGGTCTTGAAAGTTGTCTTTGATGTCTTCTCCTTTGTCCTTCTATTGATGATACCCATATGTTAAATGAATCTTACAAAGGACTTGAGCTAACTGAAGTTGATCAAATAGGTCATTAATATGGCGTAGAGGATACTTGATTTTCATAGTAACTAAGTGTCATTAATCTATCTTTTTTGATAAAGAAGACTAGTGCTCTTTATAATAAAGCACTAGATCTCACAAACCCTTTGTCAAGTAGCTCTTGTAGTAGATTTGTCAATTCTTCTTAGTTTTAATCAATAAGGTTTCACATTCCTTCGTAATGTGTCCATCTATCTTTATAGTAAAATTAATACATGTTCAATGTGATGCCTTATTTCTCCTAAAAGATATCATTACACCTTTGTAACATCAAAAGCAGCCTTCATATCTCAATTCCTGATTGTTAAATGTATAACTAGTGAATCCGTTCCTAAGATGACATAAATGTTTTGTAATGTTTAGAAACATTACATTGGTATCCATTCATTTCTCATCAATGATAACTGACATATATTGGAGGTATTTCTGTGCACATATAGCCTTCACTGGAAGATAGAATTCTAAATTCTGAATTAAACTATACACACAATGCAAGGTTATATAATACAAGGAAGTGAGTAGATTATGTATCAAAAGGATTTTGACAAGTCTGCCATGAACAAAACATATACCTTTTGTGACGACCTAGGTTTTCTCATGCATTTTTAAATGCAAAACTGATTCCTAATGTGGGATCAATAACTATTTGAAAATAATTTCATAAAAACAATGCAATGTAGTGGAAAAATCCTTTATTTTAAATTCATTTTGAAAACCTTTAGTGTCATTTACTTCCAAGAGAACAAATTAATTTTTATAATTAAAACAAACATATATGCATCCCAAATCTATCTACTAACAGCTCACATCACAACTATAATAATTACATATACATATCCAAAGAATAAGTTATATACTTACCTTCATACTTGTCTTTATCTTCATTCACTTGATCATAGCACTAACATTTTCTGATGCTTCTTCTAACCCTGCTAGAGTTGATTTGTAAAAATAATATATTTGGTTGAGTATTTAACATACTCAGTAGGTGATCTGATACTACAAATTTTAAAATATGACAAAGAACATGCATAATTTCAAGAAGGCTTCTTTAGTCAATAAAATATTGCAATTTCTTATGTGTACACACAAGTATATATGCATAAATCATTCTCTCATATCTAATAATAGAATTTTCGATAAAATCAATAATTCAACAATATAAAGATCTCCAAATTCATAAAATAATAATGATTACTAAATTCTTAAAGTAGTAATCGATCAAACCAAATGATAGAATCTCAATCCCATGATAGATATCATGCACGTGGGTATCTTGGTGAACACATCAAATCAACTAGTCACGATCACTCATCTAAGACCATCTTAATTCAATATGCATAGCAATATTGAAATAGAAATTATAGGGCCCACTATTCTCACGACCAAACCTATCTAAAATCATATGTCTCTAGTATCTAGAAACTAGCCTAGCATAGTCTCCACGGAAACTATGGATATGTCCTCAAAAAGGGTGCTATGAACACCTCTAGTGGTCGTTCCATTACCACTGTAGTCAAGGAAGGGACAAGTACTACTTTGGACAATGATACCTACCACCTTTGGTGGTCAGAGGTTGGGAGGCCAACCCTATATACAAACAACCTCTTAGCATAGTGTTCACGAGGCTCATTAGCCCAAAAAAGAGATATGAATATAATCTAAATCTCAATCATCATAAATCATAAATCATGAAATTTATGCAACTTGTTTCAAAACATATGAGCAATGCATATATAAAATTGTCCACTAAAGATGTAGGCAATAACATTCTAAATCAAGATCATGAATCACGAGAACAGTTTGCATGCTCATTATAAGAATATCATATCCCAATATTATTTTCAAAAGCATACTAAACACGATAATAGATTCAAGTAAATAATTTATATTTTGAAATGCATTTTGAAAACTTAGTAGCATCAGACTACCTACCTTAGGGATGTTACTTAGTTCGCGTTTTTCTTCTATTCAAATCTTAGAACTCCTTCATTGTCTTTATGGGGTCTTGGATATAATTTAAGGATAAGAATCCAAGTATTATCTCTCAATCTCTATTGATAATCTGTCATATTTAGGGTTTCTAGCCACTATCTCTGTCAATTCTAATATTTCTCAGTGTTTAAGGTAAATCTAATCATTTAATTGATAATCTATCTCAGTGTTTCAGGAATAAAGTATAGCTTTTGCTATGCACTTTGATACTCAACCTTTACTTACTCACCTATCAACATTATTATGTAATTTTAATTCATAGAAATGATATCTCCAAATCCTTGAAAATTAATCACCACAATCCTATTTCATACTTCTCTAATAATCATTTTGCATGCTAAATTACTCCTTGTTCTTTTATAATCTCTTTATTTTCCATTAACAATACAGGATAATCTATTTTTCTCTTGTCTACCATCTTGTGATCTGTTTATCATTAAAATCTTCACTTTGAGGTTGACTTACACCTTGCTTGTAAAAGTTCCAAAAGTGGTTAAGTCATAAAGACATCTATCCCATCATATCTTACTTCACATTTTCTTCAATGAACTTTCAAGATTCATAAATTAGTTTAACAATATCACTTCTCATTTATTTTTGTTAATGACAAAAGTTTTCTTCATACTAAAACCTCTTAGTTGGAGAAATATTTGAGAACACATGGTCTCTAACTTTGAATTCTAGCTGTCTTTCACCTTTCACATGTGACTCAATTCCTCAACAATATTTACATTCAAATTAGAACTAGAACTCTGAAAAGGATCAAGTAACATCTTCCATCAATTATATTTGGCATATATTAAGATATCATAGCAATATATCTAATTACATAAATTTTGAATTCATCAAATAGTTCTCTCCTTTAAGAATTCATTCATAATCATGCCAAAAATTTGTTATCAAATTATCATCATAGATCTATCTAAAGTATCATTTAAAATTTTCTTTTATCACTACTCAAATAAAATTTCCATTAGGATTATCGACAATATTTGTACCCATGTCAAAATTCTCTTATCTGTACAATAGTGCACTCCCTATGTTTATGTTTAGATCCTTTTCCATTATCCTCTTTAATTCACTTCTTGATCTCCCATACAAAAAGTTATTTATATCTCTACCATCTCAATCCAATAAAGTTAACACTTATAGAATTTACTTCTACTTATCTTCTTTGGTGGGTCTTTGTAATTGATACATGCATATAACAAGTACCTTTTTATCTATTGGCATTCAAACATCAAATGTCAGATACTACCCTATAGTGTGACATTTATCTTAACTTTTCTCCCTTCATTTCCAATGAGAAAACATTATTCAATCATTTATCAAAGACATTGTCAACAACCATTAAGTCTCAATTGTTAGGAGGTATCGTAAGTATTGGTGCAATGTGTGGTTCACTCAATTTCACTCAATTTTCCTTTCATGTGTCACCTTATACCTATCTTATGTCCTTATTCGTTATCTTCACAATAAAATAATAATCATCCAATACACTATCATAGCATCTAGAAAAGTTTGGGAAGATCAACAATTTTGTCATTATTTTAGATCTTTTCTCATTTCACTCTCTGCCTCAGCTATCATTAGATCTATTGTGATTTTATATCTTAAAACAACTTAGTCTAATCTATTGACTTCCTTTAGTGAAAACTCATGTATAAGTACATGTGATGTTTCCCCTCAGGTGTTGTTTACTAACATACTTATGAGTTTATTAAAAAGTAGTTGGAATACCTAGTTCAAGTCACAGATTATACTAAAGATAATGACACTTAAATCCATCGCTAAGTAATGACTTCAAGATATTTGCTTGTCCAATCCTCCTCTACAATATCAAGACCTCAAGTTGATCCTTGATAATACTCTAGTTGATGAAGATCAATTGGACCAGTCACGTTCCTTGTTCTTTATTTCTCAATATAACTTCATTCAATCAGGTTATGGTAATGTAGGGTATAATCAACTTCTCCTTTTATTCATTACAATAACTGGTTTCCCCTCATAAAACCATGGATCTAATAAAATTCTATTTTTAACAATTCATGTAAGCAAGCCTAGAATGATTCTATTGTGACTCTAAAATTAATTTTGAATTCCTTGTTGATCACAATCCTTCCTTGGAAATTTCTTATAACACTATCCTTAATTTTGATACTCTACTGCTTCCAAAGTCTATTTATTTTACTCCTATTATAGTCTTCCAACTCGACCTTACTAATCCTTGAAATTTGGCAAAGCAACTCAAGATGAAGGATCTTTGATGTTTGGATTTAATCTATGTCTATCTTCCTTAACCACACAAAGTTTCTTGTTTCAACAATTCAACATTAACCAAATATGATTATTTACATCTCATGTTTTTTTGCATTCAAAATCTTCCTTTTTGTCCAATTGGATTAATACCTGCATTTGATTTGTTGCATATAATCGATACTACATCCACACTTTTTGGTCCATGGATATTATGAATTGAATACTTCCACGTAATGGTAACTTTCTAATAACAACATCTAAATCCCCAAATGTTTGTATTTCCAATGCATATTGCAATATCTCAAAGAAATTTTTGTCTATTACTTCCACGATACGCTTGTCTACCTTATAAGCTTATTTCTTATTCGCGTTTAAATTCCATGATCAATCAACCATCGTAGATAAAAAAATTCTCATGTAGATTATCATTCAAATTTTCTACTGATTATGTTCCAGTCAAATTCTTTATAATACACTTAAATTTACTCTTTCACGCATCCACTAACATGCTCATATTCATGTCATGTTCTTCTATATCATTTCCTATATTTATTTTTTGATCTGTTCTATTATATTTTGTTTGTTGGATAAGAATTCCTCTCTCAATATTCCATGTAAATTATCCAAAATCTAATTAAGTTCTTCAGGAGCATCACCTCAATCGATTTAGTATAAGTCAAAGTTATCTATTACAGACATCAGTAGTATCATCGTGAACTCCCACTCTTCACTCTCAAAATGATATTAAAATTATTGGATTATTATTCTTTTTTTTTTATACCTATAAGGATTAATAGTTTCTTGGTTTACTCTACTATTTATAATTTCTAGATCCTAAATACTTTAGACTTGATTTTGATAAGGTTTACATCTCCTAATGCCTAGTTATTTGTTAACTCCAACTCACTTTTTTTTTTTCTAACTCACTTATGATTTTTTTCTTTCTCATTTGATACCATTTCTTATTCTAGTCATCCCTCTAACTTGTATTTTACTATTTTTTTTAACTATTCTGGTCATATATAACTTTTGGACATGCAAGACTAGTTGTGAAAGGATAAAACTATGCTATGATACCAACTGTGATGATTCGGGTTTTCTCATGCATTTTTAAATGTTAAACTAATTACTAATGTGGGATCAATCCCTATTTGAAAATAATTTAATAAAAACAATGCAATGCAGTGAAAAATTTATTTTATTTTAAATTTATTTTGAAAACCCTGAGTGTCATTCACTTCTAAGAGAACAAAAATGTTTTAAAAATTAAAAAACATATATGCATCACAGATCTATCAAGTCACAGCTCATAGTCTAACTTCAATAATTACATATACATGTCTAAAGGATAAGTTATATACTTATCTTCATACTTGTCTTCATCATCATTCACTTGATCGTAGCTCTAACATTTCTTGATGCTTCTTCTAACCTTGCTAGAGTTGATCTATAAAAATAATATTTTTTGTTGATTATTTAACAAACTTAGTAGGTGATCTGATACTACCAATTTGAAAAAGCAGCATATAATTTGCATAATTTCAAGAAGGGTGTTTCTGACAATAAAATCACGCAATTTCTTTTGTGTACGCAAAGGTTTTTATGCATAAATCATTCTCTCATATCAGATAATAGAATTTTCAACAAAATCAATAATTCAGTAATATAAAGATCTCCAAATTTGTAAAATAATAATGATTATTAAATTCTTAAAGTAGTAATTGATCAAACTAAATGATAGAATCTCAATCCCAAGATAGATATCATGCATGTGGGTATCTCAGTTAAGATATAAAGCTGACTGGTCACGAGTACTCATCTAAGACAATCTCAATGTAATATCCATAGCCATTTCGAAATAGAAATCATAGGGCCCACTATGTTCACAACTAGACCTATCTGCAATTTTGTGTCTTTGGTATCTAGAGATCAGCCCACCATAGCCTCTATAGTGAATATGGATATGCCCTCGAAAAGGGTGCCGTGAACACCTCCAGTAGTCATCCCATTACCACAACAGTTGAGGAAAGGAGAAGTGCCAGTTTGGGTAATGATATGTACCACCCGTGGTAGTTAGAGGCTTGGAGCCCAACCCCATACACAAACAACCTCTTAGCATAGTGTCCACAAGGCTTATTAGCCCCAAAAAGAGATATACATATAATCCAAATCTCAATCACCATA
Source organism: Warburgia ugandensis (assembly GCA_035236585.1). Classification (NCBI taxonomy): domain Eukaryota; kingdom Viridiplantae; phylum Streptophyta; class Magnoliopsida; order Canellales; family Canellaceae; genus Warburgia; species Warburgia ugandensis. The sequence goes on along the minus strand of CP141126.1, from coordinate 83,576,881 downwards.
AATCATGCAATTTATGCAACTTGTTTCAAAACATGCAAGCAATGCATATATAATACTGTCCATGAATGATGTAAGCAATAGCATTTTAAATCAAGATCATGAAAATAGTTCACATGCTTATTACAAGAATATCATATCTTAATATCATTTCCAAAAGCATACTAAACACGATGATAGATTCAAGTAAATCATTTAGATTTTGAAATGCATTTTGAAAACTTAGTAGCATTAGACTACGTACCTTAGGGATGTTACTTAGTTCTCATTTTTCTTCTCTTTGAATCATAGATCTCCTTCATTGTCTTTGTGGGGTCCTAGATATAATTTAAGAATAAGAATCCAAGTATTATCTCACAATCCCTATTGATCATCAGTTAGATTTAGGGTTTCTAACCACTATCTCTGTCAATTCTAATCTATCTCAGTGTTTATGGTAAATCTAATCATTTAATTTTTCAATTTATAACTTTATTAGGCATAATCAGACTAAATGTTAGTACCTCACATGATTTTACAACTCATCTACAATTTATGTGATGATTTGACAATCATATTTAATGTTCGATCTATAATTCTAAACTTAATTTGTCTTAGATCAATGTTATAAATATATTAACATGATTTGATTAGTGAAAATGAATTAATATACTCCTAAATTCACTAATTAACCATTCCATATAATCTGATCACTTTTGATCTGATCCATTCATTCAAATTTCATGGTTTTTAGCATTTGATCAGTTTAAATTTGTCTTTGATCATATATTTTATTAGATATTTAGGGCTACATCATTGAAACAATTCCAATGGACTTTTCAGACCATCAATCAGACTTATATAGGTCCCTAAATCTCAAATTTTGTGTTTCAGATTAATTGAATGGCCCAGATTCAATCTCGGGTTTAAAATAGGGATAAGGTGTGTCTTGTGCGGCATAGTTCCCATGATGTGCATGTGTCCCTATCGAACTGAGAAGGACGTAGACTGGACCAGTAGGGTTGTGAATGTCCGATCAGGATCGTTTGATCAATCCCACCTCTGATGAACAATCAAAATCATTCATAACTTAATTATTTTTACTGTTTTGGGATTTTTTGGGTTCCACAAAATCATTGGATGGCTCACATCTTCCATCCGAATGTCCTTAGAGGCTACCCAAAAATTAGCCCACTGTTTTTTATTTCTCCAAGAAATTGCTAACTAGATAAACCAAATTCGAGCTGATTTTAAGAGGGAACTGCCAAAAAAATGGAGGATGGAGAGAAAAAGAAAAGGGGCTTATTGATCTAGGGTTTGCCAATGGTTGAAGAGGCCTCTATGCCCACTGGCAAATCCCAAGTCGCTAGAAACCTAGTTTACAGGTACGGCTGAGGAAGAAGGGTAAAAGGGAGGTGAGTGTGATGGGTGGAGAGGGGAAGAAGGTCGGTATTTAAAGCTAGTGAAGGCAGTGGTGCGCCTCTGCATTGGCGCTGTCATTGTAGAAGGAGACCAGATAGAGGCAGTGCCTACCAAGGTTTTCGGTGCAGACATGGTGATGCAGTGGTGATGAGGAAGGTGACAAAGGGGATGCCTTTAACAAAACAACCCCATGCATTCTTTTTCAACCTTTAATTAGTAAAATGCCCTTATACTTCAAAGTCTCATAACTTCCTCATCCGAACTCCAGTTTTTCAATGTTCTTTGTGTCATTGAAATCCATTTTCCAAGTATAATCTATTATAGAGATATTTGTAACAAATTCTGACTTCATAAATTTAAAATTAATAGAACATTTATTCTCCTATCCAATTCAATTATTTTTCAAAATAAATAGGACTTAACGATTCTATTGATTTTAAATACTATAATTAATTGTAGTAAAAAGAGAGTTACTCTAGTTTGACTAATACAACTTAAAAATTGGGGTTGTTACATCCTTACCCCTACAAATAATTTTGTCCTCGAAATTCCATAAGTTACTACTTATTAGAGAAATTTATTTCCTTCACCATTCTTAATCTTTTTATTCAAAAATTCAAATGGATCAATAATTAGAGGAATTTTGTCCTTGAAATTCTTTTCATGTTATCTCCCAAACAATTTCAGAAATCCTCGCTTGATAATATATTTAAGTCCTTAAAAACCCATTAAAATTATATAATTTCCAATTCAAACTTTAAACATTTACTTGGCACATTTGCTTGAATTTTTTTTTCTTTTTCTATTTGCTTCCACAATTAAAGAACAACTTTTGCTATGCACTATGATACTTGACCTTTGCTTACTCATACGTCAACATTATTATGTAATTTCTCTTCATATAATTAATATCTCCAAATCCATAAATTTGACCACCACAATCCTATTTCACACTTCTTTGATAATCATTTTGCATGTGAAATTACTCCTTGTTCATTTATAACCTCCTTATTTTCCATTAACAATATGGGATAATCTAATTTTCTCTTGTCTACCATCTTGTGGTCTGTTTACCATTAAAATCTTCACTTTGAGCTTGACTTACACCTTGTTGGAAAAAGTTCTAAAAGTAGCTAAGTCATAATGACATTTGTCCCATCATATCTTACTTCACATTTTCTTCAATGAACTTTCAAGATTGATAAATTAGTTTAACAATATCACTTCTCATTTCTTTACATTAATGATAAAAGTTTTTTTCATACTAAATCCCTTAGTTGGAGAAATCTTTGAGAACACATGGTCTCCAACTTCAAATTCCAACTGTCTTTTACCATTCACATGTGACTCGATTCCTGAACCAATATTTACATTCAAATTAGAACTAGAATTCTCGAAAGGATTAAGTAACATCTTCCATCAATTATATCTAGCATATACTAAGATCTCATAACAATATATCAAATTCCATAAATTTTGAATTCATCGAATAGTTCTCTCATTTAAGAATTCATTCATAATCATGCCAAAAATTTGTGATCAAATTATCATCATATATTAAACATTCTTGTCTAAAGTAGCATTTAAAATTTTCTTGTACTCTCATAAAATTTCCATTAGTATTGCTGGAAATATTTGTACCCACGTCAAAATTCTCATATCTATACAATAGTTCACTCACTATGTTCATGTTTGCATCCTTTGTCATTATCCTATTTAAGTTTTCCTTGATTAATGATTCACTTCATGATCTCCCACACCAAAAGTTATTTATATTCCTGGCATCACAATCCAGTAAAATTAACCTTTATGGAATTTACTTCTATTTATCTTCTTTAGTTGGTCTTTGTACTTGATACATACATATAACAAATACCTTTCTATCTAAAGGCAATCGAACATCAAATGTCAGATACTGCCATATATTGTGACATTTATCTCAACTTTTCTCCCTTCATTTTCTATATCGATACATTATTCAATCATTTATCAAAGACTATGTCAACAACCATTCAGTCTCAATTGTTAGGAGGTATCGTAAGTATCGATGTAATGGGTGGTTCACTCAATTTCACAAAATTTGCCTTCCGTATGTCACCTCATACCTATCTTATGTCCTTATTCATTATCTTAATAGTAAAATAATAATCATCCAATGTGCTATCATCTAGTAAGGTTTGGGAAGATCAGCAATTCCATCACTATTGTAGATCTTTTCTCATTTCATTCTTTGCCTCAACTGTCATTAGATCTATTGTGATTTTATATCTTAAAACAACTTAGTCTAATGAGTTGACTTCCTTTAGTAAAAACTCGTGTATTAGTACACGTGATGTTTCCCCTTAGGGTGTTATTTACTGATATACTAATGAGTTTATTAAGAAATGGTTGGAATACTTGGTTCAAGTGGCAACATTATACTAAAGATGACAACACTTAAAACCATTTCTAAGTAATGACTTCAAGATATTTGCTCTTCCAATCCTGCTCTATGATATCATGACCTCAAGTTGATCCTTGATAATACTCTAGTTGATGAAGATCAATTGGACAAGTCACTTTCCTTGCTCTTTATTTCTCAATATAACTTCATTCAATCATGTAATGGTAATGTAGGGTATTATCAACTTCTCCTTTTTATTCACTACAATCACTGGTGTCTCCTCATAAAAATAATGAATCTGATAAAATTCCATTTTCAATAGTTGATGTAAGCATCCTAGAATGATTCTATTGTGACTCTAAAATTAATTTTGAATTCCTTGTTGATCACAAACCTTCTTTGGAAATTTCTTATAACACTATCCTTTATTTCGATACTCTACTACTTCCAAAGTCTATTTATTTTACTCCTATTATACTCTTCCAACTTGACCTTACTAATCCTTGAAATTATGCATAACAACTGAAGATGAAGGATCTTTGATGTCTAGATGTAATCTATGTCTATCTTACTTAACCACACAAAGTTTCTTGTTTCAACTATTCAACATCAACCAAATATGATTATTTGCATCTCATGTTTTCTTGTAGTCAAAATCTTCCTTTTTGTCCACTTGGATCAATGGCTCCATTTGATTTGTTGCATATAATAGATACTACATCCACACTTTTTGGTCCACAGATATTATGAATTGAATACTTCCATGTAACATTAAAATTTCTAATAACAACATCTAAATCCCCAAATGTTTGTATCTCAAGGAAATTTTTGTTTATTAGTTCCATAATACACTTCTTTACCTTATAAGCTTATTTCTTCTTTGCATTTAAATTCCATGATCAATCTACCATCACAGATCAAATATTCTCAAGTACATTATCATCAAAATTTTATATTAACTATGTTCTAGTCAAAATCCCTATAGTACACTCAAACTTAGTCTTTTGTGCATCCACTAACATGCTCATATTCATGTCGTGTTCCTCTATATCCTTTCCTATATTTATTTTTTGATCAATTCTATTATATTTTGTTTGTTGGATAACAATTCCTCTTTCAATGTTTCATGTAAATTTCCAAAATCTAACTAATTTCTTTAGGAGCATCACCTCAATCGATCTAGTATAAGTCAGAGTTATCTACTAAAGACATCAGTAGTATCATGATGTACTCCCACTCTTCACTCTCAAAATGATATTAAACTTATTGGATTACTATTCATTTGTTCTTATATACCTATAAGGATTAATAGTTTCTTAGTTTACTCTACTATTTATAATTTCTTAGGTCCAAAGTACTTTAGACTTGATTTTGATAAGGTGTACATCTCCTAATGCCTAGTTATTTACTAACTCCTACTCACTTTTTTTTTGGGTAACTCACTTATGATTTATTTCTTTCTCTTATTCTAGTCATTCCTCTAACTTGTATTTTACTATTTCTTTTTAACTATTCTGTTTGTATATAACTTTTGGAAATGCAAGACTGGCTGTGAAAGAATAAAACTGTACTTTAATACCAACTGTTATGACCCGGGTTTTCTTATGCATTTTTAAATGATAAACTAATTCCTAGTGTGGGAATGATCCCTATTTCAAAATAATTTTATAAAAACAATGCAATGCAGTAGAAAAAATCTTTTATTTTAACTTCATTTTGAAAATGTAAGTGTCATTTACTTCCAAGAGAACAAATAATTTTTAAAATTAAAACAAACATATATGCATTAAAGATCTTTCTAGGTACAACTCAGAGGCCAACTATAATAATTACATATACATGTCCAAAGGATAAGTTATATACTTATCTTTATTTACTTTATCGTAGCACAAACATTTCCTAATGCTTCTTCTAACCCCGCCGGAGTTGATCTATAAAAATAATATATTCAGTTGATTATTTAACAAACTTAGTAGGTGATCTGATACTACTAATTTGAAAACAAGGCATATAACATGCATAATTTCAAGAATGGTTTTAAAGTGAATAAAATCAAGCAATTCCTTTTGTGCATGTAAAGGTTTTTATGCATAAATCATTCTCTCATATCAAATAATAGAATTTCCAACAAAGTCAAAAATTCAATAATATGAAGATATCCAAATTCATAAAATAATAATGTTTACTAAATTCTTAAAGTGGTAATCGATCAAATCAGATGATAGAATTTCAACCCCACGATAGGATATCATGCACGTGGGTATCTCGACGAACAAATCAAACCACTTGGTCACATGTAGTTATATAAGACCATCTTAATGCAATATGCATAGCCATATCAAAACAGAAATCATAGGGCCCACTATGCTCATGCCCAGACCTATCTGAAATTGTATGTCTCCAATATCTAGAGATCAACCCACTATAGCCTCCACGGAGACTATGAATATGTCCTCAAAAAGGGTACCGTGAACACCTCCAATGGTTGTCCCATTTCCATAGCAATCGAGGAAGGGACACGTGCCAGTTTGGGCAATGATACCTACCACCTTTGGTGGTTAGAGACAGGGAGGCCAACCCCATATACAAATAACCTCTTAGCATAGTGCCCACCAGGCTCATTAGTCCAAAAATGATATATATATATATATAATCCAAATTATAATCCTCATAAATCATGCAATTTGTGTAACTTGTTTCAAAACATGCGAGCAATGAATATATAAACCTGACCATGAAAGATGTAAGCAATAGCATTTTAAATCAAGATCATGAATCATGAGAATAGTTCGCATGCTCATTATGAGAATATCATATCTCAATATCATTTCCAAAAGCATACTAAACATGATAATAGATTCAAGTAAATCATTTACATTTTGAAATGCATTTTGAAAACTTAGTAACATCAAACTACCTACCTGAGGGATGTTATTTAGTTCCTTTTTTTCTTCTATTTGAATCTGGGATCTCCTTAATCGTCTTTGTGGGGTCCTAGATATAATTAAAGGATAAGAATCCAAGTATTATCTCTCAATCTTTATTGATCATCAGTTAGATTTAGGGTCTCTAACCATTGTCTCTGTCAATTCTAATATATCTTAGTGTTTAAGGTAAATCTAACCATTTAATTGTTCAATTTATTACTTAATTAGGCATAATCAGACTAAATTTTAGTACCTCACATGATTTTATTACTCATCTATAGTTTATGTGATGATTTGATGGTCAGATTTAATGTCCGATCTATAATTCTAAACTTAATCTGTCTCAGATCAATGTTATCAACATATTGACATGATCTCATTAGTGAAAATGATTTAATATACTCTTGGATTCACTAATTAACCATTCCATATAATCTGATCACCTTTGATCTAATCCATTCATTCAAATTTCATGGTTTCTAACATTTGATCAGTCTAAATTGGTCTTTGAGCATATATTTTACTGGATATTTAGGTCCACATCATTGAAATGGTTTCAACAGACTTTTGAGATCATCAATTGAGCTTATATAGCTCCTTGAATCTTAGTTTTTGTGCTTCAGATTGATTGGATGGCCTAGATTCAATCTTGGGTTTCATATAGGGATAAGGTGTGTCCTGCACAACACAATTCCTATGATGTGCTTGCATCCTGGTTGAATTGAAACCTCGTGCCATATGCATGCATGCACTCTAAGTACGCTCCCGGGGAACATCCCTATCTTACATTGTATGTAGGCATCTCGGACGTAGATCGTACCAGTGGGGTTGTGACGGTTCGATCAGGATCATCTCACCAATCTTGCCTTTGATCAACATTTAGAATCATTCATAAATTAACTATTTTTAGTATTTTTGGGGTCTTACAAAATCATCAGACGGCTGACATCTTCCATCCGAGATGTCCTTGGGTGCTACCTACAATAGCCCATGGTTTTTTATTTTTCCAACAAATCACCAGCCAAAAAACCTAAATCCATGCTGATTGTAAGAGTGAAATGCCAGAAAGATGGAGGATAGAGAGAAAAAGAAAAAGGGTTTACTGATTTGGGATTTGTCGATGGTTGCAAGGTCCTCTATGCCCTCTAGTAAATCCCAAGTCAGAAAAACCCTAGGTTACGGGTACAACTGAGGAAGAAGGGGAAAAGGAAAGTGAGTGCGATGGGTGGAGAGGGAACGAAGTCCGATATTTAAAGCTGGTGAAGGAAGTGGTGTGCCTCTGTAGTGGCGCCATTGCCATAGAAGGAGACCAAATAGATGCAGTGCCTGCTAGGGTTTCTTGTGGAGATGTGCTGACAATGTGGAGACGAGGAAGGTGACGGAAGGGGGTGCCACTAACAAAATAGCCCTATGTTTTTTTTTCTTTCAACTTTTAATTACTAAAATGCCCCTATACTTCAAAGTCTCATAACTTTATCATCCGAACTTCATTTTCAGTGTTCTTTGTGTGGTTGAATTCCATTTTTCGAATAGAATCTAATTATATGGGTATTTCCAAAAAATCTAATTTCATAAATTTAAAATTAATAGAACATTATTGTCCTATCTAATTTAATTATTTTCTAAAATAAATAGGACTTAACAATTCTGTTGATTTCAAATACTATAATTGATTGTAGTCAAAAGAGGGTTACTCTTGTTTGACTAATAGACCATAAAAATTTGGGTGGTTACATCCTTACACCCTACAAAGAATTTCATCCTTGAAATTCCACAAGTTACTAATCATTAGAGAATTCAGGATATTTGTCCCTTATCCCCAAATCCATTTTCATTTTCTTCGTCAACAGATGCATGTCTCCATAAAACTTTAACTAGAGAAATTTCTATACTTCGCTACTTCTTAATCTTCTTATTCAAAACTTCAAATGGATCAATAATTAGAGGAATTTTGTCTGTGAAATTCTTTTCACGTTATCTCTCAAACAATTCTAGAAATCCTCTTTTGACAGTATATTTAAGTCCTTATAAAGCCCTTAAAATTATATAATTTCCAATTTCTGACTTTAAACATTTACGTGGCTCATTCGCTTGACTTTTTTTTTTTCTCTTTGCTTTCAGGAATAAAGAATAGCTTTTGCTACGAACTTTGAAACACGACCATTACTTACTCATCTATCAACATTATTATGTAATTTTTGTTCATATAATTGATATCTCCATATCCTTAAAATTTGATCACCACGATCCTATTTCACACTTCTCTGATAATCATTTTGCATGCTAAATTACTCATTCTTTTTTAATCTCCTTATTTTCCATTAACAATATAGTATAATCTATTTTTCACTTGTCTACCATCTTGTGATCTGTTTATCATTAAATCTTCACTTTGAGGTTGACTTACACCTTGCTGGTAAAAGTTCTAAAAGTAGCCAAGTCATAATGACATTCATCCCATCATATCTTACTTCAAATTTTCTTTAGGGAACTTTCAAGATTGATAAATTAGTTTAACAGTATCACTTCTCATTTTGTTACATTAATGATAAAAGTTTTCTTCATACTAAAACTGCTTAGTTGAAGAAATCTTTGAGAACACATGGTCTCCAGCTTTGAAGTCCAATTGTCTTTCACCTTTTATGTGTGACTCAATTCCTCAACCAATATTTACATTCAAATTAGAACTAGAACTCTCAAAAGAATCAAGCAGCATCTTCTATCAATTATATTTGTCATATATTAAGATCTCATAATAATATATCAAATTCCATAAATTTTGAATTCATCAAATAATTCTCCCCTTTAAGAATTCATACATCATCATGCCTAAAATTTGTGATCAAATTATCATCATAGATCGAACATTCTTGTCTAGAGTAGCATTTAAAATTTTCTTGTATCACTACTCTCATAAAATTTCCATTAAGATTACCAACAATGTTGTACCCACGTCAAAATTCTCTTATCTATACAATAGTTCACTCACTATGTTCATGTTAGGATCCTTTGCCATTATCTTCTTTAAGTTTACCTTGATTGATGATTCACTTTGTGATCTCCAAGACCAAAAGTTATTTATATCTCTGGTATCTCAATCTAGTAAAGTAAACCCTTACGGAATTTACTTCTACTTATCTTCTTCAGTTGGTCTTTGTACTTGATACATGCATATAACAAATACCTTTTTATCTAAATGCCATCACACATCAAATGTCAAGTACCTCCATATATTGTGACATTTATCTTAACTTTTCTCCCTTCATTTCCTATATCGATACATTATTCAATCATTTATCAAAGACATTGTCAACACCCATTAAATCTCAATTGTTAGGAGGTATTATAAGTATTGGTGCAATGGGTGCTTCACTCAATTTCACAAAATTTTCCTTTCATGTGTCATCTCATACCTATCTTATGTCCTTATTCGTTATCTTAATAGTAAAATAATAATCATCCAATATGCTATCATAGCATCTAGTAGGGTTTGGGAAGATTAGAAATTCTGTCACTATTTTAGTGAAAACTCATGTATAAGTATACATGATGTTTCCTCTTAGGGTGTTGTTTACTAATATACTAATGAGTTTATTAAGAAATGGTTGGAATACCTAATTCAAGCAGCAACTTTGTACTAAAGATAATGACACTTTAAATCATTGCAAAGTAATGACTTCAAGATATTTGGTCTTCCAATCCTCCTGTACGATATCAAGACCTCAAATTGATCCTTAATAATACTCTAGTTGATGAAGTTCAATTGGACAAGTCAATTTCCTTACTCTTTATTTCTCACTATAACTTCATTCAATCATGTAATGGTGATGTAGGGTATTATCAATTTCTCCTTTTTATTGACTACCATCATTGGTATCTCCTCCTAAAAGCAATGGATTTGATAAAATTCAATTTTCAACAGTTCATGTAAGAGTCCTAGAATGAATCTATTGTGACTCTAAAATTAATTTTGAATTCCTTGTTGATCACAATTGTTCCTCAAAAATTTCTTCTAACACTATCCTTAATTTCAATACTATACTACTTCCAAAGTCTTTTTTCTTTTTACTCCTATTATAGTCTTCCTACTCGACCTTACTAATCCTCACAATTTAGAAAAACAACTCAAGAGGAAGGATCCTTGATGTTTGGATTTGATCTATGTCTATCTTCCTTAACCACACTCATTTTCTTGTTTGAACTATTGAACATCAACCAAATATGATTATTTTCATCTTATCATTTCTTGTAGTCAAAATCTTCCTTTTTGTCCACTTGAATCAATGTCTCCATTTGTTTTGTTGCATATCCACACTTTTTGGTCCACAGATATTATGAATTGATTACTTCTAGGTAACATTAATATTTTTAATAACAACATCTAAATCCCCAAATGTTTGTATTTCCAATGAATATTGCAATATCTCAAGGAAATTTTTGTTTTTTAGTTCCACAATGCGCTTCTTTACCTTGTAAGCATATTTCTTCTTCATGTTTAAATTCCATTATCAATCTACCATTACAAATAAAAAATTCTCAAGTAGATTATCATCCAAAATTTCTATTGACTATGTTCCAGTCAAATTCTTTATAGTACACTCGAATTTAGTCTTTTGTGGATCCACTGACATGCTCATATTCATGTCGTGTTTCTCGATATCGTTTCCTATATTTATTTTTTGATCTATTATATTATATTCAGGTTGTTGGATAACAATTCCTATCTCAAAGTTCCATGTAAATTATTTAGAATTTAACTAAGTTCTTCAAGACAATCACCTCAATCGATCTATTATAAGTTAGAGTTATTTACTAAAGACATTAGCAGTATCATCGTGTACTCCCATTCTTCACTCTCAAAATGATATTAAACTTATCGAATTATCATTCATTTGTTTTTATACCTATAAGGATTAATAGTTTCTTGGTTTACTCTACTAGTTATAATTTCATATATCCTATGAGCTTTAGACTTGATTCTGATAAGGTTTACATCTCCTAATGTCTAGTTATTTGCTAACTCCAACTCACTTTTTTTTTTTGCTAACTCACTTATGATTTATTTCATTCTCATTTGATACCATTCTTATTCTAGTCATCCTTCTAACTTTTATTTTACTATTTGCTTTTAACTATTCTGGTCGTATATAATTTTTAGAACTGCAGGACTGACTGTGAAAGGATAAAACTGAGCTCTAATACCAACTGTGATGACACGGGCTTTCTCATGCATTTTTAAATGTAAAACTAATTCCCAATGCTAGATTGATCCCTATTTGAAAATAATTTTATAAAAAACAATGCAATGTAGCAAAAAAAATCTTTTATTTTAAATTCATTTTAAAAATTACGATCATCATTTGTTTCTAAAAGAACAAAATAATTTTTAAAATTAAAACGAACATATATGCATCCTAGATCTATCCAGCCAGAGCTCATAGCTGAACAATAATAATTACATATACATGTCCAAAGGATATGTTATATACTTACCATCATATTTGTCTTTATCTTCATTCACTTGATCGTTGCGCTAACATTTCATGATGCTTCTTTTAGCCCTGCCAAAGTTGATCTACAAAAATATGATATTTGTTGGTTGATTATTTAACATATTCAGTAGGTGATCTAATACTACTAATTTGAAAACGAGGCATACAGCATCCATAATTTCAATAAGTGTTTTTCAGGCAATAAAATCATGCAATTCCTTTTGTGAACACATAGGTATTTATGCATAAATCATTGTCTGATATCAAATAATAGAATTTTCACAAAATGAATAATTAAATAATATAAAGATCTCCAAATTCATAAAATAATAATGATAACTAAATTCTTAAAGAGTAATCGATCAAACCAGATGATAGAATCTCAACTCCATGATAAATATCATGCACGTGGGTATCTTGGCAAATACATCAAGCCAACTAGTCGATAAACACATCCAGCCAACTAGTCATGAGTGCTTGTCTAAGACCATCTCAATGCAATATGCATAGCCATATTGAAACAGCAATCATAGGCCCTACTATGCTCATGACTAGACCTATCTAAAATCGTGTGTCTCCGGTATTTAGAGACTAGCCCACCATAGTCTCCATGATGACTATAGATATGTAATGACCCCAACTTTTGTAATATTAAAATCCCATGAAAAGTTCAATTTTAAAGATAAGGGCATTTTGGTCATTTCACTAGTCACCTTGACTAAACCCAGGAATTTGGCCCTAAAAATGGTGCCATTAGATGCGTCTCATAAAAAGGAATCCAACGAGACCAAAATCACCCAAAATGGAGTTAAAATGAGCAAGTTATGGCCCCTTGAAGTTCAAGGGTAAAACTATAATTTTTTCAAAAAGGGTTTAGCGGCAAAACAAAGGGGCCCGTTTTGATACGGGCACCCTTCATCTTCAACCTCCTAGAGGTTTCTGGAATGGCTGTGTTTCAAGGAGAAACCACCGCCATTCTGGAGGTTTCTCCACTGCCATGCAAAGGCGGTTAGAACCCCTCCAGAACCGTCTTTAAAAGCCCTATAAATAGAGCTCTTAGGCACCTCTAATGGCAGCCCAAAATGTGGGAGAAAACCCGTTAAGGAGCAGCGACCTAGAGGAGAAAACGTGGAGAGAAAACCAGCCATGAAGTAGGTACGCACAAAAAATCCCCAAACCCATCTCACCCACAGTCCTAGGCTCGGTTTCCCTAAGTTTTTGCATAAAAATCCATGGGGAATAGGTCTCTAGGGAGTCACCAAGGACCCTAGGACGTACCCAGGGCCGCACTAGTTCCTCAAGGACGAACCAGGGCATCCCAAGGACGCCCCGGTCCCCCAACGACCAAGATGCCCAGACAGACGAGACGCGTTGAACGCGTCTGAGAGGAACCAAACGGGCGCGTCCATGGACGCGCCTGCTAAGGCGCATGCCGCAGACGCACAGTGCGCTAGCAGAGCGACGAGTTTTGGTTCCTTAAGGAAGCCAGGGCGCACGTCGCAGACGCGCAGCGCCCTCGCATTCCGTCTTTTTGTCTTTAAAGACTCTATGTACATACAACACTAAAACGCTTATAACTTGAGATCTAGAGCTCCGATTGAGGTGCCACAAAAGGCGTTGTGTCCGTGTCGACGATGTGGACACATCCAAAGTATAAAATTCCTGATCAAGGCCCAATAAAATGTGGGAATGACCCTTAGAATAGGATGGTGGCACTTGGCCACTAGAACATTGGGAAACTGAGGATACCAAGGCCCAAGTAGGACCTTAGGACACCCATAGGCATAGGGATGGACCCCTAATGCCTAAGTAAAAAGATCAATTACTCTAAAACCTATAAAAGATAGGTCAAACGAACCTTGATTCCCGAAACCATGATCAAGAGCGTTCGAGGACAAAAGGGTTAGTGCGACCTAGCCAGGTAGGTGCTCTATCACTATTAGATTCTTTTAAAAGAACTATTATTATTTTGAGAACATATGTTTTAAATATATGACTTCATTTGCATGACCTAATTCAGCATGCATGATAAGTGCTTTGTACATAGCCATGTTTTGAAATGATTGCATATACATTATGCACATATATGGGTTGCAAACAAGTGTATACATTGCATGATTTAAGTACTTGTAAAGATTGCATGTCCTTGAGGGTTGCCAAAAGACGCTGGAGTGCCGAGGGCCAGGCAGTTGTGAGGGACCCAAAGAGGACAAGTTTTAACAAGAGGTTTTGGCTTCTTTAATCTTATGTGATTTGGGCAAGTAAGCCCATGGGTGCTATGCCGAGGGGTCTGGGTTGGCCACCCAGCCTCTACCACTAATAGGTGGATGGGTACCACGCCCAAAAGGAGGCAAGTCCCTACGTCGACTGCATGTGGTACAGGGGCCTACCACTGGTGTCACGGCACTGGGTTGACGTGTCATAGGCCCCGTGGAGGCTATGACCGAGTGTCCTCAGGTACCCAGGGACCACACAGCGAGGAGGTCGTGGGGATAGTGGACCCTATGGTTTGATGATTTATGTGCATTGCATATGGCATGATATGAGGTTGGTCGACCATACCATGATAGATATCCATGAGTTGGATTCTATGAAACATTTTATGCATATCATAATGCTATGATATATATATGTATATGGTACTTTCAATTTTTTGATTATATGATCCTTTAAGTCGTTAGTATTTCAGTTTGACAATGGATTTTGATGTCGATATTGAACTTGAGAATTCATACATGCACATGTTTTGGAAAGGGCATATGATTTTAAAACATCGCATGCATTATGAAACTAGTAGTGATAGGCTCCTACTGAGTATATTATATACTCACCCAATCCTTAACATTTTTTCAGACATCAGTAAGCACTTAAGGACAGGATACGTCCGTATATATCACGGTTCAAGACAACTCCACTCACGAAAAGAGGACATCTATGTTAGTGCTATGAGCAAGTGAATCCAAAAGGAAACAAATATACATGTAAGTAAACTCTCAACCCTTTGGACATGTGTTCGTACTTAGTTACAGTTGGGCTGTGTGTTGTGACTAGAAAGACCTGGGGAAAAACATTTATGATTTCTGAAGGTTTTCAAAAACTACCTTAGTTGTTGTGAAAGCAAATGACACTTGGGGTTTTCAAAATGAGTTTAAAACTAAAAGCTTTTCCGCTGCATTGCATGGTTTTTATGAAATGCTTTTCAAATAGGGATGCATCCCGCCTTAGAAAATTAGACATTGCATTTAAAAATGCATGAGAAAACCCGGGTCGTCACAAGATATGTCCTCAAAAGGGTGCCATGATCACCTCCAATGGTCATCCCATTACCACAGCAGTCGAGGAAGGGATAAGTGTTAGTTTGGGCAATGATACCTACCACCTTTGGTGGTTAGAGGCTGGGAGGCCAACCCCACACACACACACAACCTCTTAGCATAGTGCTTAGTAGGCTCATTATCCCAAAAATGTGATATGCATATAATCCAAATCTCAATCATCATAAATCAAGAATTTATTCAACTTGTTTCAAAACATGTGAGTAATGCATATATAAAATTTTCCATGAAAGATGTAAGCAATAGCATTTTAAAACAAGATCATGCATCACAAGAATTGTTCTCATGCTCATTATAAGAATATCATGTCTCAATATCATTCCAAAAGCATACTAAGCACGATAATTGATTCATGTAAATCATTTAGATTTTGAAATGCATTTTGAAAAATTAGTAGCATCAAACTACCTACCTTAAGGATGTTACTTAGTTTCCTTTTTTCTTCGATTCGAATCTTAGATCTCCTTCAATGTCTTTCTGGGGTCTAGGATGTATTTTAAGGATACGAATCCAACTAGTATCTCTCAATCTCTATTGATCATCAATGAGATTTAGGTTTTCTAACTGTTATCTCTATCAATTCTACTCTATCTCAGTGTTTAAGGTAAATCTAACCATTTAATTGTTCAATTTATAACTTAATTAGGCCTAATCAAATTAAATATCAGTACCTCACATGATTTTATTACTCATCTATAGTTTATATGATGATTTGACAGTTAGATTTAATGTTCAATCTATAATTCTAAACTTAATTTGTCTTAGATCAATGTTAGCAACATATTGACATGATCTAATCAGTGAAAATGATTTAATATACTCCTAGAATCACTAATTAACCATTCAATATAATTTAATCTCCTTTGATCTGATCCATTCATTCAAATTTCATGGTTTCTAACATTTGATTAGTATAAATTGGCCTCTGATCATAAATTTTATTATATATTTAGGGTCGCTCCATTGAAATGATTCCAATGAACTTTTCAGGTCATCAATCAGGCTTATATGGCTCCTTGAATCTTAGTTTTTGTGTTTCAGATCAATTAGACAACCTAGATTCAATCTTGGGTTTCAAATAGGGACAAGGCAGGTCCTGCGCGTCACGATTGCTAGTATGTGCATGCATCCCAGTTGAACTAAGATCGCACTTGCACGCACTTGAAGGACGCTCTCGAGCATGCATCCCTGTCTTGCATCATAAGGAGGCGTCTCAGATGTAGACCAAACGATAGAGTTGAGATGTTTCGATCAAGATCATTTGAACAATCCCACATTCTATCAACCTCTTAAATCATTCATAAATTAACTATTTTTTACTATTTTAGGGTTTTTGGGGTCCTGCAAAATCATTGGACAGATCAAATCTTCCATCTTAGCTATCCTTGGGGGTACCTGTATCAGCTTGCGGTTTCTAATTTCACTGATAAATCGCCAGTTGGAAAAACCAGCTCCGTGCTGATTCTAAGAGAGAAATGCCAAAAAGATGGAGGATAGCGAGAAAAAGAAAAAGGGACTACTGATCTCGGGTTTGCCGGTGGTTCCAGAGTCCTCTATGCCTACTGGTAAATCCTTAGTTCTCGGAACCCTAGGTTATGGGTAAGACTAAGAAGAAGGGGGAAAAGGGAGGTGAGTGCAATGGGTGGATAGGGGAAGAAGTCCAGTATTTAAAACTAGTGAAGGCAACAGTGTGCCATCGCCGCAGAAGGAGACTGGATAGAAGCAACGCTTGCCAAGGTATCCTATGCAGATGTGGTGATGTGGTGGTGACGGAAAGGGGTGCCGTTAACAAAACAACCCATGCATTTTTTTTAAACTTGGAATTACCTAAATGCCCCTATACTTCAAAGTCTCATAACTTCCTCATCCGAACTCCTCCTTCAGTGTTCTTTGTGCTATTGAATTCCATTTTTGGAGTAGAATCTAATTATAGAGATATTTTCAACAAATTCTAACTTCATAAATTTAGAATTAATAAAAATTTATTCTCCTATCCAATCCAGTTATTTTCTAAAATAAATAGGACTTAACAATTCTGTTGATTTTAAATACTAGAATTGATTGGAGCCAAAAGAGGGTTACTCTTGTTTGATTAATTGAACTTAAAATTTTGGGTTGTTACACCTTTATCTTATGTTTAAATAGGTTTGATACAATTGAAAGTCTAACTTTCAATCTAATTCATTAAGTAGACATTACCCATTCTTATCCCCCGTATCCAAATTCATTTTCCCAAAGTAGTTGCAAGATCAAACACTTTCAGCTATAACAGCATTAAAGTCTTATAATGTCATCATTTCCTCTAATCATCCATAATACAATAAAATTATCAATAGAAAATTTCCAATATATATTCAAACTAATGTTGTAATTGTCTTAATTTTCCATGAGATTCCTTTATCATTGTCATTTTATGATTTTTCTCATTTTTGTCAAGCTATTGTTGTACAATACTTGTTATACTCTCAAAGATTTATACACACCACCAAGTTAGAACTATAATTCTTACCATATCACATATGTCAATAGATCTATCATAAGACAACATTCTTAGAGGTACTAACTTATAGTATCTTACACTTTGGTTCTTATCTCCAAGAACCATACTTATCTCATGACAGTATTAGCTCTCATACTCATACAAGGATCAACAGTATCCTTGTTTTCCTTGTCTTGAAAAACTACAATTCCCTAAAAGACCTTTACTTCACATGTCCATTCCTCAGTAGTGTTTGGCTAACCTTTTCCCAAGAATGATGGAGCCATCTTCGTAAATGCAACTAATAAATGCTTTGTCATGTTAACATTTACCATGGCTACTACTACTCCCCCAATTGGCTGCTCCTATGGCTAATTCTATATGAATTGTTTGAGCTAACACAGACATCTAAACATCCTTTCTAGATGCATTTTCTTATTGTGATGAGCTAGTGGGGATGATAAGAGTCCTTGTACTATTAATTACAATAATCCTATGTAAGTATTCTCTCTAACAACTCACTTTAGGAGTTAGAGTTTTCTTGATAAGTATTCAATTTTATATAAAAAGTACCCAATTAGTAGTCCATGTGTTATAAATTATAGACATTATTGTAGGTTTTTTTTTTTTTTTTTGTGAAATTTCATAACACATGCATTTCTTACCTAATAATTCAAAAGTTTGATATATGGCAAGCTCAAGAGCTAATATAGAGTAAGTATATGTATTATCATATTTTTTAGGATTTAATTAGGATTTTTACTCTTTTGTATGTATTGAGAAGATGATCCAATAGTTGAGATCACGAAAGATAAGATGTAAAGACCATGATCAAAAGAGGGCCAAAGACCTAAATTTCATTATTCCAAAGCTCAATGAAGGTTCAAGATCATTGTAAGACAAGCAAGAAGGCAATGGAAAGAACCAAATGTGACTAAAATGGCTGATTCAAAAATCCATGCAATTCCACCACCTTTGCATGTCATACATGCAAGTTTCCTAAGCTAACAAGGAAAGGTAAAGAAGCCAAGCCATTCATTCATTGAAGACAAAGGACTCATCTACTCATGCCATCAAGCATTTACCCATCAAAGTGAGCCACCAAACCACATGGAGTCACATTATTGGAGGAGTTTGATGGAGATTAGTATATGGCAAGAAATGCAAGCATAGGTGGACCAATCAAGAGAGAAACCAAATCAAATTTTCTGTTCTTTCCCTCTCTATTCCTCCTCTTTCCTACCCATTGCATGATAAAATTAGAAAACGAAGGAGTTCCATGCCACCTTCCCTAAAAAGTGGAGTCTCCCTCGAAAAGTGGAGTCTCCGTCCCTTCTAAATCCATCCACTCAACCAACTTCACCCTCTAATTCCATTTCCAAACCAACCACCTCCCCTTACTATCTCTTCCTCCATATTTCCTATTTCTTCCACCCTTCCTTCCATCCAATCATGTGAGACACCTTAATTGAAGGAATTCCACATTCCAACCTAGGCTGGATTTCAATGCTCCCCCTTCCCTTGGCTTATATTTACAGTCCAACTCACCTAACTTTCTAGTCCTCTATCACCAATCAACCACCTTTTACCAACTTCTTACCTACATTTCCTATCTTTCCTTCCCATCTTTTTCTCTCGTTTCATTCTGATTTTTAGTTCCATTATGG
This sequence comes from Warburgia ugandensis, assembly GCA_035236585.1. Classification (NCBI taxonomy): domain Eukaryota; kingdom Viridiplantae; phylum Streptophyta; class Magnoliopsida; order Canellales; family Canellaceae; genus Warburgia; species Warburgia ugandensis. The sequence continues at coordinate 83,557,200 of CP141126.1, read as the reverse complement.
TTTTCCAAAAGAAACACTTTGGGAGGGGGTTGAAAAGTGATGCCTCCCACTCTTATAGTCCTTAAGGTTTCCACCTTCCACCTCACTTTCCTAATCCATCCTCCACTTAACTTCTTCGATTCATACCTAACATTAATTCTTAGCTTCTTTCCTCACTATTGGATTACATCTCATCAAGATTGGAAACTCAAAAATCTCTATAAATACCCCATGGAATTCCATGCCCAATTCAAGTAGAGGGGTTGTTTCTAACTCTTTGAAATCAAGCACATGAACATAGAGGTACTCTTACAGCTTTGGACTTCAACATCTTGGCTGCCTTTCCTTGTCTTTACACCTTCTCATAGCTTTGACTTACTTGTTTTCTTTACTTTAATTCTTCTCTTCTTTATCTCTTTGCCTTATTTCCATACATAGTTTCTCTTTGTTTCCTCGTTTGCCTACACTTCCCTTACTTTTCTTGCTTGATTCTTTAAGATCAAATTTATCTTTTATCTAGTAGTGACATCAAAGCAAATAGTAGCTTTGAATCCCTTTGCTTCCCATTCATCTTTTCCTTATTTCTCACTTAGGTTTAGGACTAGGTCTTGTTGCTTTCTTTCCTTCTTCATGCTCTTACTCTCTTGATTTCTTTTTTGGGTTTCACAATCATGTTTTCTAAGATTATATGAATATTATTGGAGAGTGTTTAAGCTTTTGTTTGATCAAGTTCTAGCATTAGAATAGTGTGCAATTTTCAGCTTTGTTCTCCCTATATATGCATACTATCTTTTATGTCATTTCCAAGTCAATGAATAAATTGATTTCATAAGCATTGTTACTAACTAATTCTAGCAGTAAGGTATTTCAAATATTGATTGTTATGCTTCATGAGTAGTGCACACAACATATCCTTCCATGCCTTGTTTGATTTAAGTTTCATGAGCACCTTAATTATGGAATTTTACCTTTCACAATTAACGCATAATTTCTAGAAATTCATACACATTAGATTCCTTAGAAATCCATTTAGCTTTCAAGTTAGTTTAGATTTTTTTAGATTCCATGATAGCAATCTTTTAGTTCATGCATTCAAGCAATATTCTCACTCATGAACCATACACCCAACTCCACGGGTCATGCATGTGGTGATTGAGTGATTTTCCTAAGTGGTTTTATTGTTTCCTTGCTTCATGATAGTTTAGTATTCATTGTCTATTTATTTACATCTTAGTTTAGCTTTATAAAGTTTATTAATTTATTTTTAAAAAAATTCATTTTGAGAAAGTTTTAGGACTAGCAAAGTGTTAGTTTACTGAAGTTTCCTTCTTAGCAAGTTTCCTAGACTCATTATTTTAAAATTTTCATTAGTTTATTTTATTGATTGCATGTTAGTTAGGAAAGTGTAATGACCCCAATTTTTGTAATATTAAAATCCCATGAAAAGTTCAATTTTAAAGATAAGGGCATTTTGGTCATTTCACTAGTTTCCTTGACTAAACCCAGGAATTTGGTCCTAAAAATAGTGCCATTATATGCTTCTCGGAAAAATAAATCCAAGGAGACCAAAATCACCCAAAATGGAGTTAAAATGAGCAAGTTATGGCCCTTTAAAGTTCAGGGGCAAAACTATAAATTTTACAAAAACGACTTAACCTGAAAAACACAGGGGCCCGTTTTGATACGGGCACCCCGTCGTCTTCAACCTCTAGAGGGTTCTAGAATGGCGGTGATTGGAGGAGAAATCACTGCCATTCTGGAGGTTTCTCCACTGCCATTCAAAGGCGGTGAGAACCCCCTCCAGAACCCTCTCTTAGCTCTATAAATAGAGCTCTTGGGTGCCTCTAATGGCAGTCCAAAACCTTGGAGAAAACCCATCGTGGAGCAGTGACCTAAAGGAGAAAACGAGGAGAAAAACACAGCAAAGAGCCAGGTACGTCCAAGAGCACTCAAAACCCATCTCCCCCATAGTTCCAAGGTCAATTTCCCTAAGTTTTTGCATGAAAAACCATGCAAAACGAAGCCCAGGAGAGCCACCAAGGACCCAGGGACGTTCCCTGGGCCGCACTAGTTCGACAGGGGTCGAACCAGGGTGTCCTGAGGATGCCCTGGTCCCCCAAACGAAGGAACGTTCCAGTCGAAACATTCCAGTCGAAACGTCCCTGGACGCGCCCGCTAAAGAGACAGACGGGCGGAGCGTACCGCGCGTCTGCAGACGCACACGCTGAGGAGCATGCCATAGACGTGCATCGCACTAGCAGCGCGTCAACTTTTGGTTACTTAATGAAGCTGGGGTGCACGTCGCAGACGCACAGTACCCTAGCATTTCGTCTTTTTGTCTTTAAGACTCTATGTACATACGACACTAAAACGCTTATAACTTGAGATCTAGAACTCCGATTGAGGCGCCGCAAAAGGCGTTGTGTCCGTGTCAACAACGCGAACACATCCAAACTATAAAATCCATGATCAAGGCCCAATTAAAGGTTGGAATAACCCTTAGAATAGGATGGTGGTGCGTGGCCACTAGAACGTTGGAAAACTAAGGATACCAAGGCCCAATTAGGACCTTAGGACACCCATAGGCATAGGGATGAACCCCTAATGCCTAAGTAATAAGATCAATTACTCTAAAACCCATAAAAGATAGGCCAAACTAACCTTGATTCCCCAAACCATGATCAGGAGCGTCCGACGACAAAAGGGTTAGCGCGACCTAGCCAGGTAGGTGCTCTATCACTATTAGATTCTTTTAAAAGAACTATTATTATTTTGAGAACATATGTTTTAAATATATGACTTGATTTGCATGACTTAATTTAGCATGCATGATAAATGCTTTGTACATAGTCATGTTATAAAATGATTGCATATACACATATATGTGTTGCAAACAAGTGCATACATTGCATGATTTGAGTACTTGCAAAGATTGCATGTCCTTGAGGGTTGCCAAAAGACGCTGGAGTGCCGAGGGCCAGGAAGTTGTGAGGGACCCAAAGAGGACAAGTTTTAACAAGAGGTTTTGGCTTCTTAATCTTATGTGATTTGGGCAAGTAAGCCCGTGGGTGCTATGCCGAGGAGTCTGGGTTGGCCACCCGACCTCTACCACTATTAGGTAGATGGGTACCACGCGCAAAAAGAGGCAAGTCCCTACGTCGACTTCATGTGGTACAGGGGGCTACCACTGGTGTCACAGCACTGGGTTGACGTGTCATAGGCCCCGTGGAGGCTATGACCGAGTGTCCTCAGGTACCCGGGGACCACACGGCGAGGAGGTCGTGGGCATAGTGGACCCTATGGTTTGATGATTTATGTGCATTGCATATGGCATGATATGAGGTTGGTCGACCATACCATACTCGAGATCCATGAGTAGGATTCCATGAAGCATTTTATGTATATGATACTTTTCATTTTGGATTATATGATCCTTTAAGTCGTTAGTATTTCAGTTTGGCAATGGATTTTGATGTCGATATTGAACTTGAGAATTCCGACATGCACATGTTTTGGAAAGAGCATATGATTTTAAAACATCGCATGCATTATAAAACTAGTAGTGGTAGACTCCTACTGAGTATAGTATATACTCACCCCATCCTTAACATTTTTCAGGATAGTTCCACTCATAAATAGAAGACGTCTCAGGAGATATTAGTGCTACGAGCAAGTGAATCAAAATGAAGAAAGTTATACATGTAAGTAAACTCTCAACCCTTTGGACATAAAGTTGTATTTAATTACAGTTGGGCTGTGTGCTATGACTGGAAAGACCTGGGTAAAAAAATTTATGATTTTTGAAGTTTTTCAAAATCCACTTTGGTTGTTGTGAAGGCAAATGACACTCGGGGTTTCCAAAATGAGTTGAAAACTAAAAGGATTTCCGCTCCATTGCATGGTTTCTATGAAATGGTTTTCAAATAGGGATGCATCCCCGCCTTAGGAAATTAGGTATTGCATTTAAAAAAAAATGCATGAGAAAACCCGGGTCGTCACAGTTGGTATCAGAGCCCAGGTTTTATCCTATCACAGCCAGTCCAGCATGTCCAAGGGTCATGGACAATAGAGAAAATCAACAATAAGTAGCATAAATAGGAGTAGTAGAGATGACTACTTCTATTTGAGGATTACAATATTAATGCACAAGGCAATTCACCATAAATAAATAGGTGAAACACAGCTTGGTTTAACAAATAATTAGGCAAAGGATAGTGCAACCCTTATCCAAAAATCTAATCTAAGATGACTTAAGGATTAAGGATTGTTGTGCAGTGGTGCAAATATGAAAACTCATATATGGAGCATAGTATGATGAGAATGATGAATAAAGATGTTAATGAACTTGTTAGTAGATAGTTCTGATCCGTAATAGATTAATCTCACTAAAGATGAGAACATCGAAAAACCTAGATGGCTATCTTACCATCATAAAGAATATCAGAATATGAGCACACTATCACAAGGGATATGATATGAGTATGATAGGGAATGTAAAAGACAGACTTTGAGAAGATGTTGATGATGATCTAAGAGGGATGAGAATGCAAGATGATATTAGGAGATAAATGTGACTCGTACTAGACCACAAAGGTATGGATCCTGAAAAACTTATCTCAATTTTGGATACCTTAATTGGGGTCTTATGAAGAGTAAAGTGCTATCAAATAATAATTGCCTAAGTATTATGGAGCAAATCAGAAGATGTATACAAGTAACAAATTATGTGAATAAGAGAAATATAACACGAATATGATAAGGAAATGAATTCGATCGAGTTATCAAAAGATTTTGATGATAATACTAAGGATGATAATAGATTGATCCTAACATGAACTTGTAAGAGAAGTGTAGCATGACCAAAATGTCAATGCCATTATTAAGACGTTGTATGAATTTTATTAAGGCTATAGGCAACTGAGGATTTCAATAATCTTAAGACAGTTTAGAATTTCTAAGAAGCATTCAGTTTATCATATCTGTTAAGTAAAGGAGTAGATGCAGTATCGATTATATGCAACAAAGCACATGAAGACATTGATCCAGGTAGACCAAATGGATATTGAAGAAAAGAGAGAAAGAGATAGAGATGTAACTATAAGTACTCGATGAATATTGAATAATCAAAAGAAGAAGATCATGACTCAATGAAGATACATACAATTCTAACATCTTGAATCCTATAGGAGGGAAGATCAAACAGATGCAAAGGAATAATAATAGTTGAGTTGGCAATGATACGTATAATAGAGAGAAAGCATATGGGATTTAAGACTTTGAGTAGAGTATCGAATTTCAGGAGATTATGTGACAAGAAATTTTCAAAGAAGAATGGCAACCAACTAGAAATTAAATTCTACAAATGGTTTGATATCAATAAGATTCTTATCAAGATCCATTAGCTTATGGGGGACACCAATGGATATAATCCATAAAAAGGAAAATTTGGTGATATCTCACCTTGTCATTACATGAGTAAATAAAGTTATATTGAAAAAGGAAATAGGCCAGGACAGTAACTTATCCATTTAGCAAGTAGGGTACCATCAAGGATCAAATTGAGGTCTCGCCATCATAGATTGGAAGACCAAATATCTTAAGACCATCATTGAGTGTTGTTGACTAAATAGAGGCATCCCACCCTAATTAATCAGGTACGTTAGTGTCCATGAGTTAGTAGTTGAAGTTATATACTCAGAAGGATGTTATAAGTCTTTAGACTTACGTACTTGTTAGGCTAAGTCATTTGAGGGTATAAGGCCAGTTGATTAGGCCACATCATGAAGATGATTAGGTCACATCATGAAGAGCTACAAGTACAATAAATATAATAACAATTGAGATAGGAGCAAAAATAAGAAGTGATCTAAACCAATGTAAAAGGTTTTTCAAACCTTAGTGGCTACCATGACAAGGTGAAGAAATATCTTTGGGTCTGAAAAATACTACAGACTTGGATTGAAAGAAAGGTAGATAAGTACCGATCACTCTAGAGAGGCCCTTGAGCTTATAACGTATCTGGGAAGAGATCAATAGGTAATCAAATAAAGTCTTTCTATGTCTAAGAAAATGTTTATGCTTATTTGAGTATTGTAAAACTTGTTGAGTAAACAACTTCAGTACAATTTGATATAATCGCTATTGAAGGAGAATTATTGCTATTATAAACTAAGTATAAGAAGGCACTTGAAAGATGAAATAAGGAGGCACTTGAAGAATAAAATTTGAGGCATTGAGAAAATCACTACTTATGAGTATACCTCCTGACAATATAGACTGCATGATTGACAATAAAGCCTTGATAAAAGATTGCATGATATATTGACATAGGGGATGGAAGGAGAAAAGGTGAGATGGCTAGCACACTATAAAGTGGGATCTGATGTTACATTGCCTTTAGACAAATAGTTAGTTGTTATGAGCATATACCAAGTACTAAAAATCAATTAGAGGAATTTCTTAAGGACTAACCCTACTGGATTGAGTATATAACTTTTGGGCTAAAAGGTTACGAAGAAAACCATCAAGCAAAGAAAGGGCAAAGAGGATGAAGACAAAGGATTCAACCATAACCTAGTAAGGGTACTCGGTTATAAGAAACTTTTTACCTTGCATGAATGAGAACATTATTGAAAATCCTAAATGACAAATGGATGAGAAATAGTGAGATAGGCTTCTAGACGAGAACATACGACTCATGATGATGAATTGACCATTAACATTTGACATGAGTTTGGATAAGATCCTAACAGAGGAAAGCATTTAATGAATTCAATAATGAAACTAGATATGAAGTTAGGACATTTTACTTTCAGTATATGATAAGGTCCTCAATGGAAGATGCTACTAATTGGATTTTATTTTCGAATGTAACCTTGGTCAAGGAAATCAAGTCACATATGAAAAATGACAGACAATTGAAATTCAAAGTTAAGTAAGAGTTTGGCTATAAAGCATATGATACCATATCAGTTATTGAAGTATCTTGGAGACAAGGGTAAGAAGCAAAGTTAGACACAATAGAAAGAAGGTAACCTTTTGGACTTGTGGATAATGAAAGAGATCACTAGATAAAAAGGAGTATCCTATGATATTCAAAATAGGAGAAATAAGATAATATGATCTTGAAAGAAATATATGCATGAGCAAAGAAGCATGATCTTACGAGGAGACTATCTTATATATGATGAGATAAGTATAAGAATCTAAGGAATTCAAGATAGATGAAGTACCGCTAGGAAACGGTATTGTTAAATTGGCACGTACGAGAGTATGGCGCTGCATCAGAGTGCGCAACAAAAACAGGCCCTTATAGGTGAGGCCTTATAGGAGTAACAATGGAAATGATAAATTGAGGATGAACCTAGAATTGCTTCCTAAAGGGGAATGCATTCACCAAGAAATCATCTAAGAGACAAATACCTGGAAGATAATAAGTTATGGAATTTCGAGGATGAAATTCTTTTAAGGGGGTAATAATGTAATGACCCCAATTTTTGTAATATTAAAATCCCATGAAAAGTTCAGTTTTAAAGATAACGGTATTTTAGTCATTTCACTAGTTTCCTTGACCAAGCTTAGGAATTTGGTCATAAAAATGGTTCCATTAGATGCGTCTCAGAAAAAGGAATCCAACGAGACCAAAATCACCCAAAACGGGGTTAAAATGAGCAAGTTATGGCCCTTTGAAGTTCAGGGGCAAAACTATAAATTTTACAAAAACGACTTAACCTGAAAAACACAGGGGCTCGTTTTGATACGGGCACCCCGTCGTCTTCAACCTCTAGAGGGTTCTAGAACGGCGGTGATTGGAGGAGAAATCATTGCCATTCTGGAGGTTTCTCCACCGCCATTCAAAGGCGGTGAGAGCCCCTTCCAGAACCCTCTCTTAGCTCTATAAATAGAGCTCTTGGGTGCCTCTAATGGCAGCCCAAAACCTTGGAGAAAACCCATCGTGGAGCAGTGACCTAGAGGGGAAAATGAGGAGAAAAACCCAGCAACGAGCCAGGTACGTCCGAGATTGCTCAAAACCCATCTCCCCCATAGTTCCAAGGTCAATTTCCCTAAGTTTTTGCATGAAAAACCATGCAAAATGGAGCCCAGGAGAGCCACCAAGGACCCAGGGACATTCCCTGGGCCGCATTAGTTCGACAGGGGTCAAACCAAGGTGTCCTGAGGATGCCTCGGTCCCCCATACGACGGAACGTTCCACGTCATCTCTGTTTGAAACACCAAATGGGCGTGTCCAGGGACGCACCCGCTAAAGAGACAAACGGGCGGAGAAGTACCACGCGTCTACAGACGCGCCCGCTGAGGCGCACGCCGCAGATGCGCAGCGTGCTAGCAGTGCACCGACTTTTGGTTCCTTAAGGAAGCTAGGGCCCAAGGTTTTGGGCTGCCATTAGAGGCACCCAAGAGCTCTATTTATAAGGCTTTTAAAGAGGGTTCTGGAGGGGTTCTAACTGCCTTTGAATGGCGGTGGAGAAACCTCCACAATGGCGGTGGTTTCTCGTTGAAACACCACCATTCTAGAAGCCTCTAGGAGGTTGGAGATGAAGGGTACCCGTATCAAAACGGGCCCCTGTGTTTTGCCGCAAAACCCATTTTTGTAAAAATTACAGTTTTGCCCCTAAACTTCAAAGGGCCATAACTTGCTCATTTTAACTCCGTTTTGGGTGATTTTGGTCTCTTTGGATTTGTTTTTCCAAGACGCATCTAATGAAACCATTTTTAGGATCAAATTCCTAGGTTTAGTCAAGGAAACTAGTGAAATGACAAAAATGCCCTTATCTTTAAAACTGAACTTTTCATGGGATTTTAATATTACAAAAATTGGGGTCATTACAGGAGCGTACTGCGCATCTACAGATGCGCACACTGAGGAGCACGCCGTAGCCGCACAGCGGACTAGCAGCGCATCGACTTTCAGTTACTTAAGGAGTTGGGGCGAACGTCGCAGACGCGCAGCGCCCTAGCATTCCGTCTTTTTGTCTTTAATCTATGTACACACGACACTAAAATGATTATAACTTGAGATCTAGAGCTCCAATTGAGGCGCCACAAAAGGCGTTGTGTCCGTGTCGACAACGCGAACACATCCAAACTATAAAATCCATGATCAAGGCCCAATCAAAGGGTGGATGACCCTTAGAATAGGATGGTGGCGCGTGGCCACTAGAACATTGGAAAACTAAGGATACCAAGGCCCAATTAGGACCTTAGGACACCCATAGGCATAGGGATGAACCCCTAATGCCTAAGTAATTAGATCAATTACTCTAAAACCCATAAAAGATAGGCCAAACTAACCTTGATTCCCCAAACCATGATCAGGAGCGTCCGAGGACAAAAGGATTAGCGCGACCTAGCCAGGTAGGTGCTCTATCACTATTAGATTCTTTTAAAAGAACTATTATTATTTTGAGAACATATGTTTTAAATATATGACTTGATTTGCATGACTTAATTCAGCATGCATGATAAATGCTTTGTATATAGCCATGTTTTAAAATGATTGCATATACACATATATGTGTTGCAAACAAGTGCATACATTGCATGATTTGAGTACTTACAAAGATTGCATGTCCTTGAGGGTTGCCAAAAGACGCTAGTGTGCCGAGGGCCAGGCAGTTGTGAGGGACCCAAAGAGTACAAGTTTTAACAAGAGGTTTTGGCTTCTTAATCTTATGTGATTTGGGCAAGTAAGCCCGTGGGTGCTATGCCGAGGGGTCTGGGTTGGCCACCCGGCCTCTACCACTATTAGGTGGATGGGTACCACACCCAAAAAGAGGCAAGTCCCTACGTCACTGCATGTGGTACAAGGGGCTTCCACTGGTGTCACGGCACTGGGTCAACGTGTCATAGGCCCCGTGGAGGCTGTGACCGAGTGTCCTTAGGTACCCGGGGACCAAACGGCGAGGAGGTCATGGGCATAGTGGACCCTATGGTTTGATGATTTATGTGCATTGCATATGGCATGATATGAGGTTGGTCGACCATACCATACTCGAGATCCATGAGTTGGATTCCATGAAGAATTTTATGCATATCATAATGCTATGATATATATGTATATGATACTTTCGATTTTGAATTATATGATCCTTTAAGTCGTTAGTATTTCAGTTTGGCAATGGATTTTGATGTCGATATTGAACTTGAGAATTCAGACATGCACATGTTTTGGAAAGAGCATATGATTTTAAAACATCGCATGCATTATAAAACTAGTAGTGATAGACTCCTACTGAGTATAGTATATGCTCACCCCATCCTTAACATTTTTCAGGATAGTTCCACTCATAAATAGAAGACGTCTCAGGAGATATTAGTGCCACGAGCAAGTGAATCAAAAAGAAGAAATTTATACATGTAAGTAAACTCTCAACCCTTTGGACATAAAGTTGTATTTAATTACAGTTGGGCTGTGTGCTGTGACTGGAAAGACCTGGGGAAAAACATTTATGATTTCTGAAGTTTTTCAAAAACCACTTTGGTTGTTGTGAAGGCAAATGACACTCGGGGTTTTCAAAATGAGTTGAAAACTAAAAGGTTTTCTGCTGCATTGCATGGTTTCTATGAAATGGTTTTCAAATAGGGATGCATCCTGCCTTAGGAAATTAGGTATTGCATTTAAAAAATAAAAATAAAAATGCATGAGAAAACCCAGGTCGTCACGGAAAGTTTCAAATTCAATTGAATATCTTTATCTTTAGAAATTTTCCTTTCGTTGTAGTTTCTAATTTAATGCATGTTTCCAATTTCATGTTGTTTAAGTTCCTAGTTTAATCAAAGCTCTCTTTCCTTGGCTAAGATAAGAAACTTAAATAAGATCCAATCATTTAAAAATTCTATAGATTTCTGATGGGTTCAACCTATCTCGTGTTCAATTACGACTCTGATTTGTGTGCTTGGAGGTAATTTTAAAGCTAAACCAAGTTTTCTGGTGCCATTGTTGATGAATCGTAATGAATGTGTGGTTGGATCTTTGTTTAGATTGTTTACCTCTAGTGTTAGTTTTAGGCTACATTAGACTATGGTTTTTGCATTATTCTTGCATATTTTGTTAATTCCTCACAAATAGACCCATCTTTCTTTGATTTGTGTAAAGGGAATTTAGCAAAAGGAGTGGTGGCAATCTTGTTGGTCAATGCTTCATAAGCATAATTAAGATTTACTTACTTTTGTAGATTAGTGTCTTCTATTTTTTTTTTGTGTGAGAATTGGTAGTGTGGCCCCATTCCAATTTGAAAATTTTTAATTTCATTTTAAATGACATGTAATAATATAGGCCAAATGGTGGCCCACACTCGAACTTCATTAGAAACCCCACTATAATAATATATTGCATTTAATGTAATATGCATTTTAGATGGTAGTATAATTCATATAGTTTAGGGTCATTCAATATACTTGTTCATCTTATTTAGGTTTATTGCATTAGATTGCACCTATTTAATAAAGGCTAGCCTGAGTTCGGCTATAATAAAGGGATAGATGCCTAGTTATAGTGTCTTGTTTGTTAAGGCATGGACCCTTCGTTAGATAGTATATAGGAAGGAATTAGTTTCTCTTTCCTTGTATTGCATTGCATATTTACTTCTTTATGGTAGATGAAACACATTGGTAGTAAGGGCCCCATAGGAACTCCCATAAGATAAGGACTAGATTTCATCACCAGATCCTTGGCCCAAGTAGGTAATCAAATCAATTCCTTGTATGTTTGCCATCCCAATTGTTAATCTTAATTTAAAATCAAGTAACAAGAGACTTAGGTTATCATGTTCATAAGACCCTTTCTGAAAGAGGAGATTTATTCTCACTCTAGTGGCTCTTTAACATCATGGTTGAAGTGGGTATCCAAAATGCAATGATTTTTCCACACCTTTCATTAGCAACTGTTATGGTCTAAATAGCTCTTTCCATAGAATTGTATTGAACACCTTGGGCAAGACCTAATTGGTAAGCAATAGAAGAGCCTAGATTAAAAGAGGAGCTATCTAGATTTAGATCTCAAAGCTAATACCGTACAAAGAACCAAGATAATCAAATTAGCTCTCTAGTGTTAGGGATTGTTTTATTGCACATCATTTAGATTTAGGAGTCATATTTAGAGTTAGGTTGCATCAGTTAGATAGGTTTTTCTTCTTAATACATACAAATTTGTAGATCTCAAAACATAGAACTACCATCATTAGATCTTGAGATTGAATGTACTCATAGGCAAGGGGAGAGAAATCAACTTCTAAACCCATGGTAGACTCATAAGCTTTAGTTGAGCATAAGGCCATAAGAGATTTCTATACACCACTCCAATTAAACACCCCATCATGCATCACCTTACCACCCACCAATGTAGACCACTTTGAACTTAAGCCTAAAGACATACAATTACTCCCAAAATTTTATTGTCGAGAGAGAGAGAGAGAGAGAGAGAGAGAGGATTCTTACCTACATATTAAAGAATTCTTTGATATTTGTGCTACATTCAAATTTTAAAATGTTTCGGATGATTTCATTAAACTTGGTTGTTTCCCTTCTCATTGAAAGATAAGACTAGCTGTCTAAAAAGTTTATAAATAAATTCTTTCTCATTCATAAGAGTAATGCCCTGCATAGGGAGATTATCAATTTACAATGAAGAGAAGATAAGCAATATTATGAATGCTGGGAAAGATGGAATGAATTGCTGCAAAATAGTAGCAAGTTTAGTACTCCTATGAGGCACTTACACCTTAAAATAGACAAATGGTAGATGCAGCTAGTGGAGCGGCCCTCATGTTAAAAATTGAAATAGAGGCTTAGGAATTATTTGAGACCTTAACTAAGAATGTTTAGCGTTGGGATTGTTCTAATAAGAGAGATAGAAATACCCAACCTCAAAAGAAAGGAGGCTGTATGGAATAGGAGCGACCACAGATATGTCTTATAAATTTGACTCTTTGATGGGATGAGTGCATAAGGTAGAAAATATGTCCAGACAATTACTACCCAACTAAATGCCATCATGGCTACCGATGCATCCATGAAACATCCACAAGAGGTTTGTTTTATTTATTCTAGCCTAACACACTTCACTTCAACTTGTCTATCTAATAGTGTGTACATTGAACATCTTTTAGAATAGGCAAATGCAATGAATGCATATCGCAATCCTAGCAATAACTATAATCTGAGATGTATAATCCAGGATGGGCTAAGCATCCTAACTTGTCATGGTCAAAGAACAATTACCAAGGAGGTCCATCTATGAAGCCCCCTGGACAAAACTTTCCTAAAACTTTAGTTCCCATGTAGCCACTTAGCTTTCAACTTTCTCAGCAACCGAAGAAACCATTAGTTGAGGACAATGTAGAGTTGCTCCTTAAGAAATAAGAGGAGACTAATAAGACCTTACACAATATCCAGAATGAGAGTAGATAGATATCAACTATCAATACTCAAGCTATTGCCAAATTAGAAATACAAATGAGTTAGTTGTTTACAACATTGAATGATAGAGGAAAGGGAGAGTTTCCTAGTCAAGCAATTCCAAACCCTAGGGTATAGTTTGAAATAGGGTCAAGTTCAAGTAAACCACATGAGCAAGTAAAGTCCATAACTACCTTTATGAGTGCCATTAGGTTGATAACAAGGTAGGGCCGACTAAGGAAATACTAGAGGAGAACGAACTAGCTAAAACACTAGAGAAAGAGAAAAGACAGAAACCTCCCTACTCCATTTAAGCCTATATTGGAGGCATCTTATGTGCCTGATGTCCCATTCCCTCAATTGCTAAACAAGGCTAAGAAAGGAACTAATTTCAATGAGCAATGGATGTGTTGAAACATGTTCAAATCAATATCCCATTACTCAATGCTATTAAAGATATTCCTGCTTATGTAAAATTTCTCAAACAGCTATGCAAACAAAAGCAAAAGCTCAATGTGTAAAAGAAAGCCTTCTTCACTAAGCATGTGAGCTTTTTGATCCAACACCAGACCCCTCTTAAGTTTAGATATCTAGGCTATCCTACCATTTCATGTGTTATTGGAGATTATGTCATTGATAGGACACTACTTGATTTAAGGCCTAGTCCAACCAATACCACTTTGTAGTTAGCAAATAGATTAGTGAAGATTACATGTAGCATTGTTGAAGATGTGCTAACACAGGTGGACTAGTTTTACTTTCTTGTTGATTTCATTATCACGGATTCCCAACCAGTGTCAAACCTCGGTAGTCAAATCTCGATAATTCTTAAACGACCATTTTTTGCAACATCCAAGGCCATCATCAATTGTAGAAATGGTGCAATGAAATCATCCTTTGGAAATATCCAAGTGAAGCTCAATGTTTTTAATGCTGATCATCAACGTATAGTGTGACGACCTGGGTTTTCCCATGCATTTTTAAATGCAATATCTAATTCTTAAGGCAGGATACATCCCTATTTGAAAACTATTTTATGAAAACCATGCAATGCAGCAGAAAAGTCTTTGGTTTTAAACTCATTTTGAAAACCCTGAGTGTCATTTTCTTTCACAATACTCAAAGTAGTTTTTGAAAAACTTCAGAAATCATAAATGTTTTTTCCCCAGGTCGATCCAGACACAACACATAGCTTAACTGTAAATAAATACATGTCCAAAGGGTTGAGAGTTTACTTACATGTATAATTGTCTCCTTTTTAATTCACTTGCGCGTAGCACTAATATCTCCTGAGGCGTCTTCTATTTGTGAGTGGAACTGTCCTGAAAAATGTTAAGGATAGGGTGAGTACATACTATACTTAGTAGGAGTTTATCACTACTAGTTTTGCAATGCATGCTATATTTAAAATCATATACTCTTCCAAAACATGTGCATGTCTGAACACTCAAGTTCAATATCGAGATTAAAAACCATCATTGAATTGGAATATTGACGACTTAAGGAAATCACATAATCCAAGTCGAAAGTATCATATGTATATCATAACATAATGGTGTGCACAAGATACTCTACTGAATCCAATTCATGGATATATGGTATGGTCGACCAACCTCATGTCTTGCCACATGCAATGCACATAAATCCTCAAAGCATAGGGTCCAACTATGCCCACGACCTGACCGCTGTGTGGTCCCCGAGTACCTAGGGACACAGGATCATATACCTCCACAGGGCATATGACACTTCGACCCAGTGCCGTGACACCAGTGGTAGCCCCCTGTACCACATGCAGTCGAAGCAAGGACATGCCCTTTTTGGGTGTGGTACCCATCCACCTAATAGTGGTAGAGGCTGGGAGGCCACCCCAGACCTCTAGGCATAGCGCCCACGAGCTTATTAGCCCAAATCACGTACGATCAAAGAAGCCAAAAACCTCTTTTTCAAAACCTGTCCTCTTTGGGTCCCTCACAACTACCTGGCCCTCACAACTGCCTACCCAACGTCTTTTGGGCACTCCAACATCTTTTGGTAACCCTCAAGGACATGCAATCTTCCAAAACTCAATGCTCATGAATCATGCAATATATGCATTTGTTTGCAAAACATATCTATGCATAATGTATATGCAATTATTTGCAAAACATATCTATGCATAAAGAATTTATTCATATGTATGCTGAATTAAGTCATGCTAAACAAGTTGTATAACTTATACTTAAAACATGCATAAAACAATCATGGCTCTTAAAATGTCTAGTAGCAATAGAGCACCTACCTCAAAGTCTCCTAGAGTCGCGTCCTTTATCACTTTAACTCGTCCTTGGGTCTCATTTATAAACTCCTGGGTATGAATGGATACTAGGAGTCCTTATTAATTTTAATCTATTTAGACATTAGACTGCTAAATCTGCTGTTTAGGGTCAATGGTCCTTGCCTAATTCATTGTAAGGCTAGCTCCTATGAATGGTCCTATGATCCTAATTTTAAAGTCTCATTAGGTCCGCGTGTCCCGGTTTCCAGGACACCCGTGCATCCTGGTTGAACCGCGACCACCTCACGTGCGTGTGCGCCTAAAGGCAGTGCCGGAGACCGCATTTTGCACACGCACATGCATGCTCAAGTGACGCGCTATGACGTGCATCATCACACGGATGCACCTTGTAGCATGGCGCATCTCAGCTCCCAGGGCACCCCGTGCACCTTGGTCGAGCCAGGACCCATGCCCCATGTCGCACGTGCACCTGAAGGCTGTACTTGGGGCAGTGTACGTACTATCGTACACTTGGAACCCATCCAAGGGACCCAGTCCCAGGTGCACGTGGTGCTTGGCGTCCTTGGGACACCTGGCTCGTGCAGGTCCGGCCTAAGCTGTCGTGGGGTGTTTTTTCGGCCAAGAACCCGACTGAAAATGATCGGAAAGGACCAAATCCGGCATGGATCTGGCCTGGGGGAAGCAAACGGAAAGGAAAAGAAGGAGGGACGGCTTACCTTGCAGCCGGAGATGGTGCTCTTCCCGCCTGTCCAAACCCTTGTTGTCGGAGAAAAACTCGATGAAGGTGGAAACTTCTATTGCCAGACCAGAACGGAGAAGGGCATGGAGAAAAATGGCAATGGCTGGCCTAACTTGGGCTTGGCCGTTGCCGAAAAATGCAAAAAGATGGGTTTTCGGTTTTTGTCGGAAACCTTAGTCTCAAACGACTGGAAAAATGCGTTTTGAAGAGGGGGGGAAGATGGGTTTTTTATAGAGGAGTGAAAGGCGGTGCCCTTCAATGGCGGTGCTGCCATTTCCCTTGGTGTATTCTAGAGAAATCGTGAAAAAAAGGGTTTTTGGGAGGGTCTAGAGGTTGAAGACGACAGGGGGTGCCGTTATGAAAACGGCCCCTGCGTTTTTCTTTTTTCCCTTTTTTCTGTTTAAATTTCAGAAATACCCCTATCTTTAAATAGCTGTAACTTCTTCATACGAACTCCATTTTGGGTGATTTTTGAGGCGTTGGATTCCATTTTTCGAGTAGAATCTAATGGTACTAAGTTGCCTCACAAATTCCTTTGTTTAATATTTTAAATAAAGTGAAACATTCAACACAGTCCATTTCCCATAGAATGTTTAATTTTTGTTAAAAATAGTGTAAATTGCTCGGGTATTACATTATTACCCTCTTAAAAGAATTTCGTCCTCGAAATTCCATAAATTATTATCTTCAAGGTATTTTGTCCCTTAGATAACTTTTTGGTGAATGCATTCTCCCCTTAGGAATCTAATTTAGGCTCATCCTCAATTTATCATTTTTATTGTTCCTTCTACAAGGCCTTACCTCTAAGGGCTGCTTTCGCTGATGCATACTTCCATATGTGCCAGTTTAACAATACCGATTTCTAGCTGTATTTCATCTATCTTGAAATCCTTAGATGCCTATACTTTTCTCATCGTGTATGGGATAGTCTCCTCGTAGGATCATGCTTCTTCATTCATGTATATACTTCTTTCAAGATAATATTATCTTATTTCTCCTATTTTATTTTGAAAATCATAGGATAATTCCTTTCATCTAGTGATCTTTTTCATTATCCACAAGTCCAAAAAGTTACCTTCTTTCTATTGTGTCTAACTTTGCTTCTTATATTTGTCTCCAAGATACTTCAATAACTGATATAGTATCATGTGCTCTATAGCCAAACTCTTACTTAACTTTGAATTTCAACTGTCTGTCGTTTTCCATAGGTGACTTGATTTCCTTGACCAAGGTTACATTTGAAAATGAAAGCCAATTAGTAGCATCTTCCATCGAGGACCTTATCATATACTGAAAGTAAAATGTCCTAACTCCATATCCAGTTTTATAATTATTGAATTCATTAAACGCTTTCCTCTGTTAAAGATTTTATCCAAACTCAAGTTGATTCATCATCATGGGTCAAATGTTCTTGTCCAGAGGCCTATCTCACTATTCACATCAATTTGTCATTAGGATTTTCAATAATGTTCCCATTTATCCAAAGCAAAATGCCTCTTATTCATATCCGAGCACCCTTGCTAGGTCATGGTTGAATCCTTTGTCATCATCCTTTTTATCCTTTCTTTGCTTGATGGTTTTCTTCGTTACCTTCTAGTTCAAAAGCTCTATACTCAATCCAGTAGGGTTAGTCCTTAGGAAATTCCTTCAATTGATTTTTCATACTTGGTATATGCTCATAACAACTAACTATTTGTCTAAAGGCAATATAACATTAAATCCTCACCTTATAGTGTGCTAGTCATCTCACCTTTTCTCCTTCCATCGCCTATGTCAATATATTGTTCAATCTTTTATTAAAGGCTTTATCGTTAACCATGCAGTCTGTATTGTCAGGAGGTATTCTCATAAGTAGTGATTTTCTCAATTCTTCAAATTTTATCCTTCAAGTACCTCCTCATACTTAGCTTACAATAGCAATTCTCGTTCAATAGCTACTACATCAAGTTATGCTGAAGCTGTTAAATCATCAAATTTGAAAAAAACTTAGGTAAGCATGGAACATTTTCGTAGACACATAGAAAGACTTTATTTGATTACCTATTGGTCTCTTTCCAGATATATCTTTGTCATAAACTCAAGGGTCTCTAAAGTGATCGGTACTTATCTATCTTTCTTTTCAATCCAAGTCAGCAGCATCTTTCAGACCCACAGTGATTTCTATGGTTTGTCATGGTATCTATTCAGGTTTGGAAAAATCTGTCTCACTGGTGGAGATCGCTCCTTATTTTTGCTTCTGTCTCAGTTGTTACTGTAATTATTGTACTTGTAGCTCCTCCATGATGTGGCCTAATCAATTGACCTCATACCTTCAAATGACTTAGTCTAATAAGTAACTTCTTTTAGGTAGAACTCATGTCCAAATACTTATAGTATTCCTCTGAGTATATAACTTCGACTACTAACTCATAGATACTAACATACTTGATTAGTTAGGGTGGGATACCTTTATTTAGTCAATAGTACTCTAAAGATAATGACTAAATAATGGTCTTAAGATATTCTGGTCTTCCAATCTATGATAGTAAGATCTCAATTTGATCCTTGATGGTACCCTTCTTGCTAAATGGACAAGTCACTTTCTCGGCTTAATTCCTTTTTCAATATACTTCATTGGCAAGGTGGGATATCACCACATTTTCCTTTTTATGGATTATATCCATTGGTGTTCCTCATAAGCTAATGGATTTGATAAGAATCTAATTGATATCAAACCATTTGTAGAAGTTTAATTTCTAGTTGGTCGCCATTCTTCTTTGAAAATTTCTTGTCACATAATCTCTTGAAATTCGATACTCTACTCAAAGTCTTAAACCCCATATGCTTCCTCTCTTTTATACTCTTTTACAATAAGATCACCAACTCACTTAGTATTATTCCTTTGCATTTGTTTGATCTTCTTTCTTATAGGATTCAAGATGATAGAATTGTATGTATCTTCATAGAGTCATGATCTTCTTCTTTTGATTATTCACTATTCATCGAATACTTATAATTACATCTCTATCTCTTTCTCTCTTTTCTTCAAAATCCTCATTTGGTCTACCTGGATCAATGTCTCTATATGCTTTGTTGCATATAATTGATACTTCATCTATTCCTTTACATAACATATATGATAAACTGAATGCTTCTCAGAAATTCTAAACTGTCTTAAGATCATTGAAATCCTCAATTGCCTATAGCCTCAATAAAATACATACAATGTCTTAATAATGGCATTGACATTTTGGTCATGCTATACTTTTCTTTCAAGTTCATGTTAGGATTAATCTATTATCACAAATCTATCATCCCCAATATTATCGTCAAAAATCTTTTGATAACTAGGTCGAATTCATTTCCCTATCATATTTGTGTTATGTTTCTCTTAATCACATAATATGTCACTTGTATACATCTTTTGATTTGCTCCATAATACTCAAGTAGTTATTATTTGATAGCACTTCACTCTTCATAAGACTCTAGTTAAGGTATCCACAATTGAGCTAAGTCCTTCAGGATCCATTCCTTTGTCATCTAGTACGAGTCAAAGTTATCTCCTAATATCATCTTGCATTCTCATCCCTCTTAGATTATCATCAATATCTTCTCAAAGTCTGTCTTTTACATCCCCTATCATACTTATATCATATCCTTGTGATAGTGTACTCATATTCTGATATTCTTTATGATGGCAAGATAGCCATCTAGGTTCTTCAATTTTCTCACCTTTGATGAGATTGCTTTATTGTAGGTTAGAACTATATACTAACAAGTCCACTAACATCTTCATCCATCATAATATGATCCCTAAATGAGTTTTCATATTTGCACCTGTAATGCTCGAGCAATTTACGCTATTTTAACAAAAATTGGACATCTTATAGGACATGAACTGTGTTGAATGTTTGATTTTATTTAAAATAGTAAATGAATGAATGTGTGAGGAAACTTAGTACCATTAGATTCTACTCAAAAAATGGAATCCAATGCCTCAAAAATCACCCAAAACGGAGTCCGTATGAAGAACTTACGGACTTTTAAAGATCAGGGGCATATCTGTAATTTAAATAGAACACGTTTAAAATGAAAAAAGGACGAAAAACGCAGGGGGCCGTTTTGATAACGGCACCCCCTGTCGTCTTCAACCTCTAGACTCTCCCAGAAACCCTCGATCCTGATTTTTCTAGAGGGATCTGCCACCGCCAATGGCAGCATCGCCATTGAGGGGCATCGCCATAGCTGGTCTATAAAAACCCCATCTCCCCTCTCCAAAACCCGTGATTTTTCGGCATTTTTCTAGCCGTTTGAGACTAGGGTTTCTGAAAAAATCGAAAACCCGTCTCAAACCATCTCCCCTGAGTTTTCCGGCAAAGGCCAGGCCCAAGTCAGGTCGGCCATCCCGTTCCCGTCTCCCCATTTCCCCTCTCTTCTCTTTTCTAGCCTTGCATGACGATGGGATTTCCCTCTTCATGATTTCCGGCGAACATAGAGTTTTCAGGAGGGAAGAGCACCATCACCGGCGACCCAAGTAAGCCATTTTCCTTTCCTCCTCTTCCCTTCCACTTTCCCTGGTCCTTTCTGGTTGTTTTCCAGCCAGGTTCTTGGCCGGAAAACGCCAAAGCCGGCTTGGGCCGGCCCTGCACGAACACATTGCCCCAAGCTAGGTCCAGATGACCTTGGATGAGCCAGGCATCCCAGGGACGCCTTGCTCCATGTGCACCTGGGACAGGGTCCCAGGGATGGGCTCCGGCCATACGACAGTGCGTACACTGTCCCAGGAGCGGCCCTCGGGTGTGCGCGTGACATAGGGCATGGATCCTGGCTCGACCAAGGTGCATGGGGTGCCCTGGGAGCTGAGACATGCCATGATACAAGGTGTGTCCATGCGATGATGCGTGTCATAGCGCGTCGCTTAGGCATGCTTGTGCACGTGCAAACACTATCCCAGGTGCGGCCTTCGGGTACATGCGCAACATGGGGCACGGGTCCTAGCTCGACCAGGATGCACGGGGTGCCCTGGGAGCTGAGACGCGCCATGCTACAAGGTGCGTCCATGTGATGATGCACGTCATAGCGCATCACTTGAGCATGCATGTGCGTGTGCAATCGCGGTTCAACCAAGATGGACGGGTATCCTGGGAACCAGGACACGCAGACCTAGTGAGACTTTAAAATTAGGATCATAGGACCATTCATGGAATTTAACTATTGAATAAAGTAGGTCCATATTATAGGAGCTAGCCTGGTAGTGAATTAGGCAAGGACCTTGGACCCAATATGCAGAGCTAGCGGTCTAATGTCTAAATAGATTGAAATTAATTAGGACTCCTTGTATCCATTTATACCCAGGAGTTTATGAATGAGATCCAGGGACGAGTTGAAGTGATAAAGGACGCGACTCTAGGAGACTTTGAGGTAGGTGCTCTATCGCTACTAGACTTTTTAAAAAAAGAGCCATGATTGTTTTATGCATGTTTTAAGTACAAATTATATAACTTGTTTAGCATGACTTAATTCAGCATACATATGATAAACGCTTTATGCATCGATATGTTTTGCAAATAATTGCATATACATTATGCATAGATATGTTTTGCAAATGATTGCATATACATTATGCATAGATATGTTTTGCAAACAAATGCATATATTGCATAATTGGTGAGCATTGAGTTTTCAAAAGATTGCATGTCCTTGAGGGTTACCAAAAGACGCTGGGTAGGCAGTTGTGAGGGCCAAGTAGTTGTGAGGGACCTAAAGAGGACAGGTTTTGAATAAGAGGTTTTTGTTGGTTTGATTTGATATGATTTGGGCTGATGAGCTCGTGGGCGCTATGCTGAGAGGTTTGGGTTGGCCTCCAGCCTCTACCACTATTAGGTGGATGGGTACCATGCCCAAAAAGGGCAACGTCTCTACATTGACTGCATGTGGTACAGGGGGCTACCACTGGTGTCACGGCACTGGGTCAACGTGTCATAAGCCCCGTTGAGTCTATGACCGAGTGTCCTCAGGTACCCAGGGACCACACGGCGAGGAGGTTGTGGGCATAGTTGGACCCTATGGTTTCATGGACTTATTTGCATTGGATATGGCATGATATGAGGTTGGTTGACCATACCATACCAAATATCCATGAGTTGGATCCAGTTGAGCATCTGATGCATATCATTATGTTTATGATATATGATACTTTCGACTTGGATTATGATATTTCTTTAAGTCGTCAGTATTCCACTTTGGCAGTGGTTTTTAATATCGATATTGAACATGATTGTTCGAACATACACATGTCTTTAAGAGCACATGATTTTAAACATAGCATGCATTGCAAAACTAGTAGTGATCGACTCCTATTGAGTATAGTATATACTCACCCTATCCATAACATTTTTCAGGATAATTCCATCCACGAGTAGAGGACATCTATGTTAGTGCTACAAGCAAGTGAATCAAAAAGGAAACAATTATACATGTACGTAAATTCTCAACCCTTTGGACATGTATTTGTATTTATTTACAGTTGGGCTGTGTGCTGTGACTGGATAGATCTGGGGAAAAACACTTATGATTTCTAAAGCTTTTCAAAAACTACCCTCGGTTGTTGTGAAAGCAAATGACACTCAGGGTTTTCAAAATGAGTTTAAAACTAAAGGTTTTTTGCTGCATTGCATGGTTTTTATAGAATGGTTTTCAAATAGCGATGCATCCCGCCTTAGGAATTAGATATTGCATTTAAAAATGCATGTGAAAACCCGGGTCGTTACAGCACCACACAACAATCCTTAATCCTTAAGTTGTCTTAGACTAGATCTTGGATAAGGGTTGCACTATCCTCTGCCTAATTATTTGTTAAACCAAGCTGTGTTTCACCTATTTATTTACGGTGAACTGCCTTGAGCATTAATATTGCAATCTTCAAATAGAAGTAGTCATCTCTACTACTTCTATTTATACTACTTCTTCTTGATTTTCTCTGTTGTCTATGACCCTTGGACATGCTGGACTAGCTGTGAAAGGATAAAACCTGGGCTCTGATACCAACTGTGACGACCTGGGTTTTCCCATGCATTTTTAAATGCAATATCTAATTCCTAAGGTGGGATGCATCCCTATTTGAAAACAATTTTATGAAAACCATGCAATGCAGTGGAAAAATCTTTGTATTTAAAGTAGTTTTTGAAAAACTTCAGAAATCATAAATGTTTTTTCCCCAGGTCGATCCAGTCACAACACACAGCCCAACTGTAAATAAATACATGTCCAAAGGGTTGAGAGTTTATTTACATGTATAATTGTCTCCTTTTTAATTCACTTGCTCGTAGCATTAATATCTCCTGAGGCGTCTTCTATTTGTGAGTGGAACTATCCTGAAAAATGTTAAGGATAGGGTGAGTACATACTATACTCAGTAGGAGTCTATCACTACTAGTTTTGCAATGCATGCTATGTTTAAAATCATATGCTCTTTCAAAACATGTGCATGTCTGAATACTCAAGTTCAATATCGAATTAAAAACTATCATCAAATTGGAATATTGATGACTTAAGGAAATCACATAATCCAAGTCGAAAGTATCATATGTATATCATAACATAATGGTGTGCACAAGATGCTCCACTGAATCCAACTCATGGATATATGGTATGGTCGACCAACCTCATGTCATGCCACATGCAATGCACATAAATTCTCAAACCATAGGGTCCAACTATGCCCATGACCTCACCGCCGTGTGGTCCCTGGTTACCTAGGGACACAGGATCATATACCTCCACGGGGCATATGACACTTCGACCCAGTGCCGTGACACCAGTGGTAGCCCCCTATACCACATGCAGTCAAAGCAGGGACATGCCCTTTTTGAGCGTGGTACCCATCCACCAAATAGTGGTAGAGGCTGGGAGGCTACCCTAGACCCCTTAGCATAGCGCCCACGAGCTTATTAGCCCAAATCCTGTATGATCAAACAAGCCAAAAACCTCTTTTTCAAAACCTGTCCTCTTTGGGTCCCTCACAACTACCTGGCCCTTACAACTGCCTACCCAATGTCTTTTGGGCACTCCAGCATCTTTTGGTAACCCTCAAGGACATGCGATCTTCCAAAACTCAATGCTCACAAATCATGCAATATATGCATTTGTTTGCAAAACATATCTATACCAAAACATATATATGCATAAAGCATTTATTCATATGTATGCTGAATTAAGTCATGCTAAACAAGTTGTATAACTTATACTTAAAACATGCATAAAACAATCATGGCTCTTAAAAAGTCTAGTAGCGATAGAGCACCTACCTCAAAGTCTCCTGGAGTTGCGTCTTTTATCACTTTAACCCATCCCTGGGTCTCATTTATAAACTCCTGGGTATGAATGGATACAAGGAGTCCTTATTAATTTTAATCTATTTAGACATTAGACCGCTAAATCTACTATTTAGGGTCAATGGTCCTTGCCTAATTCATTGCCAGGCTAGCTCATATAATATGGACCTACTTATTCAATAGTTAAATTCTATGAATGGTCCTATGATCCTAACTTTAAAGTCTCATTAGGTCCTCGTGTCCCAGTTCCCAGGACACCCATGCATCCTGGTTGAACCGCGACCGCCTCATGTGTATGTGCACTGAAAGGTCGTGCCAAAGACCACGTTTTGCACACGCACATGCATGCTCAAGTGACGCGCTATGACGTGCATCACCACACGGACGCACCTTGTAGCATGGCGCGTCTCAGCTCCCGGGGCACGCCATGCATCCTGGTCGAGCTAGGACCCGTGCCCCATGTCGCACACGTATCCGAAGGCCGCACCTGGGACAGTGTTCGCACATGCACAAGCTTGCCTAAGCAACGCGCTATGATGCGCATCATCGCATGGATGCACCTTGTAGCATGGCGCGTCTCGGCTCCCAGGGCACCCCGTGAACCCTGGTCGAGCCAGGACACGTGCCCCATGTCGCACGCGCACCTGAAGGTCGTACTTGGGGCAGTGTACACACTGTCGTACACCTGGAACCCGTACTAGGGACCCAATCCCAGGTGCACATGGTGCTTGGCGTCCTTGGGACGCCTGGCTCGTGCAGGTCCTGCCCAAGCCGTCGTGGGGTGTTTTTCCAGGCAAGAACCAGGCTGAAAACGACCAGAAAGGACCAGATCCGGCATGGATATGGCCTGGGGGAAGCAAACTGAAAGGAAAAGAAGGAGGGATGGCTAACCTTGCAGCCAGAGATGGTGCTCTTCCCGCTTGTCCAAACCCTTGTTGCCGAAAAAAAACTCGATGAAGGTGGAAACTCCTATTGCCAGACCGGAACGGAGAAGGCCATGGATAAAAATGGCAATGGCTGGCCTAACTTGGGCTTGGCTATTGCCAAAAAATGTAGAAAGATGGGTTTCTGATTTTTGCTGGAAACCTCAGTCTCAAACGACTGGAAAAACGCGATTTGAAGAGGGGGGAAGATGGGGGTTTTATAGAGGAGTGAAAGGCGGTGCGCCTTAGTGGCAGTGCCGCCATTTCCTCTGGTGTATTCTAGAGAAATCGTGAAAAAATGGGTTTCTGGGAGGGTCTAGAGGTTGAAGACGACAGGGGGTGCTGTTATCAAAACGGCACCCTGCGTTTTTCGTTTTTCCTGTTTTTCTATTTAAATTCCAGAAATACCCCTATCTTTAAACAGCTGTAACTTCTTCATACGAACTCCGTTTTGGGTGATTTTTAAGGCATTGGATTCCGTTTCTTTAGTAGAATCTAATGGTACTAAGTTCCCTCACAAATTCCTTCATTTACTATTTTAAATAAAGTAAAACATTCAACACAGTCCATTTCCCATAGAATGTCCAATTTTTGTTAAAAATAGTGTAAATTGCTCGGGCATTACATATAGACCTAGATGATTCTTGTGTAGTCAATTTAATTGAATGTTTACTTCAAGATTCTAATACCTCCTTACTTCAAGATGCTAATACGCTGTTATCTATTCTAGACTTACTTGAGGCATGTCTAGCACATTTAATGGTGATTTTGATAGAGACAAGTCTATTGATGAGGTAGGTAATCTTATGGATGATGCACCTATATGGGATACCTCCAAATGGGGACTTCTAGTGGAACCACTTCTTCCATTAGTAGAAAAACCACCTACCTTAGTCCTTAAGCCCTTACCTAAAAATATGAAATATTCCCACTCAGGACTTGATGAATCCTTTCTTATAATTATAGCCTCATATCTGGATAAAAAACACCAAGGCGAGCTTCTTGATGTTCTTAGAGAACATAAGACAGCCTTAGGGTAGACCATAATGGACATTAAAGGATTATCCTTACTATGTGTATGCATAGTATTCACTTAGAATAGAATGCTAAACCATTTAGAGAAACACAAAGGAGACGCATCATCATCATCAAGACGTTATCCCAATAAGGGGTTGGCCACATGAATCTTGTTCCTCCATTCCCCTCTATTAAATACCATGGCTTCATTTAGTCCTAATGTTTTTAAATCTTTCTTCGCCACTTCTATCCATGTTCTTTTAGGTTTTGTCCCTGCCCTTTTAGAACCTTCTACTTGCATGGCCTCACTCCTTCTAATTGGTGCCATTTTTTGTCTTTATTGGACATGTCCAAACCATCGAAGTCTAATCTCCCTCATCTTATTACTTATTGGTGCTACCCCTATGTTTCCTCCAATGTTTTCATTCCTAATTCTATCATTTATTGTCTTGCCACTCATCCATCTCAACATCCTTATTTCTATTATGCTCATCCTATGAACATGATGTTCTTTAACTGCTGTCCAACACTCAGATCCATAGAGCATGGCTGTCCCTATTACCATCCTATAGAATTTTCCTTTTAGTTTGAGTGGCACTTGCCAATCACACAGAACGCCAAGTGTGCATCTCCATTTGTTCCAACTCGCTTAGATTCTCTAGGTAACCTCCATCTCAATCTCTCCACTCTCATGAGTCATCAATCCTAAGTGCCAAAAGTGGTCTTTTATGGGGACTACTTGTTTATCAATCTTTGTTGGTGTTCCACTCTCGCTTCTCTCCTTGCTAAAATTGCATTCCATATACTTTGTCTTAGTTCGGTTGATTTTAAATCCTTTTGGTTCTAATGCTTCTCTCCATAACTCTAGCTTTGTGTTAACCCTCCCTTGTCTCATCAATTAAAATTATATCATTTGCAAATAGTATGTACTATAACACCCCTAATTTTTCGTAAGGAAATTAAAAAACTATTGAAATTGAGAATTTCAATGAAAATCAGGCTGGAATATTAGGGTTATACAAAATGCACTTCTCATAGAAGTGTAATCATGGTATGAGACATGTATAATTGAAAACATATTCAACGAACCCTTCAAAATGATTGTAAGCATGACAATTTCTGAATACGAATGAAAAATTTGTATTTTTCTTCATTTTCATGAATAAAGGGCAAAATGGTAATTTTACAAAAAAACAAGACCTGAGACATCAAAATCTAGAATGCACTCTAAAATACAAATCCAACATCACAGTAAGTATGCTTACTTTTGAGCTCGGGGGAATAAAACTGATTTTTCTCCATAAAAGGGCAATTTGGTCTTTTCACACATCTGTGGGGCCCACAAGGGACCCACACAGGAATCCAACGTCCAAAAAACAATCCATCATTAGTCAAATGACTACCACCTTCTAGTGGAGAAGGCGGTGGTAGTGGGAATCCTATGATAATTAAATATTCAAAAGAAATCAAAGTGATGATTTCAAGTAATCATGGAAAATTCAAAATACCTCTATAAGTAGCTCATGAAAATTCCAAAATTTTTTTTAATGTTCTTCAAGAGGTCCCTTAGAATGCCCCAAAATCCCAACTCCAGAAATATCCCTCATCTTCCCTAATTTCTTTTTCTTTCTCTCCTTCTCTCTTAAGCCCTGTGGGTGTGTTCGCATACGCACCCGGCTCTCCAGACTTAGTAGAGCCATCGGGCACATCATGGACACGTCATCCTCGATAGGACTGGGTTTTTACCTAAAAATTCTATTTGAATTAGCCATCACCTACCAGCCGTTGAATATCAATCTCTACCATTGGATCTGGTAGGACAGGAGGGATATAGAAAAGCCCTCTGGTTCCATGCTGATCAAACTTCTGGATCGCCGAAAAATTCAAAACAAAGATAAAAACTGTGCTGGATACCATCTTCGGTGAGGCTTTTAAGCTATTAGGCCAATCTGGCTGCCCAATGGTAATCTTGTACTGTTGGTCATCTCCAAAACGTGGTGAGATTCAAAAGCCCTAAGGTTTCCCTCCTCATTCACCAACGGCAATGGATAAATCAATCTCTGTGGATGCATTTTCGGCAAAGCTAGGGTTTATTATTTCTTCAGCATTTTTCTCCTTCTCTGGTGTACTTCTCCTCCTCAAACCGGCATAGGTAGGTGTACATGTCCTTCTTTTCTCCATTACAGCCATTCCATGAAGTTTTCCAGCAAGAATGGGATCTCCCTGTCGATGATCCATCGGAGATGATGGATCCGGCTTGGATGGTTGAGATCCCATCCATCCATAGCTCAGATGTAACTTCTGATCCGTTGGATGGATTCCTAGGCCCAAAAACCCTAGGAGATGAGATCTGGGCCATTGAAAGTCATGGACGGAGGAGATTTGGCCACAGGTGATCCAACGATCTAGATTGGGACTGTCTCACCTGTTGCTCATCAGATCTACCTGACCACCTAGGATAGACAGTAACGGCACAGACCGCTGGTTGTCCTGCACTCGTAAACCCAGATTTGAGCTGGGCCATCTAGTTTTGAACTGAAACTTTGTTTTTGCAATTTAGAGCTCGATATAGCTCTGATTTTAGATATAAAACCTCCTATGGACTTCTTCTATCTTCTATAATTCACTAACATTTTTATATCTATGTTTCAAATTGTATTTAAATGATATATTTAGCAAAATCCATAGTTACAGTGGTGGATCATGATCAGGATGATCCCAAAATGGGAATCTAAACCAATGGATATGTTCAAAGAGTCCTAAAACCCTTATGATCATGCTCAAAGTAAGATTTATGTGTAGATAGATCAAGTAATTAAACCAAAAATAGTAAGATTGAAATTCAACCCTTGAAACGGGCTAAAATCTTAAAAACTCAATTCTGATCTCAGTTTGACTCCAAATTGAGATCAGAAAGTTGTCTTGGATTCATATTGATGGGTATAATCTAATGAACTAATAAAAATTTGATTTTAATTCATTAAATATTTTAAGATTAAGAAGATAAGTGTATTAATATCCTTGATCTACAAGATCTAGGATGATCAGACCAATCAAACCTTGTTGGATGATGATATAATAATGTAATAACTTAAATAAGTGAGTTATATGTAATTTTATAGGAAGACTTTAAGATATCTGGAGTTAAAAGTAATAAAAACCATCAAAAGAGATGGAAATCTCCTTGATCAAGGATGATTGGACTATATGGATATGTGTTAATTATGATATTGAGTTAAGATTATGTGAATTTATGGAATGGATGATGAGGATTTGGGCTAGATCAAGATTTATGCTCTTAAATGGGATAAAGTAACTTAAGATCTCCTTGATTGGGTAGATCAAGGAAGATCAAATCAAGGGATAAGATACATCAATGATTTAATAATGAAATTACACCAATAAGAAATGTTGGATCTAAAATAAAATGAAGGATCAAGATCTAAACCCAAAAACGAGGAAAAATGAATAAGGATCAATTAAGACCGTTGGATCATGAGAAGTGTTTATATCTTGTTAGATTTGCATTAATTTTCCTTACTTAGTAGATTTAATTATGGAATTATTTATTTAATTGTTTATTTATTCTATTTATGCTTTAATGCTTAAGTAATGGAAATTTCATTGAAATTATAATTAAATGAAATTAGAATGGAAGGACATTTACATGGAATGTGTGACAATGACTTAATGATAGTAAGGACCCTACTTAGTAGGATAATGTAAGGAATATAAATTCCTTGGTCCAAATTAGGAGAATAATAAAACTCCATGAATGACATTTTAGTTCATGGATTTGATTAAAATCAATTAGAAAGAGTACTTAGGATTAAACGCTCATAGGAACCTTATAAAGGTTCAGTTAGGGTCAAGCTAGTAAATGATGGACATAGTGGTTAAGGAGGTTACCTAATAGAACCTCGCTCTCCCCCCACCTTCTGTTGACATTTGTGAGGTTTAAACACCTCCTTACATGAGGTTTGAAGTAACCATTTTGTGTTCAACCATTCAGCTAGTAAGCCTTAGCCAATTTGACATTAGAGGAGCTATCTAGACTTAGGATGAAATAAGCTACCCTCAACTAATAAAACATTAATTGGTTGATTAATAATAATAAGAGCATAAAATGTAGTAAATCATCTAACCTTAATAAAAATTCTAATCAAGATAAGGATGATCAAACAGGATTCATAGGATCTTGAATGACAAAAAACAATAAGAATACTAATGTAGTATTGTATTACGTATGTATATGTAGAAATTATGTACGGGTATGTAGAAGAACATAGATAGAGAATCCAAACCCTTGATCAAACATGATTCAAGGAAAGATCAGGGTATCCCTTATAGGAATACATACTTGAATAGAGAAATAACCTTATATGTATGGTTTGATAGATGGATGAATCCATACCATGATGGACATTGTGGAAGAATACACTTGAGAAGTATGAAACAAGATACTACTTTGAGGTAGGTGGATGTACAATAATGTATTAAGGATTCATGTGTATACATACATAGTATTAGTTTGTAATTATAGACCTTCATGATATAAGTATGCTTAATATCTTAGTGTAATAACCCCAATTTTTGTAATTGATTGAGAAAATCAATAAAGTTTGAGTTTTAGAAATTCAGGGTTGGATTATTAGGGTTATTTAGAATGTACTTCTTATAGAAGTATAATCAAAGGATAAGACATGTATAATTAAAATTGAACTCAGTGAACCCTTAAGAATGATTGTAAGCACGACAAATTCTAAATTCGGATGAAAAATTCATAATTTTCTTTATTTTATGGACAAAAGGGTAAAATAGTAATTTCACCCATAATCGAGATCTAAGACATCAAAATTTAGAATGTGTTAAGAAATATGAATCCAATTCCATTAAGTACACCCAATTCCAGGATCATGGGGATAACCCCAAATTTTTATACATAAAGGGCAAAAATGGTCTTTTTACACTATGTGGGGCCCACATGGGTCCCACAAGGGACCTAGAAAGGAATCCAATGACCAACCCACGTGAAATCATGGGTCAAACCCCTACCAGTTGCTAGTGGAGAAAAAGGTGAAGGTGGAGAATCCAATGTTAATTAAATTATAAAAAAAAACCATGATCATTACACATAATCATGAATAAAGACCCAAAATGCCTATAAATACACCCCAAAATCCTCTAAAAATGTCCATAAAATTCCCACAAAATTATCTTGATTTCTCCTACAAAACTAAACATAGATCCATTCCCAAAATCACAAAACTCCCAAAAGTTCTCTCTCTTTCATTTTCTCTCTCCTCTCTTTAGATTAGAACAAGAGACCTAAATTCAATTAGGCACTCTGTTCTAGATCAAATATCACAAATCTAACCATATAAAATTTCCTACCATACCTTAGCTACAAAACGCCCAAAGAAATTTCAAGATCCAACGGTTCAAACAACAAAAATACAAGACAAGTGGCTCTTGGGCTATCTTATCATCAAAATTGGTATTCTCTTAAATTAGACTATATAACCAACATTTTTCTCCAATCAGGTAGGTGGAACTACTTCCTAGACATATTTATTTTTATTTAATAAAAATTTTATTTTACTATAATTTGATTTGGGTGAAAATTTGTAAAAATAATGTAAAGATTATAACCTTCAATTCTTGATGATTGAGGGCTCAGATGAAAAATCTGACCATACCAATTGATCCAGAAGGGTCCAAAAGCCCTAAGGTAAAAGTTTCATGAAATTATATTAAGTTTTGGGCCCTCAATTAAGAGGAATTGATTGAACGGTCCAAAATGGACTGTCCAATCTTCCTAAAGAAGATCCGGCGCCCGGAATGCTACGTGAAATGTCACACGGGAACAACAGCATGGTAGCATTTCTGTGCACGCACTGCGCATGCAACGTCGTCCCAATGGGACGACTGTGCTCGAGCGCCAGTCATCGGGCGAGCACGTCACACGTTCGTCCCAGTGACAGAGGCGCACCCAACTGGCTCCACTTGGCACGTTCTGCCTGTAAAATCTGGGCCGTCCATTTTGTTGGGCCCAGATCAAATCTAGACCCTAAGAAGGACTGTGAACTTCAAAACTCAATTCAGGAGTCATATGAACTCTAAATTGAGATTGGAAAGAAGCTATGAAAAGCTTACTACCTCTAGTTTCTTATGAAATGATGAAATGGAGAAGATATCTTATGAAACTTTCTATATTTAGGAAATAAGTTTCCAATTTTTAGGATCTTCAAGATCTGAGGTAATCAGATCTTGGTAATCTGTTTTAATAATGATATACTATTGAAATAAAGTAATATCTATGGTTTATTTGGATATATCTAAGATATATTAAAGGATCTACCCATTATGATAGAAAAACCCTAAAAATACAAAGGGACCCACTTAATCAATGAGATCAAGTGTGATCAGATCCTTGGGATGGATTGAATGAATGTTAATATGATAAAATTCAGGAATATCATGGATTGAATATGACAAAAACAAAGTAATATGATCTTTGGACCTTAATGAAGAAAACCCCCTAAATGTAATTAAAACCCTTGATTAAAATAAAAAGATCTAAGATCTAATGGCTGGATCATAAGTAAAGGTTTCTAAAAATATTAATATAATTAGTTTCATTTTCTATTAATTGATAATAGTATTTTAAATGTGATTTATGTTATAAAGCATGCTGGTGCAACTTTTAGACTTTAGCATGATATGTGATTAGATTGTTATAATAGGTTGCCAGATTTAATTATCTTAGGGGCATGTTAGTATGATTTTATGCAAGCATAACTTAGGACCAAGTTAGTATGATTTCATGACATTGTAACTTAGGACCATGCTAGAATTTCATAGTATGAAGATTGTACCTTAGGTCCATGTTAGTTTAAATTGAGTTATTAAGGTATATTAGTTGAAAATCATGCTAGTGTAATTTTAAGTATCTTGCATCATTATCATTAAGTAGTTCAATTATGTAGTTTTATGCTTTAAATTTATAATTCATTTATGGTCAAATTTCATTAGTAGATCTACTTGTTATGAGATAAAGAGCATAAAACACCAAAAATGGAATCTAATGATAGAGTAGAGTTTCATGACACAAATCCTTAGCCCAAACTTGGAGAATAATAAACCCCATGAATGACATTGTAAATTTTCATGGACTTAATTAAAATTAATTAGAAAGACTACTTAGGGTCAACATGCTTATAGGAACCTTATGAAAGGTTGAGCTATAGTGAATGTTGAACATAGTGGTTAAGGGGGTTGTCTAATAGAGCTTTCTCTTCCCTTACCTTCTGTTAATGTTTGTGAGGTCTAAATGCCTCCTTACATGAGGATTGAAGTAACCACTTTGTGTTCACCCATTCAGCTAGTAAGCCTCAGCCAATTAGAAATAAGAGGAGCAGTCTAGACTTAGGCTGAAATAAGTTACCTTCAACCAGCAAAACATTAACTGGTTGAATGATAATAGTAAGCATAAAAGGTTAGTAAATTATCTAACCCTAATAAAAACTATAGGTAAGATAAGGATGATCAAACAAGATCCATTAGATCTTGAATGATAAAAAATAATAAGAATAAGAATATTGTATTGTATCTAGTATGCATGTTTATTAGTATGCAGGTTATAGATCAAATCTAGTCCATTAGATTAGATAATCCAAACCCTTCATCAAAGATGATTGAAGGAACAAAACCAAGATCATCCTCCTTAGGGATGATCCAATAACTGAACTTAGATCAAAGAAGAACTAGATGATAAAAGATCTAGGACCTTGATGCTTATCAACAAGTGTATATTGTCGATTAAAGGATCTATGAAAGATCAAGATCAAGGAGATGGACACACAAAGACTTAGAGATAGAAAATACTTAGATATGAATGATTTAAAGATCATTCTAAACATCAGATCAAGTGATCAATAGGATTGTTCATAATTTATATATATTGACAGTATGTATGGATGTACAGATTACATACATTAGTTAGGATCATGGAAGATCTAGGAAAAGGGATCACTACATGAAGGTAGCAGGATTTGATGAATGCATTTACATGGGATGTACATGATTTGTAATGTCCGAGCAATTTACGCTAATTGGGACATCTTATAGGACATGACCTGTGTTAAATGTTCTACCTTATTTAAAATAGTAAACGAAGGAATTTGTAAGGAAACTTGGTACCATTAGATTCTACTCGAAAAATGGAATCCAACGCCTCAAAAATACCCAAAACGGAGTTCGTATGAAGAAGTTACGGCCGTTTAAAGATAGGGGTATTTCTGGAATTTAAACAAAAAACAAAAAAAAGACGAAAAACGCAGGGGGCCGTTTTGATAACGGCACCCCCTGTTGTCTTCCACCTCCAAACTTCTCCAGAACACCCCAGGGGAAAGGGCGGCACTACCATTGAGGGGCACCACCTTCTCCCCTCTATAAAACTCCCATCTCCTCCTCTTCAAAATCGCATTTTTTTTCGCCGTTTGAGACTGGGGTTTCCGGCAAAAACTGAAAACCCATCTCCCTGCAATCTGTGGCAACGGCCAGGCCCTAGTCAAGCCGGCCATCTCCCCATTCCCTCTCTTCCCTTACCTTCTGCTAATGTTTGTGAGGTCTAAATGCCTCCTTACATGAGGATTGAAGTAACCACTTTGTGTTCGCCCATTCAGCTAGTAAGCCTTAGCCAATTGGAAATAAGAGGAGCAGTATAAACTTAGGCTGAAATAAGTTACCTTCAACCAGCAAAACATTAACTGGTTGAATGATAATAGTAAGCATAAAAGGTTAGTAAATTATCTAACCCTAATAAAAACTATAAGTAAGATAAGGATGATCAAACAAGATCCATTAGATCTTGAATGATCAAAAATAATAAGAATAAGAATATTGTATTGTATCTAGTATGTATGTTTATTAGTATGCAGGTTATAGATCAAATCTAGTCCATTAGATTAGATAATCCAAACCCTTCATCAAAGATGATTGAAGGAACAAAACCAAGATCATCCTCCTTAGGGATGATCCAATAACTGAACTTAGATCAAAGAAGAACTAGATGATAAAAGATCTAGGACCTTGATGCTTATCAACAAGTGTATATTGTCGATCAAAGGATCTATGAAAGATCAAGATCAAGGAGATGGACATACAAAGACTTAGAGATAGAAAATACTTAGATATGAATGATTTAGAGATCATTCTAAACATCAGATCAAGTGATCAATAGGATTGTTCATAATTTATATATATTGACAGTATGTATGGATGTACAGATTACATACATTAGTTAGGATCATGGAAGATCTAGGAAAAGGGATCACTACATGAAGGTAGCAGGATTTGATGAATGCATTTACATGGGATGTACATGATTTGTAATGCCCGAGCAATTTACGCTAATTGGGACATCTTATAGGACATGACCTGTGTTAAATGTTCTACCTTATTTAAAATAGTAAACGAAGGAATTTGTAAGGAAACTTGGTACCATTAGATTCTACTCGAAAAATGGAATCCAACGCCTCAAAAATACCCAAAACAGAGTTCGTATGAAGAAGTTACGGCCGTTTAAAGATAGGGGTATTTCTGGAATTTAAACAAAAAAACAAAAAAAAGACGAAAAATGCAGGGGGCCGTTTTGATAACGGCACCCCCTGTTGTCTTCCACCTCCAGACTTCTCCAGAACACCCTAGGGGAAAGGGCGGCACTACCATTGAGGGGCACCACCTTCTCCCCTCTATAAAAATCCCATCTCCTCCTCTTCAAAATCACATTTTTTTTTAGCCGTTTGAGACTGGGGTTTCCGGCAAAAACCGAAAACCCATCTCCCTGCAATCTGTGGCAATGGCCAGGCCCTAGTCGAGCCGGCCATCTCCCCATTCCCTCTCTTCTTTCTGGTCTTAGCAATGGGGATTTCCCCCCCCCCACCCCCCCACCCCCTTCTTCAAGTTTCCCAGCAACATAAGTTTCAGACGGAAAGATGGAAATGGGGTTCCACTACCGGCAATGGGCATCCCCATGCTGCCCAAGTAAGCCTATTCTTCTCTCACTCTATTGGTTCTTCTCCTTTCAAGCTAGATCCATGCTGGATCTAGCGTTCTCAGACATTTTCCAACTAGATTTCCTGGCCGAAAAATGTCCCCAAACCAGCTCAAATGACCTTGCATGAGCTAGGCATTCTAGGGACACCATGTTGCATGTTGCGCCTGGGACAGGGTCCCTAGGATGGGTTCCAGGCATACGACAGTGCGTACACTGTCCTAGGTGCGGCCTTTAGGTGCGCGCGCAACATGGTGCACG
Organism: Warburgia ugandensis; assembly: GCA_035236585.1. NCBI lineage: Eukaryota > Viridiplantae > Streptophyta > Magnoliopsida > Canellales > Canellaceae > Warburgia > Warburgia ugandensis. Next base: position 83,520,223 of record CP141126.1, on the reverse strand, counting down.
GGTCCTGGCTCGACTAGGATGCATGGGGTGCCCTAGGAGCTGAGACGCGCCATGCTACAAGGGGCGTCTATGCGATGATGTGCGTCATAGCGCGTCACATGAGCAGGCATGTGCACGTGCAAAACGCGGTCCCTGGCATGGCCTTTGGGTGCGCACGCACGTAAGGCGGTCGCGGTTCAACCAGGATACATGGGTGTCCTGGGAACTGGGGCACGCAGACCTAATGAGACTTTAAAGTTAGGATTAGAGGATAAATTACAGAGTCTAACTATTGAAAAGTAGATCCAGATCATAGGATCTAGCCTGACAATGAATTAGGCAAGGTCCAGGGACCCAATAGGCAGAGCTAGCGATCTAATGACTAAATGGATTGAAATTAATAAGGACTCCTTGTATCCATTCATGCCTAGGAGTTTATAAATGAGACCCAGGGATGGGTTGAAGGGATAAAGGACACAACTCCAGGAGACTTTGAGGTAGGTGCTCTATCGCTACTAGACTTTTTAAAAGAACCATGATTGTTTTGAGAATGAATGTTTTAAGTATAAGTATATGACTTGTTTCACATGACTTAATTCAGCATATATATGATAAATGCTTTATGCATATATATGTTTTGCAAATAATTGCATATACATTATGCATAGATATGTTTTGCAAACAAATGCATATATTATGATTTGTGAGCATTGAGTTTTTGAAAGATTGCATGTCCTTGAAGGATACCAAAAGACGCTGGGTAGGCAGTTGTGAGGGACCCAAAGAGGATAGGTTTTGAAAAAGAGGTTTTCGCTTGTTTGATCTGATATGATTTGGACTGATAAGCTCGTGGGCGCTATGCCGAGAGGTTTGGGTTGGCCTCCAGCCTCTACCACTATTAGGTGGATGGGTACCACACCCAAAAAGTGCAACGTCCCTGCTTCGACTGCATGTGGTACAGGGGGCTACCACTGGTGTCACAGCACTGGATCGAAATGTCATATGTCCTGTGGAGGCATATGACCCTGTGTCCCTAGGTACCCAGGGACCACACGGCGGCGAGGTCGTGGGCATAGTTGGACCCTATGGTTTGAGGATTTATTTGATTTGCATATGGCATGACATGAGGTTGGTCGACCATACTAGATATCCATGAGTTGGATTCAGTTAAGCATCTTATGCATATCATTATGTTTATGATATATATGATACTTTCGACTTGGTTTGTGCGATTCTTTAAGTCGTTAGTATTTCAATTCGACAGTGGTTTTTAATATCGATATTGAACGTGATTGTTCGAACATGCACATGTTTTTAAGAGCATATGATTTTAAACATAGCATGCATTGCAAAACTAGTAATGATAGACTCCTACTGAGTATAGTATATACTCACCCTATCCTTAACATTTTTCAGGATAGTTCCACTCACAAATAGAAGATGCCTCAGGAGATGTTAGTGCTACGAGCAAGTGAATTAAAAAGGAGACAATTATACATGTAAGTAAACTCTCAACCCTTTGGACATGTATTTGTATTTATTAACAGTTGGACTGTGTGCTGTGACTAAATAGACCTAGGCCAAAATATTTATGATTTCTGAAGTTTTTCGAAAAAACTACTTTGGTGGTTGCGAAAGCAAATGACACTCGGGGTTTTCAAAATGAGTTTAAAACTAAAGATTTTTTCGCTGCATTGCATGGTTTTTATAAAATGGTTTTTAAATAGGGATGCACCCTGCCTTAGGAATTAGACATTGCATTTAAAAATACATGAGAAAACCTGGGTCGTCACAGTTGGTATTAGAGCCCAAGTTTTATCCTTTCACAGCCAGTCCAGCATGTCCAAGGGTCATAGACAATAGAGAAAATTAGGAAGAAGTAGTATAAGTAGGAGTAGTAGAGATGATCTACTTCTATTTGAGGATTACAATATTAATGATCAAGGCATTTCACCATAAACCAATAGGTAAAAAAGGAGATGGGCCTAGCAAATACTTAGATATTGGGTGGCATAAATCTTATCAATAAGGATTGTTGTGTAGTGGTGCAAACAGGGAAACTCATATATAAATTAGATTATGATGAGAATGATGAAAAAAGATGTTAGTGAACTTGTTAGTAAATAGTTCTGACCTGTAAGAGATAAATCTCACCAAAGATAAGAACATCAAAGAACCTAGATGGCTATCTTACCATCATAAAGAATATCAGAATATGAGTACACTATCACAAGGATATGATATGAGTATGATAGGGGATGTAAAAGACAGACTTTGAGAAGATATTGATGATAATCTAAGAGGATGAGAATGCAAGATGATACTAGGAGATAACTGTGACTTGTGCTAGATCACAAAGGTATGGATCCTGAAGGACTTAGCTCAATTTTGGATACCCTAATTGAAGTCTCATGAAGAGTGAAGTAATATCTAATAATAACTACCTAAGTATTATGGAGCAAATGAGATGTATACAAGTGACATATTATGTGATAGGGAAATGAATTCGACCGAGTTATCAAAAGATTTTTGACAATAATATTGGGGATGATAGATCTGTGATAATAGATTGATCCTAACATGAACTTGTAAAGTATAGCATGACCAAAATGTCAATGCCATTATTAAGACATTGTATGAATTTTATTGAGGCTATAGGCAATTGAGGATTTCAATGATCTTAAGACAATTTAAAATTTCTAAGAAGCATTTAGTTTATCATATATGTTACGTAAAGGAATAGATAAAGTATCAATTATATGCAACAAAGCATATAGAGACATTGATCCAGGTAAACCAAATGAGGATTTTGAAGAAAAGAGAGAAAGAGATAGAGATGTAACTATAAGTATTCAATATTGAATATTCAAAAGAAAAAGATCATGACTTTATGAAGATACATACAAATCTTTCATCAAGTGGGAAGATAAATCAATCAACTTCGAAGGAATGATGATAGTTGAGTTGGTGATGATTTTATTCTAAAAGAGTATAATAGAGATAAAGCATATGGGGTTTAAGACTTTGAGTAGAGTATCAAATTTTAGGAGATTATGCAACAAGAAATTTTCAAAGAGGAATGGTGACCAACTAGAAATTAAATTCTACAAATGGTTTGATATCAATTATTACAATTAGATTCTTATCGGATCCATTAGCTTATGGGGAACACCAATAGATATAATCCATAAAAAGGAAAATTTGGTGATATTCCACCTTGCCAATAAAGTATATTGAAAAAGGAGTTAAGACGGGATAGTGATTTGTCCATTTAGCAAGAAGGGTACCATCAAGGATCAAATTGAGGTCTTACTATCATAGATTGGAAGACCAAAAATCTTAAAACCATTATTTAGTCATTATTTATAGAGTACTGTTGACTAAATAAAGGTATCCCACCCTAATTAATCAAGTATGTTAGTATCTATGAGTTAATAGTCGAAGTTATACTCAGAGGGATATTATAAGTATCTAGACATGAGTTTTACCTAAAAGAAGTTACTTGTTAAACTAAGTCATTTGAGAATATGAGGTCAGTTGATTAGGCCACATCATGAAGGAGCTACGAGTACAATGAATACAGTAACAACTGAGACAGAAGAAAAAATAAGGAGCGATCTCCACCAGTGAGACAGATTTTTCCAAACCTAAATATATACCATGACAAACCATAGAAATCACTGTGGGTCTGAAAGATGCTGCTGACTTGAATTGAAAAGAAAGGTAGATAAGTACCGATCACTTTAGAGACCCTTGAGCTTATGACAAAGATATGTCTGGAAAGAGATCAATAGGTAATCAAATAAAGTCTTTCTATATGTTCCATGTTTACTTGAGTGTTTTTCAAATTTGATGATTTAACAGCTTCAGCAGAACTTGATGTAGTAGCTATTGAACGAGAACTGCTATTGTAAGCTAAGTATGAGGAGGCACTTGAAGGATAAAATTTGAGGAATTGAGAAAATCACTACTTATGAGGATACCTCCTGACAATACAGAGTGCATGATTGACAATAAAGCCTTGATAAAAGATTGCACAATATATTGATATAGGAAATTGAAGGAGAAAAGGTGAGATTTGATGTTACATTACCTTTAGACAAATAGTTACTTGTTATGAGCAGATACCAAGTACGAAAAATCAATTGAAGAAGGACTAACCCTACTAGATTGAGTATAGAACTTTTGGACTGAAAGGTTACAAAGAAAACCATCAAGCAAGGAAAGGACAAAGAGGATGATAACAAAGGATTCAATGATGACCTAAGGGTACTCAGTTAAGAATAAGAGACTTTTTGCTTTACATAAATAGGAACATTATTGAAAATCCTAATGACAAATTGATGTGAATAGTGAGATAGGCCTCTAGACGAGGACATTTGACCCATGATGATGAATCGACTTGAGTTTGGATAAAATCTTCACAGCAGAAAGCGCTTAATGAATTCAATTATTATGGAACTAGATATAGAGTTACAACATTTTACTTTCAGTATATGATAAGGTCTTCGATGAAAGATGCTACTAATTGGCTTTCATGATTTTATTTCGAATGTAACTTTGGTCGGGGAATAAAGTCACATATGGAAAACAACAGACAGTTGAAATTCGAAGGTAATCAAGGGTTTGGCTATAGAGCAGATGATACCATGTCAGTTATTGAAGTATCTTGGGGACAAATATAAAAGATAAGAAGCAAAGTTAGACACAATAGCAAGAAGGTAATTTTTGGACTCTTACTAATGACATCTAACCAACCATTAAAAGGAGATGTGAATGATGAAGAGATCACTAGATGAAAGACAAGAAGAAAAAGGGATCATCCTATGATATTCAAAAAGGACTATGAGAAATAAGATGATATGATCTTGAAAGAAGTGTGGAGAAATTTATACATGAATAAAGAAGCATGATCCTATACATGATGAGAAAAATGTAGGCATCTAAAGATTTCGAGATAGATGAATTACCACTAGAAACTGGTATTGTTAAACTAGCACGTATAAGAGTATGCATCAGAGTACGCAGTGAAAGCAGCCCTTATAGGTAAGGCCTTGTAAATGGAACAATAAAAATGATAAATTGAGGTTGAGCCTAGATTTGATTCCTAAGGGGGCAATGCATTCACCAAGAAGTTATCTAAAAGAAAAAATACCTTGAAGATGATAATTTAGGGAATTTTGAGGACAAAATTCTTTTTAAGGGGGTAATAATGTAACGGCCGAGCAATTTATGCTAATTGGGACATCTTATAGGACATGAACTATGTTGAATGTTCTACCTTATTTAAAATAGTAAACAAAGGAATTTGTAAGGAAATTTAGTACCATTAAATTCTACTAGAAAAATAGAATCCAACGCCTCAAAAATCACTCAAAACGGAGTTCGTATGAAGAAGTTACGGCCGTTTAAAGATAGGGGTATTTATGGAATTTAAACAAAAAAACGAAAAAAAGACGAAAAATGCAGGGGGCAGTTTTGATAACGGCACCCCCTGTCGTCTTCCACCTCTAGACTTCTCCAGAAACTAGTTTTCACCCATTTCTCCAGAACACCCTAGGCGAAAGGGTGGCACCGCCTTCTCCCCTCTATAAAAACCCCATCTCCCCCTCTTCAAAGTCACATTTTTTTCAACCGTTTGAGACTGGGGTTTTCGGCAAAAACCGGAAACCCGTCTCTCTGCAATCTCCGGCAATGTCCAGGCCCTCGTTGGGTCAGCCCTCTCCCCATTCCCTCTCTTCTTTCCGGTCTTAGTAATGGGGATTTCTCCCCCCCCCCCCCACTCTTCTTTGAGTTTCCCAACAACGTAAGTTTTAGACGGAAAGAGGGTGGAAGTTTTAGACGGAAATGGGGTTCCACCGCCGGCGATGGGCGTCCCCAAGTTGCCTAGGTAAGCCTGTTCTTCTCTCTCTCTCTTGGTTCTTCCCCTTTCAGGCTAGATCCATGCTGGATCTAGAGTTCTCAGACGTTTTCCAGCCGAATTTCCTAGCCAGAAAACCTCCCCAAACTGGCTCACACAACCTTGCACGAGTCAGGCGTCCCAGGGATGCCATGCTGCATGTTGTGCTTGGGACAGGGTCCCTGGGATGGGTTCTAGGCATACGACAGTGCATACACTGTCCCAGGTGTGGCCTTTAGGTGCGTGCATGACATGGTGCACGGGTCCTCGCTTGACCAAGATGCACGGGGTGCCCAGGGAGCTGAGATGTACCATGCTACAAGGTGCGTCTGTGCGGTGATGTGCATCATAGCGCGTCACTTGAGCAAGCATGTGCGCATGCAAAACACGGTCCCTGGCACGGCCTATGGGCGTGCACGTACGTAAGGCGGTCGCAGTTCAACCAGGATACATGGGTGTCCTAGGAATTGGGGCACGCGAACCTAATGAGACTTTAAAAGTTAGGATTGGAGGATAAATTACAAAGTCTAACTATTGGAAAGTAGATCCAGATCATAGGATCTAGCCTGACATTGAATTAGGCAAGGTCCAGGGACCCAATAGGTAGAGCTCGTGATCTAATGACTAAATGAATTGAAATTAATACGGACTCCTTGTATCCATTCATACCCAGGAGTTTATAAATGAGAATGGGTTGAAGTGATAAAGGACGCAACTCCAGAAGACTTTGAGGTAGGTGCTCTATCACTACTAAACTTTTTAAAAGAACCATGATTGTTTTGAGAATGAATGTTTTAAGTATAAGTATATGACTTGTTTCGCATGACTTAATTCAGCGTATATATGATAAATGCTTCATGCATAGATATGTTTTGCAAATAATTGCATATACATTATGCATAGATATGTTTTGCAAACAAATGCATATATTATGATTTGTGAGCATTGAGTTTTTGAAAGATTGCATGTCCTTGAGGGTTACCAAAAGACGCTAGAGTGCCCAAAAGATGCTGGGTTGGCAGTTGTGAGGGACCCAAAGAGGACAGGTTTTGAAAAAGAGGTTTTCGCTTGTTTGATCTAATATGATTTGGGCTGATAAGCTCGTGGGCACTATACCGAGAGGTTTGGGTTGGCCTACAGCCTCTACCACTATTAGGTGGATGGGTACCACGCCCAAAAAGGGCAACGTTCCTGCTTCGACTGCATGTGGTACAGGCGGTTACCACCGGTGTCACGGCACTGGATCGAAGTGTCATATGTCCTGTGGAGGCATATGACCCTATGTCCCTAGGTACCTGGGGACCACACAACGGCGAGGTCGTGGGCATAGTTGGACCCTATGGTTTGAGGATTTATTTGCATTGCATATGGCATGACATGTGGTTGGTCGACCATACCAGATATCCATGAGTTGGATTTAGTTAAGCATCTTATGCATATCATTATGTTTATGATATATATTATACTTTTGACTTGGTTTGTGCGATTCTTTAAGCCGTTAGTATTTCAATTCGACAGTGGTTTTTAATATCGTCATTGAATGTTATTGTTCGAACATTCACATGTTTTTAAGAGCATATGATTTTAAACATAGCATGCATTGCAAAACTAATAGTGATAGACACCTACTGAGTATAGTATATACTCACCCTATCCTTAACATTTTTCAGGATAGTTCCACTCACAAATAGAAGACGCCTCAAGAGATATTAGTGCTATGAGCAAGTGAATTAAAAAGGAGACAATTATACATGTAAGTAAACTCTCAACCCTTTGGACATGTATTTGTATTTATTTATAGTAGGACTGTGTGCTATGATTGGATAGACCTAGGGTAAAATATTTATGATTTCTGACGTTTTTCAAAAAAACTACTTTGGTGGTTGCGAAAGCAAATGACACTCGAGGTTTTCAAAATGAGTTTAAAACTAAAGATTTTTTCACTGCATTGCATGGTTTTTTATAAAATAGTTTTCAAATAGGGATGCATCCCGCCTTAGGAATTAGACATTGCATTTAAAAATGCATGAGAAAACCCAAGTCGTCACATGATTGAACCCATGACCTTATGTCGACAAGAGTAATGGTTAAGGACTAAACTCTAAGTGAATAGGGAACTAGAAGATATTTCAGCCCTAAGTAAACAGACAAATTGTCTGATATGTATGAAATCTATTTTACATGCAAGCTTGGAGGCTTGTGATTTTGTTTTAATAGGAATAAGCTTGGGGGATGCTATGCTAGAAGAGTTATGAGGGTTTGGCCACCCACTTTTTGAAATTTGATGATTTGATGATACCTTGCCCTATGAGAGGCTAAAAGTCAGGTGGGGCAATTATGGGAAGGCCTCCGCTGTGAAATTCCTCTCCCCCCATATGGGCAGTGACATAATATTTTCCACCGTGGTATCAGTGGTGAATGGGCAGTTATCCGAGCTCGCTAGTATGGATCAGACTGCAGCATGGTAGCCCTTTGATTATTTTGCACTATGATGCATATGAGAGGAGGCATAGTGAAATGACTTATGTTTTAGCGTGATGAAATGCTAAGTAATTGTATATTACCAATATTTCCCAAGAATGAAAATTTTCAATGTAGGATTAGCTGAAATACTGAATTCTCATAATGGAGAGAATTGATCAGCTTACTTGGGAATGATATTTGACTACTTTCATAAATTTAACAGATTTACCCATGTATAGCATGTATGTATATGCATGTACATATGTTACAAAGTAAAGAGTAGAGACATGAATATATTTAGGGATAACGGGATTATGAAATATTAGAATTATATTGTCAATTATTATGCTTGTTGAATCCCCTACAAAGCATTGCTTGCTGAGATATTGTAAATGTTACAATGTTACAATATCTCAGATACAGGGAAGGAGAATTAGGAGCTCAAGACGATAGAAGACTTGAAGAGAATAATCTTCAAGGTATACCCCTTGAAGACATGCATGTTGCTTCGTTTGATAGTATTGTATTTTAATGAGAGTTTCATTGTATAGTGAGCTTTGAGTTTTTGGATTATGTATTTGGATAAGAATTGTAATGGATTTGGTTGTACTGTGAACCACTGGATGGATTCTAGAATTTAATAAAACTATATTCCTTCAATGACATTTTATCTTGTACAAAGTTCTACTTATGTTATGTATGAGGTGATGACTTGGGTTTTACAAAACAAGTTCTAAAGAAAAGAATTTTTGTTGCTTTGTTTTGCAAAATTTCCTTACTAATAAGGGCCCTGCCTTTCAAAATATATTACAAAACGTGTTACAAACACCTAGGTTGTCACAATTAGCATAGTCATGATCCAATTAAGTAAACTAAACATATGATCTAACTAAGTGATCCAACCCTATGATCCAACTATATGATCCAACAAAGTGATCCAACCCTATGATCTAACTAAGTGATCTAACTGCATAATCTAATTCAATTGATCTAATCTAAGGATCAAATCAAATGAGGGGAAGGTAATGAGATGTGAAGACTAAGGAAACCTTAAGAATAGGGCATAGAAAATATTCCAGCCTTAGTTAAACAAACATATCGTCTGATATGTTCAATGTATTTTCCATACAAGTATGGAGGCTTGTGATTTGTTTTACATAGAGATAGAGGCTGGGGATACTATGCTAGGGAAGTTATGAGGGTTTGGTCACCTACTTCCTGAAACTTATATGATGGATACTATGCCTAAAGAGAGGCTAAACATTGGGTGGGGCAATAAGGGGAAGGTCTCATTATGACAGCCATGGTCCACCCCATGAGGACATGGAGTTGATATTCCACAGTTGGTCTTAGTGGAGGATTGTAGTCATCCAGACTTGTTATATAGATTAAGACTAATGCATAGTAGTCCTAACGTATTTTTCATTATGATGCACATATGATAGGAAAAATGTAATGACATGGCATGATGAGATGTCAATACATGAGTTCCTAAAAATCCCCGTATAAAGATTAGCTGGATACTGATTTCCTAAGCGGAAGTATAGCTAGGGGAAGGAACAAGTTTTGGGCAATCTTCACTATATTAACTAATTTGTCACGTACTACATAAATAATGTATATACTCTATATGGAGAATACTCATGAATGGATAACCATGATGAAATAAGGGCTGAGATATGTATTCTTATATTGATGAAGTAGTATATTTTTGTATCCCCTACTAAGCATAGCTTGCTAAGGTATTGTAAATGTTTCTATATTTACAATACCTCAGATACAGAGAAGGAGGGTTAGAAGCTCAAGACTATAGAAGACTTAAGAAGATGTTGATGAATAATCAATCAAGATACATTTTATTTGAGGGAATTTTATTGTATTGAGAGTTTTAAATGTATGGTGAGGTTTGCAAATCTTGGATTATGTAATTTAGACAGGTATTGTACTGATACCGGGCTGTACTGTGAACCATTGGATGGATTCTGAAAGTTTAATAAAATTATATTCTTTCAATGGAATTTTATTTTGTACAAAAATTGTACTTATGTTATGTATGAAGTGGTGACTTGGGTTTTCAAAACAAGTTTTGAAAGAAAAGAATTTTTGCTGTTTTGTTTTGCGAATTTCTTTTTACTAAGAGGGCCCTGCCTATGAAAAAAAAAATGTATTACAAAATGTGTTTCAAAAACCCAGGTCGTCACATGTACTGTGGAATCTTCTCGTGTAGATGTTTTATTAACTCATCCATAACCAACATGAAAAGGTATGGGCTCAATGTCAATCCTTGGTGTAATCCTATAATGATAGGAAAATCAACAATCTCTCCACTAGTTATTTTAACATTTGTTACCACTCCCTCATATATATATAATTATGTCTATATACCCTTGCAAAACCCATTTCTCCCCTAACACCCTCCATATTAACTCTCTAGGAACCTTATCATAAGCTTTCTCTAAGTCAATAAAGACAAGTGGAGGTCCTTCCTCCTCTCCCTATATTTCTCTATCAATTGTCTTAGTAGGAAAATATCTTCCAAGGTAGACCTCCCATGCATGAAACCAAACTAGTTCTCCAATACATTTGTCTCATGTCATAGCCTCTTCTCAATCAATCTTTCAAAAAGTTTTATAGTGTGGCTCATTAGTTTGATACCCCAATAATTAGTGTAGAATTGTATGTCCCCTTATTCCTATAAATTAGTACAATAGAGCTCTTCATCTATTCATCTAGTATTTTCTTTGATTTTATAATCTTGTTAAACAATTTGGACAACCAAACTACTCTAGTATCTCCCATATGCTTCCAAACCTCTATTGGTACTCCATGGAGCTCCAGGGCCTTCCTTAATTTTTTTTTATTTTTTATCAAGGCTTCTTTCACTTTAGGTATTCCAATCCTATAGCCATATTTATAATATCCAATGTTATTTAGGTTTATAGTACCTTCAATCCCTATATTCTTAGGATAATTGTCATTTAGCAAGTTTTGAAAGTAACTTTTCCACCTTTGTTTGATCTTGTCATCTTTGACTAGTACCCCTTGATCATCACTTCTGATGTACTTAACATGGTCTAAGTCCTTACCCTTTTGTGGTCTTAATTTTGCTAGTTTAAACACATCTTCCTCACCTTCCCTTGATCCTAGTCTATTATAAAGATCATCATATGCCTTGAGTTTAGCCTCACTTATTATTCTCTTAGCAACCTTTTTAGCATTCTTATACTACTCATATTTTACATTATTTCCAATCTTCTTTAAAATGCACCCATTTTTCTTTAATAACTTTTTTTACTATTTCACACCATGATCAAGTTTCCATTACTAATTTGCTTATACTTTTAGATACTCCTAGGACATCTTTTGCTACTTTCTTAATGGACTTGGCTATATTAATCCACATGGTGTTTACTTTTTCATTGTTCTAATTTCCTTCTTCCATCAACTTATTTGTGAGTGAGGTTATCTTCTCCCCTTTTAAGTTTCACCACTTAGTTTTTGGATACCTATTAAGTTCATTTCCTTTCTTTCATCTTTTAATGTAGATATGCATAACCATTAACCTATGTTGTGAGGTGAAAATTTCACTCTCACCAAGTATCACCTTACAATCCTTACACATTGATCTTTCTATATTCCTAAGTAAAAGAAAGCCTATTTGACTTTTATATAGTCCACTTTTAAAGGTTATTAAGTTTTCATCCCTCTTCTTAAAGATTATCATTACTAGGGCTAAGTTATATGCCAAAACAAAATCGAGGATAGCTTCCCCCATCTCATTTCATTCTCTGATACCATACCCTCCATGTACCTTATTATATCCTTCCTTTTCTTTTCCTACATGGCCATGCAAGTCTGCTGGCATAAATATCCCCTCTCTATTGGGAATTTCTTGATGACTCCCTCCATATCTTCCCAAAACTGTCTCTTGATTATATCTTCTAACCCTACTTGTGGTGTGTATGCACTTATAGCATTTATGATCTACTATCCTAGTACAAATTTTAATTCTATCATTGATTCTTTTAAAGCCTACAACTTTATCCTTTAATGCATTATCCACCACTATTCCTACACCATTTTTGTTATTATCCTTTCCTATGATCAAAGCTTATATCCATTGATTTCTCTAGTTTTAGCCCCTTTCCACTTGGTTTCTTGGATACAAGCTATGTTGAAGTTCTTGCATTTAGGTTTATCTACTGCTCTAGACTCTTACCTGTAAATGTCTCTATGTTTCATGTGGTGATACAAATCTTATGCTCTTGAGATAGCCTATTTACCCATGCACTTCTTGACCCCCATGATATGAACCCATGCCTACTTTGTACTACACCTGGGTTCTAATGAAGCACGTCGCTTCTAAGGGGACGCACTAATAGCCCTTGCCCATTTTCCACTGCACCCAGGATCCGATGTAGAACATTGCTTTCGAGGAATTGCCCTAGTAACCCCTGTCCATTTTTCACCATTACCAGGATGTGATGTAGCTTGTCACTTATGGGGGGAGGCCCTAGCTTGTGGAAATGATAATGATTGATTCATGTCATGCTACGTTTCTAGTTAAAGTGATAGTGAGAGATGAAGTGCTTAGACTCCTAAATGATGGTGTTATCTACCTTACATTTGATAACACTTAGATCAGCCAAGTTTAGGTTGTCCCTAGGAAGTTTAGAGTCATGATAATCTAAAATGAGGATAATGAGTTAATCCCCTCTCACATAACCATTGGGTGGAGAGTTTGAATAGATTGTCAAAAAATTAAACTCGATCACGAGGAAACACCAATTTCCTCTTCCATTCATAGACCAAATGTTAGAAAGGTTAGCTGGTCATAGTTATTATTACTTTCTTGATAGATACTCTGGCTATAACAAAATCCATGTAGCACTTGAGGACTAGGAGAAGACAGCCTTCACTTGCCCTTTTTGGACCTTTGCCTATTGTTGCAAGCCTTTTAGACTTTGCAATGCTTCAATTACTTATCAAAGGTGCATGTTGAGCATATTTGCTTATATGGTGGGGCAATTCTTAGAGGTGTTTATGGATGATTTTTTAGTATTTGGATATTAATTTGATGAATGCCTGCACCACATAAAACTTGTCCTTGCTAGGTGTCAAGAAAAGAATTTAGTGTTAAATTGGGAAAAATGTCATTCCATGGTTCAAAATGTCATTGTTCTATGCCACATCATATCACATAAGGGCATAGAAGTAGACAAAACCAAAGTGATGTTGATCTCTAACCTTTCTCCTTTAAGGATGGTGATGGGAATTTGCTCATTTTTAGGCCATTATAGTTTTTATAGACAATTCATCAAGGACTTTAGTAATATTTCTAAGCCCCTACCCAATTTACTTACAAAGGAGGCAACTTTTGACTTTGATGATAATTTGAAAGCATTTGAGAACCTAAAGGCTGAATTAACTTTTGTGCCTATTGTTTGACTGCGAGATTGGAGTGAACCATTTGAAATAATGTGTGATGCTTCACATTACATGATCGAGGCTGTGTTGGGGCAGCATATTCATATTTTCCATGCGATATATTATGCTAGCAACACACTCAATGATGCCCTCAATTATTCCACTATAGAAAAAGAGTCATTGGCAATTGTTTTTGCCTTGGATAAGTTTTGATCATACTTTCTAAGATCTAAGGTCATTATCTATTCAAACCATGCAGCATTGAATTACCTTCTTTCTAAGATAGGAAGCTAAACCTAGGATAATCCTATGGATATTATTGCTACAGGGGTTTTATTTGGAAATTGGAGATATAAAAGATTTCAAAATTGTTGTAGATGACCACTTGTTCATGTTAGTTGTGGAGTCTACTAGGGAGAATGTACCTATAATAAAAACATTTCTGGATGAGAAAATTTTGAGCATTTCCTTGTTGCCTTGGTATGCAAATATAGTTAATTTTCTTATCACAAGTCAAAATGCCTAATCACTGATCAAAACAAGATAGGAGAAGATTTATTGCTAAGGTCAAGCACTTTATAAGGGACTGTCCATACTTGTTCAAGTACTATCTTGATTAGGTCATTAGGAGATGCATACTAGATAATGAACATCATAAAATAATCTCCTTTTGTCATGACCATTCATGCAGGGACCATTTTAGTTCTAAAAAGGCAACCGTAAATATTTTGTAGTGTGGGTTTTATTGGCCCAACATTTTTAGGGATTCACATGCCTATTACGTAGCATCTACTATGTCAACAATTAGGGATCATAGGAAAAAGAAATATGATGCCCTTGATCCCCATTTTGACTAGTGAGCTTTTTGGTGTTTGGAGCATTGATTTTATTGGACCTTTTCCTAACTTCTTTGGTTATCTGTACATCCTTGTGGGAGTGGACTACGCTTCCAAATGGGTGAAAGTCATAACATGCAAGACCAATGACCATAAGTTTGTGGTCAAGTTTTTAAAAGAAAACATAATTGCATTATTTGGTACTCCTATGGACTTAATTAATAATGGGAGAAAACACTTCTGCAATAGAGTGTTGGACAACTTAATGAAGAAATATGGTGTTATACATAGGCTTGCTACCCCTTATCATCCTCAAATTAGTGGATAGGTAGAAGTGTTAAATAAGGAGATAAAATTAATTTTAGAAAAGACAATCAATCCAAACAAGAAGGCCTAATCTCGAAGATAATGATGTTTTATGGGCCTACCGTACTGCATACAAGACCCCTATAGGCATGTCACTCTACCACTTAGTCTGTGGAAAAGCCTACCACATAACTATAGCACTTAAGCATAAAACAAATTTAGCCATTAAAATTCACAATTTTAACTTAGATAGTGCTAAAGCCCATAGAAAACTCCAACTCAATGAGTTGGACAAACTAAGGAAAGATGCATATGAGTCTGCGAAGATATACAAAGACCACATGAAATGTCAGCATGGTAAAAGTATTCTACCAAAGTCCTACACCTCAAGGCAAAAGGTCCTTTTGTATAATTCTAGATTACATTTATTCTATGTTAAACTTCGATCACAGTGGATTGGACCCTACATAGTATGTACTATTTACCCTCATGGGCTTGGTGAGATAGACAAGGATGGAGAGATTTCCAAAGTAAATGGAAAAGGTTGAAACCCTATTTAGAGTTGTTAAACCCTATAGTAGGAGAAATTTTTCTAGAAGAATCCCAAGATTTGCATTTATCATTGAATTTTATCAAAGCATTATATGTTTGGCTGAAGATGTAACTTAGCACTCACTAGGAGGCAACCCAGGATTTTTATAGAGTCTCATTATTCTACATTACCCATTGATCATATACTAGTCCTATGTTTTAAAACATTGAGAACCATGTTTATTTTAGGTTGGGGGGTGTAGATATGCATGAAATATATGAATTTGCTTATATTTAGAAAAAAAAGAAAGAAGAGAATGTTTTCTAAGTTTTCAAAAGTTTTAAGGTCAAAGTTCCTTTACTGTGATGAGAATTAGATTTTAGAATCTTAATATTGCTTGTACTTTGATGTCTTGCTAGAAATATGATTAATTTTGTATTTTATTCATGTCTTGAAATGTTTTATAAAAGTTAAATTTGGAAGACATTTACACACACTTCATACAGACCTAAAGGATAATTAGTGGAGACCTATACCCAAGTGAGAATTAGAGACCATATTCTTTTTTAGAATTATTGGTAATTTCATGATTTCTTTAGCGTACATAAATATTGAGAGATCTCAATATCTTTTTTTTTTTTCTTTTGTCAATTACCAAGAATTACAATTTCTAGTACTTAGTTTCCTCAAAATTTACTGAATCTGATAGTTTCAAGAAACCTAAGAAATGATATAGGCCATCCTTGTTTCAACCTAAAGACATAAAGCCTACCTAGTATATTCTATCACTAGTTAAACCCTTTGAGCCTCTTGGTGAGCCTTTTTCTTTTCAAAAGCTATTTAGTTTAACCTATAAAATAATTAAATATCCATTACCCATCTTTAAAAGAAGCCAAGCCATTCAAGCCTTGAAGCTAAAGGACTTAGCTACTCAAACCACCAAGCATTGAGCAATCAAAGTGAGCCAGCAAACCGCATGAGAGCCATGCCATATGAAGTCACACAATTGGAGGACTTTTAATTTTAATTATCCAATACTAAAAATGTGAATTTCCATTGATAACTAAAAGGACTTCGATGGAGATTAGTATGTTGTAAGATATGCAAGCATAGGTGAACCAATCAAGAGAGAAACCAAGTCAAATGTCGCTATCTTTCTATCTCTTTCCTCACTCTTTTCTTTTGATTTCCTACCCACCACGTGATAAAATTGGAAATGGGAAGTTCCATGCCACTTTCCTTGATGAGTGGAGCCTCTCCCCTTATAAATCCATCCACTCCACCAACTAAACCTTCTAATTCCATTTGCCAACTCAACTCCTATCTCTTTCCTCCATATTTTCTATCTCTTGCACACTTCTTTCCATCCAATCATGAGAGACACCTTAATAAAATTAGTTCCATGCCCCATCCTAGGCTGGAAGTCAATGTTTCCCCATGACCCTTGCTTATATTTCAAAAGTCCCACTCACCTCGCTTTAAAATCTTGTATCACCAACCAAACACCTTTCACCTACTTCTTAACTACATTCCATATGTTTCCATCCCATCTTTTTCTCTCTTTTTCCATTCGTATTTTCACTTTTATTAGGGTTTTCCAAGTGAAACACTTAGGGATGGGGTACTTCCATGAAAAATGACTCCTTCCCCCTCTTGTAGTCCTTTAGTTTTCCACCTTCCACCTCAATTTCCTTATCCATCCTTCACTTACCTTCTTAGAGTCCTACCTCACTTCAATATTTAGCTTCCTTCCTCACTATTGGATTACATCAAATCAAGATTATAAAATCAAAAACCTCTATAAATATCCCATGGAATTCCATGCCCAATTCAAGTAGAGGGCTTGCTTCAAATTCCCTAAAATAGAGCACATCAAACTAGAGATACTCCTAGAGCTATGGACTTCTGCATCTTAGCTACCTTTCTTTATCATCTCCACCTTCTCATTGCTTTGTTCTTTTGGTTTTGAACTTAAATTCCAAGTTACTAGTTGCTTTGTTGCCTTGCTTGTTTTCTCTACTTCATTGCTTCTCTCTTTTATCTCTTTGTTGTATTTCCATACACATAGTTTCTCTTTGTTTCTTCTTTCTTTGCTTCCACTTCTCTTACTTTTATTACTTAATTCCTTCAAGATAAAAGTTATCATTTCTCTTGTAGTGACATCAAAGTGAATAGTAGCTTTGAATCTCTTTGTTTCCCATTCATCCTTTCCTTGTTTCACACTTAGATTTAGGACTAGTTCTTGTCGCTTTGTTTTACATCTTCATGCTCTTACTCTCTTGATTTCCCTTTTGTATTTTACATGCATGTTACCTGAGAATAGTTTGAGGTTGTTGGAGAGTATTTGAGCTTTTTTGTGAATCAAGTTCTAGGCAATAGAATAGTGTACAATTTTCAGCTTTGTTCTCCATGTATATGCACACTACCTTGGATGTGACTTCCAAGTTAATGAATATATTGATTTTGTGAGCATTGTTACTAATTAATTCTATTAATAAAGTATTTAAAATCTTGTCTTGAGTGTTGTACTTCATGATAAGTTCACACATCAGTCCATGCCTTGTTTGATTTAAGTTTCATGAGCACCAAAATTATGGAATTTTTCCTTTCATGATTCATGCATAATTTCCAATAGTCCATACACCTTATTTGCTTGATTCCTTACAAGCTCATTTCTCTTTCTAGATAGTTTAGTTAATATTTTCATTAGATCCCATGATATAAAACTTTTATTTCATGCATTCCAGATATTTTCTCATTCATGAACCATGCGCACAGCTCCATGGGTCATGTGCATTGGGTCATTTGTCCTTAAGTGGTTTATTGTTTCCTTGCTTCATGATAGTTTAGTATTAATTATTAAGTTATTTCCATATTTTTTTAGCTTTATAAAGATAGTTAATTTAGTTCTTAATTGTTTTCTTTTTAGAAAATTTTAGGATTAGCAATGTATTAGTTTAGTGACGTTTCATTTTTAGAAAGTTTCCTTAAGTAAAGTTTCCTAGATTCATTCATTCTAGTTTTGCATTAGTTTCTTTTATTGAATGCATGTTAGTTAGAAAAGTTTCTAATTCCATTGCATGTCTTAATTATTAGAAAGTTTCCTTAAGTTGTAGTTTCTAATTTAATGCATGTTTCCAATTCCATGTTGTTTAAATTCCTAGTTTAATCAAAACCTTCTTTCTTTGGGTAAGGTAACCAACTTAAATAAGATGTAATCAATTGAAAATTCCATGAGATTTCGCATGGGATTGACATCTCACATGTGTAATTACAACTTTGATTTGTGCACTTGCGAGTAATTTTAAAGCTACACCATTTCTCTTAACTTTGTTGACTATCCATGACTTTTCATTTGTAATTAGCTGTGAGTGACATAAATCTAAGCTCTAATACTATCAGTATACCCTTGGTTTTTTATATGCATTTTTTAATTAAATATTCTTTGTTTAGAGAGATCAATCTCTAATAAAAGCAATTTTTGTAAAAAAGTGGTGGAAAAAGAATCTTTCCTTTTAAATTCATTTTGAAAAAACCCTAGTGTCATTTTTCTTTTCTAAAAAAAAGATTTTTTTCTCAATGAGCACTAATTACTACAAAATTTATAGAGTTTCCTCTATTTTATGGACATTATGCATTTAATGCATGTGATTCAAATCACCAGATAAACATACATTTAAAATTTAAAATTATTTGAGATTCAATCTACCTGTCAAATACAATTACATTCGAAGTGCAGTCATAGCCAATTACTAAATGAAACCACTTATGATCACATTACAATTCATATAATAATTAACATAAATACATTTAGAACGAAACTCTAACAAACCTTACAACTTACTTTCTCTGTTCAATAGTTGGGTTTTAAAGTCTTCTAGACTTCCTAATTGTTCTATCTGAGATGATATGTGGTAAAATAGTTGGCTGAGTATACAACATACTCAATAGAAAATACAATACTCCTAAGTAAAAATCACAGCATCCAACATACATGATTTCCAAAAAGGTTTTTCTAATGGTAAAACCATAGTGCACAAGCCGTCACATGAAATACATCACATGCGCTCATATGCATGTAAATATACACATGTAAATATACATAGGTAAGGCTGCCTACTATAGGCCTTTGTGGTCCGCCCCTCCCTAAACCCTGCATAGGCGGCAGCTTCATGCACCAAAACTGCCCTTTCTTTGTCTCCTACTAAAGAATCATCATTATACTTAACAAATCAAGTAACATAATATTACCAAAACACAAAGTAGTAATTGGTTAAATTATAGCGTAGGCATTCTCAAACCAACTATATCATCATGTACATCTGCACCTCGCCTAAAACATCAGCCAATTGCTCATGAGTGCTCATACATTGCAAATATATAGGCATCATCATGCCATAATGACTCAAATACTATCACTCAATTGTGCTCATAGCACTGAGTTGGGTCATCATACATGCAAATGGCAACATAAAAATAAAAAATAAAAAATAAATAAAAAAAATCACATCGATCACCTATTCCTCATGCTCAGCTCATTGAGTTGTGCTCTCTCTAACAATCCAAAGGAGAGACAAACCACCACAACCTTCATGGAAACTATGGATGTGTTTCGAAAGGGTGATGTGACCACCTCTGATGGCAGTTCCCACCACAACAAACGATAAAAGCTAGGACCCCACATTGACTGGATATCGTCCACCTTAGTGGTTAGTGGCTGGGTGGTCAACCTGTACAATCTCTCAACATAACCTATATAACCTCTTGACATAGTGTCCACCATGCTCATTAGCCCAAACGAACATATACATCTCATCTCAAGTATCATCACATCATATGACATGTGAATCATGCAAAACCATGCATCTCTTTAACTAATTTCAAAACATAAGATTTCCAAAGCAAATGGGCAAAGGTTGGAACCTTATTTAGAGTTGCATTCATCATTGTATTTTATCATAGCATTGTTTATTGGCTGAAGATGTTAAACTTAGTGCTCACTAGGAGGCAACCCAGGGTTATTAGAGAGTCTCATTGTTCTATATTGCCCATTTATGAGATAGGAGTCCTATGTTTCAAAACATTGAGGACAATGTTTAGTTCAGGTTGAGGGGTGTAGATATGCAAGAAATTTTTGAAATTTCTTGTATTCAAAAGAAAAAGAAAAAAGGGAATGTTTTTGAAGTTTTCCAAAGTTTTAAGATTAAAGTTCCTTTACTATGATGAGAATTGGATTTTCCAAATCTTAGTATTTCTTCTACTTTAATTTTAAAATAGTAATAACATTAATTCTACATTTTATTCATGCCATGACCTATTTTATCAAAGTTAATTTTAGAATACACTTATGCACATTGCGTAGTCTAAACATGTAGATGGTTATGACTTGGAGACCTATACCCAAATGAGTATTAGAGACTATCATCATTCAGAGGATTACATGCAATGCCATAATTTCTTCAGTGTACATAAACTTTGAATGATCTTAGTGTCTTTGTTTTGGTCAATTGCCTAGAATTACAATAGGAGTACTTAGTTTCCTTAAAATTTATTGAATCTCATAGTTTTAAGAATCCTCGAAAATGACATGGGTCATTCTTGTTTCAACCTAGAGATATAAAGCTTACCCAGTATATCATATCACTAGTTAGATCTTTGAGCCTCTTAGTAAGCCTTTTCTTTTCAAAACCTATTTACTTTAACCTAGAAACCCAGTTAAATATCCATTATGTATCTTTCAAAGAAGCCAAGCCTTTTAAGCCTTGAAGCTAAAGGACTCGGCTAATCTAGCTATCAAGCATTGAGCCATCAAAGTGAGATAGCAAACCATAAGAGAGGCATGCCACATGAAGTCACACAACTGAAGTATTTTAGAATCAATTATCCCATGCTAAAAATTTGAATTTTCAAGTGCTGATTCAAGAATGTTTGATGGAGATTAGTGTATGGTAAGATATGCAAGCATAAGTGGACCAATTAAGAGAGAAGCCAGGTCAAATTTATTTCTTTCCCTCTCTTTTCCTCCCTCTTTTGTATCTCTTTCCTGATAGAATTAGAATGGGAAGGAGTTCCATGCCACTTTCCTTGAAAAGTTGCCCCTCCCCCTTCTAAATCCACCCACTCCACAACTTCACCTTCTAATTCCATTCCCCAACTCAACTATCTCACCTTCGTATCTCTTTCCTCAATCTTTCCTATCGATTTCACCTTTCATTCCATCCAACCATGTGAGACACATTAATAAAAAGAATTGCACACCTCATCCTAAGCTAGCATTCAATGCCTCCCCCTTCCCTTTGCTCATATTTAGAAAGTCCAACTCTCCTTACTTTCAAATCTTCTATCTCTAACAAACCACCTTTCATATACTTCTTACCTATGTTCCTTATCTTTCCTTCCCATCTTTTTCTCTCTTTACATTCCTCTTTTCACTTTTATTGGGTTTTCTATGTGAAACACTTAGGGAAGTAGATGCCTAAATGAAAAGTGACTCCTCACCCCTCTTGTAGTCCTTTAGTTTTCCACCTTCCACCTCACTATCCTAATCCATCCTCGATTTACCTTCTTAGAGTCCTATTTCACTTCAATGTTTAGCTTCTTTCCTCACCACTAGATTACATCTCATCATGATTAGAAACTCAAAAATCTCTATAAATATCCCATGGAATTCCATGCCCAATTCAAGTAGAGGTGCTTGCTTCTAACTCCTTGAAATCAAGCACATCAACATGGAGTTGCACCTAAAGCTTTGGACTTCCAGCACTTGGCTGTCTTCCATGTTAGTAGTTGTTCTATTGCCTTTCTTATTTTCTTTACTTCATTGCATCCCATTTTTATCTCCTTTTCCTTATTTCCATACATGTAGTTTCTCTTTGTTTCTTATTTCTTTGCGTCCACTTCTCTTACTTTTCTTACTTACTCTTCGATATCAAAGTTATCTTTTCTCTAATAGTGACAGCCAAGAGAACAGTAACATTAAATCTCTTTGCTTCCCATTCATCATTTCCTTTTTCTCACTTAGATTTAGAACTAGTTCTTTTGTTTCTTTTCCATCTTCAAGCTCTCGTTCTCTTGATTTCTCTTTTGGGTTTTAGATACTTGTTATTTGAGATCAGTTCAAGATTGTTGGAGATGTTTACACTTTTCTTTGAATCAAGTTCTGGTCTATAGAATAGTGCACAATTTTCACCTTTGTTCTTCATGTACATGCGCACCACCTTGGATCGAAATTCCAAGTCATTGAATAAATTGATTTCATGACCATTGTTACTACTTAATTCCAATAGTAAAGTATTTAAAATCTTGATTGTTATGATTCATGATTAGAGCACACATCATATTTGTCCATGCCTTGCTTGATTTAAGTTTCATGAGCACCAAATTTATGGAATTTTACCTTTCAAGAATCGCGCATAATTTCCAACAGTCCATACACTTTATTTGCTTGATTGCTTGTGAACCCATTTAGCTTTCTAGATAGGTTAATCACTATTTTGATTAGATCACATGATAGTAAGCTTTTAGTTCATGCATTCTAGCCATTTTCTCACTCATGAACCATGCACACAACTGCATGTGTCATGTGCATGGTGATTGAATGATTTGCCTTTAAGTGGTCTATTGTTTCCTTACTTCAAGATAGTTTAGTATTAATTGTTTAGTTATTTGCATCTTAGTTTGGCTTTAGAAATTTTAGTAATTTAGTTTTTGAAAGTTTTATTTTTAAAAAGTTTTAGGATAAGGAAAATGTTAGTTTAGAGAACATTCATTTTTAGCAAGTCATGTAAAGTTTCCTAGATTCATTCATTCTAGTTTTGTATTAGTTTCTCTTTTCAAAGCATGTTAGTTATGAAAGTTTCTAATTCCATTGCATATCTTTATTTTTATAAAGTTTCATTTAGTTGTAGTTTCTATTTTAATGCATGTTTCCAATTCAATGCTGTTTAAATTTCTAGTTTAATGAAAACCCCCTTTCTTTAGCTCAGAAAAGCAACTTAAATAAGATCTAATCAATTGAAAATTATATGAGATTCCTTGTGGGTTGACCTCTCTCATGTGCAATTGCTACTTTGATTTGTGCACATGTGAGTAATTTTAAAGCTATACCATTTATCTTTACTTTGTTGACTATTCATGACTTTTCATTTGTATTTGGCTCTGAGTGACATGAATCTAGGCTCTGATATTAAGAATGAAAACCCAAGTTTTTATATATATAATTTAAATATTCTTTGTTTAGCTAGATCTATATTTATTAAAAAACATTTTTTGTAAAAAAGTGGAGGAAGAAGAATCTTTTCTTTTGAATTCATTTTGAAAAAACCCTAGTGTCATTTTTATTTTCTAAAAATAATGATTTTTTTTCTCAATGAGCAGTAATTGCTATAAAATATCTAATAGAGTTTCCTCAGTTTTCTAGACATTATGCATTTTATGTGTGTGATTCGAATCACCAGATAAACATGCATTTAACATTTAAAATATAGCTGAGAATTAATGTCCTTTTCAAATACAATTACATTTGAAGTGCAGTCATAGCCAATTATAGGATGAAACCATCACATTACAAATCATATAATAATTAACATAAATATATCTAGAATGAAACTTTATAAAACTGTACCACTTACTTTCTCCATTCAATAGTTGAGTTTCAAAGTCTTCTAGTCTTCCTAATTGTTCTTTCTGAGAGATGTGGCAAAATAGTAGGTTTATTATACAACATACTTAGTAGATAATATAATACTTCAAAACAAAATCACGACATATAGCATACATGATTTCAAGTATGTGGTAAAATAGTAGGTTTATTATACAACATACTTAGTAGATAATATAATACTTCAAAACAAAAATCATGGCACATAGCATACATGATTTCAAGAATGGGCTTTCTAATGATAAAACTACACGGCCACAAGCCGTGACATGAAATACATCACACGTGCTCACATGCGTGTACATATACATATGTGTCTCATACAAAAGAATCATCATCATATTTCATAAATCAAGCAACATAATAATACCAAAACATAAGTAGCAATCAGTTAAATCACAATATAGGCGTTCTCAAACCAACAACACCATCATGCACATCTGCACCTCGGCTAGCACATCAGCCAATTGCTCATGAGTACTCATACCTTACAAATATTTAGGCATCATCACGCCACAACAATCCAGATGTTATCTCTCAATCATGCTCGTACCACTGAGTTGGGTAATCATACATAAAGCCCAAACATAAAAATTCACATGCATCACCTATGTCCCAACTCATTCAGTCATGTTTCCCCTGGCATCCAAAAGAGAGGGAAACCAACACAACCTTCATAGTAACTATGAATGCATTTACAAAGGGTGTCATGACCACCTATAATGGTAGTTCTTACCACAACAACTAAGAAAAGCTATGGTCCCACATTGATTGGATGTCTTCAACTTAGTACTTAGAGGCTGGGTGGTCAACCTGTACAACCTCACGACATAACTTGTATAACCTCTTAGCATAGAGTCCCTCAGGCTCATTAGCCTAAACAAACATATATATCTCATCTCAAGTATCATCACATCATATGACATATGAATCATGCAAAACCATGCATCTGTTTAACTAGTTTCAAAACATAAGATTTTCAAAGCGAATGGGCAAAGGTTAGAAGTGTATTTAGAGTTAATTAACCCTGATGTAGAAGAAACTTTGCTAGAGAAACCAATCTACCGAGACCCACCTTAGCATGTCCCATGATATCCACATCAATCATAAGATATGCATTCATCATTGCATTTTATCACAGCATTGTATGTCTGTTGAAGACAATTAAACTTAGATCTCAGTGGGAGGCAACCCATGGCTTTTAGAGACTCAATGTTCTGCATTGCCCATTTATCATATAGGAGTCCTACATTTCAAAACATTGAGGACAATGTTTAGTTCAGGATGGGGGGTGTAGCTTTGCATGAAAAATTTTAAATTTCTTTTAATTAAAAGAAAAAGGAAAAAGAGAAAGTTTTCCAAAGTCTTAATACCAAAGTTCCTTTATTGTGATGAGAATTGGAATTTCAGAATCCTAGTATTTCTTCTACTTTAAGTTCATAATAAATATAGGATTAATTCTACATTTTATTCATCTGCTGAAGTGTTTTATGAAAGTTAATTTTGGAATACACTTATACACATTGCGTAGTCTAGATAGGTAGATAGTTATGATTTAGAGACCTTAAGGATAATTAGTGGAGACCTATACCCAAATGAGTATTGGAGACTATCATCTTTCTGAGGGTTATATGTAATTCTGTAATTTCATCAATGTACAAAAACCTTGAGAGATCTCAATATCTTTGTTTTGGTCAATTGCCAAGAATTACAATAGGAGTACTTAGTTTCCTTAACAATTATTGAATTTGATAATCTTTAAGAATTGTAAAAAATGATATAGGCCATCCTTATTTCAACCCAAAGACATAAAGCATACCTAGTATACTATCTCACTAGTTAGAACTTTGAGCGATTTGGTGGCCTTTTTCTTTTCAAAACCTATTTACTTTAACCTAGAAACCTAGTTAGATATCCATTATATATCTTTCAAAGAAGCCATGCCATTTTAGCCTTCAAGCTAAAGGACTTAGCTAATCAAGCCATCAAGCATTGAGCCAGCAAACCACATGAGAGGCATGCCACATTGAGTCACACAATTGAAGGACTTTTAGAATCAATCATCCCAAGCTAAAAATGTGAATTTTTAAATGATAATTAGAAAGTGTTTAATGGAGATTAGTGTATGGTAGGATATGTAAGCATAGGTGGACCAATCAAGAGAGAAACCAAGTCAAATTTCTTTCTTTTACTCCCTCTTTTCTCTCTCTTTCCTATCCACCACATGATAGAATTAGAAAGGGAAGGAGTTCCATGCCACTTTCCTTGAAAAGTTGCACCTCCCCCTTCTAAATCCATCCACTCCACAGCTCCACCTTCTAATTCCTTTCCCCAACTCAACTACCTAACCTTCCTATCTCTTTACTCCATCTTTCCTAACTCTTCCACCTCTCATTCCATCCAATCATACGAGACATCTTAATAGAAGGAATTGCACACCTCATCCTAAGCTGTCATTCAATGCCTCCCCCATCCATTTTCTCATATTTAGAAAGTCCAACTCTCCTCATTTTCAAATCTTATCTCTAATGAACCACATTTCACCTACTTCTTGCCTACATTCCTTATCTTTCCTTCCCATCTTTTTCTCCATTTCTATTCCTCTTTTCACTTTTATTAGGGTTTTCCATGTGAAACACGAAGGGAGGCGACACCACCATGAAAAGTTACTTCTCCCCCCTCTTGTAGTCCTTTAGTTTTCCACCTTCCACCTCACTTTCCTAATCCATCCTCCACTTACCTTCTTAGAATCCTATCTCACTTCAATGCTTAAATATTTTCCTCACCATTGGATTACATCTTATCAATATTAGAAACTTAAAAGCCACTATAAATATCCCACAGAATTCCATGCCCAATTCAAGTAGAGGGATTGCTTCTTACTACTTGAAATCAAGCACATCAACATGGAGGTGCTCCCTGATAGAGAAGAAATTTTCTAGAGGAACTGGTCTACCAAGACCCACCATAACATGTCCCATGAAATTTGCATCATTCATAAGATTTTCATTCATCATTACATTTTATCATAGCATTGTATGTCTACTGAAGATGTTAAACTTAGTGCTCATTGGGAGGCAACCCTGGGGTTTTAGAGAGTCTCATTATTCTACATTACCCATTTATCATATAGGAGTCCTGTGTTTCAAAACATTGAGGACAATGTTTAGTTCACATTGGGGGGTATAGATATGCATGAAATTTTTGAATTTTCTTGTATTAAATAAACAAAAAAGAAGAGATAGTTTTTGAAGTTTTCAAAAGTTTTAAGATTAAAGTTCCTTTACTATGATGAGAATTGGATTTTTAGAATCTTAATATTTCTTGTACTTTGGCTTCTTAATACAAATATGATTAATTCTACATTTTATTCATGTCAATAAGTGTTTTACAAAAGTTAATTTTGAATTACACTTATGCCCATTGCGCAGTTTAGATAGGTAGATGGTTATGACTTATAGACCTTGAGGATAATTAATGGAGACCTGTACCCAAGTGAGTATTAGAGACTATCATCTTTTCAAGGGTTATATGTATTTCTGTAATTTCTTCAATCGACAAAAACTTTGAGAGATCTCAGTATCTTTATTCTAGTAAATCGCTAAGAATTACATTAGGAGTACCTAGTTTCTAGAACATTTATTGAATCAGACAGATTTTAAGAAATCTAGGAAATGATATAGGCCATCTTGTTTAAACTTAGACACATAAAGCCTTCATAGTATATTATATCACTAGTTAGACCATTGAACCTCTTTGTGAGCCTTTTTCTGTTCAAAAACTTTTTACTTTAACGTAGAAACCCAATTAAATAACCATCACATATCTTTCAAAGAAGCCAAGCCATTCAAGCCTTGAAGCTAAAGGACTTAGCTAAGCAAGCCATCAAAGTGAGCCAGAAAACCACATGAGAGGCATCCCACATGAAGTCACACAATTGGAGGACTTTTGGAATCAATTATCCCATGCTAAAAATTTGATTTTACAAGTTATAATTAGAAGGAGTGTGATGGAGATTAGTGTATCATAAGATATGCAAGCATAGGTGGACCAATCAAGAGAGAAACCAAGTCAAATTTACTTCTTTCCCCATTTTTTCCTCCCTCTTTTGTCTCTCTTTCCTACCCACCACATGATATAATTGGAAAGGGAAGGAGTTCCATGCCACTTTCCTTGAAAATTTGTGCCACCCCCTTCTGAATCCATCAACTACACAACTTCACCTTCAAATTCCCTTCCCCAATAACTCACCTTCCTATCTGTTTCGTCCATCTTTCCTATCTCTTTCACCTTTCATTCCATCCAATCATGTGAGACCCCTTAATAGAAGAAATTGCACACCACATCCTATGCTCACATTCAATGCCTCCCCCTTCCCTTTGCTCATACCTAGAAAGTCCAACTCTCCTCACTTTTAAATTTTCTATCTCCAACAAACCACATTTCATCAAAATTCTTTATCTTTCCTTCCCATATTTTTCTCTCATTCCATTCCTCTTTTCACTTCTATTATGGTTTTCCACATGAAATACTTAGGAAGGGGGACGCCTCCATGAAAAGTGATTCCTCCCCCTCTTGTAGTCCTTTAGTTTTCCACCTTCCACCTCACTTTCCTAATCCATCCTCCACTTACCTTCTTAGAGTCCTACCTCACTTCAATTCTTAGCTTCTTTCCTCATCATTGGATCACATCTCATCAAGATTAGAAACTCGAAAACCTCTATAAATATCCCACGGAATTCCATGGCCATTTCAAGTAGAGGGGTTGCTTCTAACTCCTTCAAATCAAGCACATCAACTTTGAGGTACTCTTAGAGCTTTGGACTTCATTTTGGCAGCCTTTCTTTGTCTTCTCCACCATATCATTTATTTTGGTTTTAAACATAAATTCTAGGTTAGTAGTTGCTCTGTTGCTTTGCCTGTTTTCTTTACTTCATTGCTTCTCTTTGCCTTATTTCCATTCACATAGTTTCTCTTTGTTTCTTCTTTCTTGGCTTCCACTTCTCTTGATTTTCTTACTTATCCTTTAAGAAAAAAGTTATCATTTCTCTGGTAGTGAAAGCCATGCAAACACTAGCTTTGAATCTCTTTGTTTCACATTCATCCTTTCCTTGTTTTTTACTTAGATTTGGAACTAGTTCTTATTGCTTTCTTTTCCATCTTTGTGCTCTTACTCTATTGATTTCTCTTTTGGATTTTACTTGCATGTTATCTAAGATAACTTTGACACTATTGGAGAGTATTTATGCTTAGCTTTGAATGATGTTTTGGGGATTAAATAGTTTAGTTACTATTTTGATTAGATCCCATGATAGCCAACTTTTAGATCATGCATTCCAGCCATTATCTCACTCATGAGCCATTTGCACAGCTCTATGGGTCATGTGCATGGTGATTGGGTGATTTGCCTTTAAGTGGCTTATTGTTTCTTTGCTTCATGATAGTTTAGTATTAATTGTTTGGTTACTAGCATCTTATTTTGGCTTTAGAAAGTTTATTAATTTAGGTTTTGAGTGTTTTATTTTTAGAAAGTTTTAGGATTAGAAAAGTGTTAGTTTAGAGAAGCTTCATTTTTAGCAAGTTTCCTTAAGAAAAGTTTCCTAGATTCATTCATTCTAGTTTTGCATTAGTTTCTTTTATTGAATGCATTTTAGTTAGGAAAGTTTCTAATTCCATTGGATATCTTTATTTTTAGAAAGTTTCCTTTAGTTGTAGTTTCTAATTTAATCCATGTTTCCAATTCCATGTTGTTTAAATTCCTAGTTTAATCAAAACCCTCTTTCTTTGGCTAAGATAAACTACTTAAATAAGATCTAATCAATTGAAAATTCTGTGAGATTCCTCATGGGACCAACCTCTCTCATGTGTAAGTACTACATTGGTTCGCGTGCTTGCAAGTAATTTTAAAGCTACACCATTTCTCTTAACTCTCTTAACTGTGTTGACTCTTCTTGACATCTCATTTGTAATTGGCTGTGAGTGGCATGAATTTGGGCTCTCATATTAACAATGATAACCTAGGTTTTTATGCATTTTTTATTTAAATATTCTTTGCTTAGTGAGATTGATCTCTATTAGAAAAAAAAAATGTAAAAAAAAAGAAAAAGTGGTGGAAGAAGAATCTTTTCTTTTAAATTCATTGTGAGAAACCCCTAGTGTCATTTTTCTTTTCCAAAAAATAAGGATATTTTTTGAAATGAGCTCTAATTTCTACCAAAAATCTACAAAGTTTCCTCTATTTTTTTGATGTTATGTATTTAATGCATGTGATGCGCAACTTTTGATCACATTACAATTCATATAATAATCAACATAAATAAATCTAGAATGAAACTCAAGAAAACTTTGCAACTTACTCTCTCTATTCAATAGTTGAATTTTAAAGTCTTCTAGTCTTCCTTATTGTTCTTTATGAGATGATATGTGGTAAAATAGTAGGTTGGGTATACAACTCACTCAATTGACAATCTAATACTTCAAAACTAAAATCACAGCATACAGCATGCATGATTTCAAGAAAGGTTTTTCCATTGATAAAACCACATGGGCACAACCCATCACATGAAATGCATCACATGGGCTCATATGCCTGTACATATACATATGTATCTCATACAAAAGAATCATCACCGTATTTGACAAATCAAATAACATAATACTACCAAAACATAAAGTAGTAATCAATTAAACTACAACATAAGCACTCTCAAACCAACAACATCATCATGAATATATGCAGTTCAGCTAGCACATCAACCAATTGGTCATGAGTATTCATACCTTACAAATATCTTGGCATCGTCATGCCATAGTGACTCAGATGCTAACACTCAATCGTTCTCTTAGCACTGAGTTAGTTCATCATACATAAAACCCCAGCATAAAATCATGTGGATCACATATCCCACATGCCCAACTTAGTGAGTCATGTTCTCTCCAACATCCGTAAGAGAGATGAACCATTGCAACCTTCACGATGACTATGGATGCGCCTCAAAAGGGTGTCATGAACACCTCTAATAGCTATTCCTACCATAACAATCTAGAAAAACAAGGGCCCCACATCAACTAGATATCTTCCACCTTAGTGGTTAGAGGCTGGGTGGTCAACCCATACAACCTTTTGACATAGTGTCCACTAGGCTTATTAGCCTAAACAAAACTATATATCTCACATCAAGTATCATTCGATGATAAAGCATACAAATCATGGAAAACCATGCATCTCTTTAACTAATTTCAAAAAATAGTATTCATCAACTCTTATTATAAATTATCTTATCTCATGAATGACAATTAACATAAATAATTCCACTAGCATGATAGACACTATCATCCTTCTTTCAAAATTGATGTATCATGAGTTCAAAATCATACAGTAACTTGAATACATTTGTTTGCTGATAATTGTATACTTTCAAATATATATATATCACATATGATGTAACCAAAACATCATTTCAAATGAATAATCATGTATGACCAAGTCATATGCCAAATAATCAGATAACCAATAGAATCCAATCATGTCAAATCTTAAAATAGTTCTAAAAAAACATTTTGGTTTTGAAATTCATTTAGAACTTAGTAATACTAAAGTACCTTCCACTTACAATGATTTTGATTTCAT
Source organism: Warburgia ugandensis (assembly GCA_035236585.1). Lineage (NCBI taxonomy): Eukaryota > Viridiplantae > Streptophyta > Magnoliopsida > Canellales > Canellaceae > Warburgia > Warburgia ugandensis. The sequence continues at coordinate 83,488,492 of CP141126.1, read as the reverse complement.
CCATGTCTTCAGGTTGGATTGCAGATCAATCATTATATGTATGACATTCCAGATGGGTACAAGACATAAACAGTACATTAATACATTTCTCATATGAAGTGTGGATTTCATATTATGCATATACTTCCACATTGTGCATAAAATCTAAATCATACTTCATACATAATGGAATAGTAAAAATTATTTTTCTAACGTCATATGACAATGACTTCATATTCTCAAATCCTTGATCTTGTTTTTCAGTTATAGACACATAATATCAAGATCAGAATGATCATGTAACATGAGCCATTGATCCTTGATCATTTGTGATGTTCAAAAATATGAATCTAAACAATTGATCCATCTATTCTAATCACTAATTGATGTTTTATATAATCATATGAGGATTGAAACAATGCACAGCAAAAGAATTTCTTATACAAGACCATCAATCTTTTTTTTTTCGATCACCTATCAATGATCGGTACTCAAACATAGTTGTAGAGTCCCACCCATTTGCTAATCATTGGGAAAACTAATAGGATCCTGATCAAATAGTAGTAGATCTACTATTCCCATAATAGATCAATGATTTAAACAAATTTAAGGGGTTTATATTGATGGATCACTCTTATAGTTTGATAAATCAATAATCCAAAATTTTCAATCATTGGATCTACTTTATTAGATTGTATATTGATGATCGGAACTCAAACAATATTGTCAGAGCTTCAACTTAATAATTGATCATTCTATGATAGAGAGTAAAAGTGTCTCATATTCACATAAAAATTCATTAGATTCAATGGTCATATCTAAGTGCAACATGAAATTGATAGATGATCAATGATCTAACAGAGTGGTCAGAGCTTCGATCAATGGTTGATCCTTGTAACAAGGTAAGTGGTTAGTTCCCATCTTTTCATGTTAAGGACTGATGATCAAAGTCCAACAGAGTTGTGGAAGCTCCAATCAGTTGTTCATCATTGGTGAAGTATAGAAAATGAATCAAAGAGTCTTTAGATCATATTGTTGATCAATAGTCTAAGATCAAGCAGAAAGGCATAGTATATGGACAATAGGTGAATATTCCTATACTATCCCTTGTTGGTCTCGAGGGAGGAAGGATACTAGGTTAGCCAAAAGATGGTTATTGGTTCAAGGATGCAATGTGACTTTGCTTTTTAATGGTAGGGTAAGGAGGGGTAGAGAAAATGCCTCGAGTCAATGTCTGAATACTAGGTGCTATGGTGCTAAAGTAACCTATGCCATAAACCTAGGAAAAGCTTGAACCATTGATAGAAACCTATTCAAATATCATCTTGTAACATTGCTTAACTAAATAAAATGAAGAGGTTGGTGTTCTAACTCACCTATTATCATCAAAAAAGGAAATTCAACAAGGTATTATTGATGTAGGATGGTGCACAATTGTCATGCATCTCCGTTCATCCCTGATTGCACCTTGAGACTCTTCAAGTCTTTACTGCATGGTTTTTGATCATTTGACCATGAGAAAGAAAGATGATTGGCTTGGTTCATCTGTCTAAGTGGTCATTATCTCTGACAAATTCGATCTCTGATAAACTGATCCTCAATCTTTCATCAACGTTAATGGTAAATTTTCCTAGTCATTCCAACCACCAAAATTCTCTTCTCTCTCTCGCTCTCTCCCTCTATCTCTCTCTCTTTCTTCCTTCCTCCCTTTCTTCGTCATGACCATATTACATATCATGCATATTATTATTCATTTATTAATTGTTTTATAAACATAATGATTCCTATTCTTCATCATGCATGACCTTTTTTCTTACCTATCTGTTCAAATTTCAACAAGTGATTATTGATGAATTTACAAAATTATCCCTCATTAGAAAAATCAAACTTTTTCATCAAAACTCTCATTTATACATACTTAAGGTTTTTAGAATCCTTTTTCTGGGTACATTTATTTTGTCATTTCAACACTTCATTTGTATTTTATAAAAAACTAATCTCATGTGTTTCAAAAACTAGAAATTATATGTTATCATTTTTTCTCAATTTAAAATAATCTAAAATGAAGTGGAATGAGATTTAAAATTAGGGATATTACAACTGAGATATGATTTCAGTGCCTTATCACTTTATCATTGATTTGTGTATCCAAATGCATGGATTATTCTTCCACGAACATATTATAATTTTCATTTATACTTATGTTGTACATGGACAAATTTGGAATCCCATAATTTATAAATGGCATAAAAATCCTTTTAGATATATGTTGTGATTTTAAGTCTTAACTTGCAAGTGCACATATTAATTGTAATAATTCACCCAAGGAGGTTGGTCCCATGAGGAATTGAATGGATGTGATGTTAGTGGTCCTTACATAGATTATTCAACCTAGCCAAAGATGGTAGGATCTTTTTCCTAAACTAAAAATGGAAGATTAACACATGAAAGATGCTAAAACCAAAACAGGTTAAACTTAACAAATTTCCTAAAAACACTGTTTATAAAAATAAAACTTTCCTAAATTAAAAACCTTCTAAATTTAGAACTTGCCTAAATCAAATTGGCTATGAATGAAATTAGAAAAATTTTCAAATCTAAATAAGAGAAAAAGAAATTAGGCAACAAATCTACGACTTTCCTAAACTAAACATTCTAAACATGGAAATTAGAAACTTCCTAGATTAACTTCTTAAGCATGCATTTTCTAAAGAATGTAATTATCCTAATGGGAATGAATATAACAACAAGAGTTAAGCAATAAAACTCTACTTTTCTGAATATGAATAATTCGTTAACTAATCAACTATCTGCTAATTAATGAATAACCACACCAAATCTAAGGAAAATACAACTAGAACCATGTGCATCACCCTAGAATGGGGAACAAAATTTAGTATGATTCCTAAATGGGAAAGCTGGTAAATAAGATGCTAGGAAGGGTAAATGATAATGATGGAAGTGCATGAACAAAATTTAATAATAAAATCTAATTCTAAAAAGAAAATAATGGTGATCAATACATGCAATCTAGTCTTAATCAACTAGTTGAAATTTCAATCAACTAATTAATCTTAAACAACCCCCTAAGCACTTCCAAAGTCATCTACCAATCCAATAAATTAATGACAAAGCCACTCAAAATCATGCACCCAGCCCATGAGTGGTATGCATGGTTACAAGATAGGTTGGTCAAATTTGATGCTTAGTTGAGAAGAGTGCATGAATAATAAATACAAGTAAACAAGGAAGATTACCAATTTCCTTCAAACTTCAACAAAAAAATTGTCAAAATCATGTTCATATCACAAGAGTGGTGTGCATGGTTCAGTGGTTTTGGGTTGATTTATTTGGGTTTTCAAAGCACAACTCTATTAATTATCAAACCATGAGATTCAGATGTAAGCAAGAAACATAGTGAAATCAAGAAGAGCTTAACTAATATCCACTTTGTATTGATCCAATGGAAAAACATGTTACAAAGATGGTGTGCACCACTCTTGGTGAGAACACACCATGCCTTACAAGGACATTACTCAGACTGAAACCTTTTCAACACTTCCTCATCCAACAAGCTTAAGATCCTAAGAAAATCCAATAAATAATCAAGGCTTAAAAGAGAATGGGGTGCACTTAAATGAACCTAAGCTAAGCAAACAAGAGAACAATCAAGAAAAAGGCACCTACCTATTCTTGAAAATCTTGTGTAAAATATTCATCTAAGGAGCACCAAAATGTGGAACCAACCTAAGTTATTAAAAGCAAGAAACTTGAAAAGAAAAATCACCAAAAATAATCCTCCAAGAGCTACAATGTAAAGGAGAGAAGATTTAATAGAAAAAACATGGTTTTTCAAGAGAAGGTGGAGGCACCACTTTTTTTAGGAGCCTCCACTTTCCACTCTTGGTGTCCCCACTGTGAATCGTAAAGCCCTCCTTTTATAGATGATTTTTGTTCCAATCTTGATTGCTCATTATCCTAAGGTGGAAAGGATGCAGTAATTAGATATAAGGTTGGATTAAAATATATCCAAATTGGTTGGGAAGATTGTGTGGAAATTTAAATGGTTAGGAAAGAATTGGATAGTGGTAAAATAGATGTAAGGTGAGATTAGATCATGCAATGAGTGGGAAATTATGGGTTGGAATGGGAAGGGAGTTCCTAAATTTTAGGATCTAGGTGTGGAACTCCTTTCCCTGAGGATTTTCACATGAAAAACAAAAAACACAACAAGGAAAGGGAAAAGAAATGTTGGAAAGTTTTGGGGAGTAAGAAGGAAGGAAATAAAGAGTGAGATGGAGGAAGAAGAAGTGGCATCATGTGGTTGGCCAAGCAAGGGTGGGGAGACACCATTCTTCTAGAAAAACAAATACCATATCTCCCTTATGGTTTTCACATGGAATTCCTATGGGGAGAGAGAGATATGGAAAGATGACAACGATGGCTTGAATGGTGAAGATGATGAGATGGATAAGAAAGCTGGATTAAGGTTTCAAAGGTGATTGGTTGGTTTTAGATGGAGTTGGAAAAGTGGAAGGATCTTAGAAAGATATGACTCTTGAATGAAAAGTGAAATTTGTAGTGCCCCTTACTAGTGAGGTGGAAAGTGAAAAAAAAACATAAAAAAACAATAAAAATACACAGGTATCTTCCTGTCAATCAACATGCTGCCTTATCCTAGTGGATTTTTCCTCAATTATCTTCAAAATATTTCCAATAATCTCAAGGATAATTCTTTGTATTCTGCTCCAATCATGGCCTTCCATGTAGCTTAGTTTATGTGGCTTGATGCTTAAATTTGAGAGCTCAATTGGCTTGGCTCCATGGCTGGCTTAGCTTAATGGTTCAAATCCTTAGCTTTGGTGGCTAGCTAGGCTACTTAGCTTGTCACCTTGTTTGTTGCTTGGATATGGCTAAGTAACTTAAGTGAAACCCATGCTAAGGTGGTGGACTTTGCATGGCTTGTGCATTGATCCACTTTGGCTTCCTTTGACTCCTTCCATTCCATCATAAAGTGATCTTAAGATGATTTGGTCCCTTGATCTCATGCTGAAGTGATAACCTTGAGGCTTTGATTCGATGTTTTGATCTTGATCATTAGTTTTCATCTTGATTGTTCTTGATGGTCGGATCCTCATCTTGCTTCCTACAAAAGTAACAAACTCTAATTAAATCTAAAAAAAATTGATTAATTACATATTTATGCTGGATTATCCATTGAACTTACAAAATATCAAAATTTTTGTCTTTGACATTAGAAATGCATGTGTTATGAATTTTGGCCAAAAGCCTATTTTACCCCTATAAGTTATAGCAAATGGGTAACTAATTAGGTGGTTTTTATACAAAATTAAACACTTATCAATATGGATTTATGTAAATTGTCAAATTAGATGTTGAAACATCTAGATAAGCATAAGCTTGTTGAGATATTATATTGTTTATAATATCTCAGATTTGAAAATTTTGATGTAAAGGAAAAAAGCAATCTAAGTTAGAAAGAACCTTGGACGAGGACAACAGTAGTGTGAGACTGTGCTAACAGTGTAAGTATTTGACTTCAAATTAATCTTTCTAGACATGTATGTATATGCATTTATGTAGTTGGACTATGACTTGTGACCTGTGACTTGACAGATCCCAGAAAACATTAAGACATGATTTGAATTGCTTAAATATAAACTTTTGGAATTTTGGAACTTTTAACCTGTGTTTTATCTAGTAGATATACCACTTAGGCTTTTTTGAAAAATCTCTTCACATAAAAATATTTTCACTTTTTGCATTTCAAAAACATAGAGAAGTCATTAAAAAACCTGGGTCATCATAATGAGTTATCGGTTCAAGAAAGCAAAAAAGAGAGAACACATACCCCCGATGTAACCTAGATTGCTAGTCATTTAATGTGATGACCCGGGTTTTATATGATGCAAATTTTGTAAAAGGCAAGATCTCTTGTTTTAGAAATATGAAATGCATGAAAATATTTTGTTTCCAAAAGCAATCATTCGTATAAAACCCCGAGTGTCAAAACACATTTTCAAATCATATAGCCATGGCATAGTTTTAAATCAACTCTATTCCCAAGAAAGTGTTAGTCACAGCTCTAGCTACAGAGAGTAACTACAATCAAGTAACATTCACTAAAAGATAAGGTAGGGGTTTACTTACTTGTACTTAATATGGATGTTCTCTGTCACGGGTGAATCCTGTCCTTAAGTGTTTACTTGTATGGGTGAGTATACACTATACTCAGTAGGATTCTATCACTACTAGTTTTACAATGCATGCTATGTTTTAAACCATATATTCTTTAAACCATGTGCATGTTTGGACACTCATGTTCAATATCGACATTAAAAGCCATTATCAAAATAGAATACTGATGACTTAAAGAATCGCATAATCCAAGTCGAAAGTAACATAGATATCATGAAAATATACTATGATATGCATAAGATGCTCAACTGAATCCAACTCATGGATCTATAGTCGACCATACTCATGTCATGCCATATGCAATGCAAGTAAATCCTCAAAAAACATAGGGCACACTAAGCCCACGACCTCATCACTGTATGGTCCCTGGGTACCTAGGGACTCTTGGTCATAGCCTCCACGGGGCATATGACACTTCGATGGGTGCCATGACACCAGTGGTAGTCCTCGTTACCACACAACAATCGAAGTAAGGACAAGCCTTTTTGGTGTGGTATCCTTTTCACCTATAGTGGTAGAGGCTGGGAGACCACCCCGAACCTCTCGGCATAGCACCCACGAGCTTACTAGCCCAAAAGCATCTAAAGATAAAACCAAAGCTCAATCGTCATAAATCATGCAATTTATGCAATCGGTTGCAAAACATGCATGAAATGCATAAAATCTGCTCATGCTAGTATCGCATTCAAAGTCATAACCTTGCCTAGAAGCCTGATAGCCTAGAAGCTTGCTAGCCTAGAAGCTTGTCATCTCTCTCTGGCCCACCCTCATCGGCCAAGGCTACACTTATCATGCAACAAGAATCCTTTTTCAAAACATGTCTTGGCAATATATGCGTAGTGTATTTTTCATATGCATGCTAAGTTCATTTATGAAATCAATTCATGCTAAACAGGTCATGTGCATAAGAATGTAACATAAGTTTATATTTCATAAAGACAGGACATGTAACTTAAAAACTTAAAACATGTATTAGAAAAGCAACCATGACTCAAAACATGCAATCTCAAAGCATCATGGGTTCTTTTTAAAGTCTAGTAGTGATAGGACACCTACCTCGTTTGATCGCACTAGTCCCCTTGCCCTCGTATGTTCCTGGACATGGGTTAGGGGAAAAGGTTAGCTTGGCCTATTTCTATAGGTTTTAGAATAGTTTACCTCACTACTTAGGCATTAAGGGTTCATTCCCATGCCTAAGGGCTTCCTAAGGTCCCTAACTGGGCCTTGGTTGTGACGACCCGAGTTTTATATGATGCAAATTTCATAAAAGGGCGAGCCCTCTTGTTTTAGAAATATGAAATGCATGAAAATCTTCTGTTTTGGAAAGCAATCTTGTGTATAAAAGCCCGAGTGTCAAAACACATTTTCAAATCATATAGCCATGGCATAGTTTTAAATCAACACTATTCCCAAGAAAGTGTTAGTCACAGCCCTAGCTATAGAGAGTAACTACAATCAAGTAACATTCACTAAAAGATAAGGTAGGGGTATACTTACTTGTACTTAATTTGGGTGTCTTCTTTCACGGGCGTATCCTGTCCTTAAGTGTTTACTTGTGTCTGAAAAATGTTAAGGATTGGGTGAGTATACACTATACTCAGTAGGAGTCTATCTCTACTAGTTTTACAATGCATGCTATGTTTTAAAACCATATGTTCTTTAAAACCATGTGCATGTTTGGGAACTCATGTTCAATATCGACTTTAAAAGCCATTGCCAAAATAGAATACTGATGACTTAAAGAATCGCATAATCCAAGTCGTAAGTAACATAAATATCATAAACATATATTATATGCATAAGATGCTCAACTGAATCCAACTCATGGATCTATGGTATGGTCAACCACCCTCATGTCATGCCACATGCAATGCAAGTAAATCCTCAAAAATATAGGGCCCACTATGCCTACGACCTCATCGCTGTGTGGTCCTCGAGTACCTGGGGACACTCAATCATAGCCTCCACGGGGCATATGACACTTTGACCCAGTGCCATGACACTAGTGGTAGTCCTCTGTACCACATGCAGTCGAAGTAAGGACATGCCTTTTTGGCGTGGTACCCTTTCCACCTAATAGTGGTAGAGGCTGGGAGGCCACCCCAAACCTCTCGGCATAACGCCCACGAGCTTACTAGCCCAAATCATCTACAAGCAAACAGGAAAAAACCTCTTTTTCAAAACCTGTCCTCTTTGGGTCCCTCATAACTGCTTGGCCCTCACAACTGCCTACCTAGCATCTTTTGGACACTCCAGCGTCTTTTGGTAACCCTCAAGGACATGCAATTTTTCAAAAATCAATAATCACAAATCATGCAATTTATGCAATCGTTTGCAAAACATGCATGCAATGCATAAAATCTGCTCATACTAGTATCGCATTCAAAGTCATAACCCTGCCTAGAAGCCTGACAACCTAGAAACCTGTCAGCTCTCTCTGGCCCGCCCTCATCAGCTCGCCCTCATCGGCCTAGGCTACACTTATCATGCAGGCAAGAATCCTTTTTCAAAACATGTCTATGCATGTAACACATGTCTTGGCAATATATGTGCAATGTATTTTCCATATGCATGCTAAGTTCATTTATGAAATCAATTCATGCTAAACAAGTCATGTAACTTAAAACATGCATTCTCAAAGCAATCATGGGTTCTTTTTAAAAGTCTAGTAGTGATAGAGCACCTACCTAGTTTGAGTGCGCTAGTCCCTTTGTCCTCGTACGCTCCTGAACATGGTTTAGGGGAAAAAGGTTAGCTTGGCCTAATTTACCTCACTACTTAGGCATTAAGGGTTCATTCCCATGCCTAAAGGTCTCCTAAGGTACCTAACTGGCCTTGGTATAGTCAGATTTGCAAAGGTTTAGTGGCCCCACACCACTATCATGGTTTAAGGGTCATGCTAGCCTTATATAGGGGCTTGATTGGGTATTTTATAGTATGTGTGTGTCCGTGCTGTCGATACAGACACAACGCCTCTCATGGCGGCTCAATTGGAGCCCTAGAACTCAAGTTATGGGCATTTTAATATCAAGTGTACATAGAACCATACGAGGTGGAAGCCCAGGACGCTAACGCATCTCCCGTCAGTGGCACGCACCCCAGCAGGCCTGTCTGTAGACGCATCAGGCTTTCGCCCGTCATTCTCAATTGCAGGCATCCACGGATATGCCAGTCGGGTTTCCTCAATGCACAAGACGCATTTTCATCCACGGATGCGCCAGTCGGGTTTCCTCAATGCACAAGACGCCCCAGGCACCATCCCTAAGTCCTTTGTGGCTCCCTAGAGCCCCGTTTTGCATGGTTTTTCATGCAAAAACTTGGGGAAACTCATCCTAAGACTAAGGGAGAGATGGGTTTGGAGGGGTTTAAGGCATACCTAGTTCGTGGCCGTGTTTTTTCCATATTTTCTCCTCTTGTTTGCTTCTCCACGATGGGTTTTTCCCAGGCTTTTGGGCTGCCATTGGAGGCGCCCAAGAGCTCTATTTATAGAGCTTGAAGAGGGTTCTGGAGGGGGCTCCTATCACCATGGAATGGCGATGGTTTCTCCCTTACACACTGCCTTTCTATAACCCTCCAGGAGGTTTGGGAAGAAGAGGGGTGCCCATATCAAAACAGGTCCCCGTTTTCTCAGGCCAAATTCGTTTTTAAATTAAATTACACTTTTGCCCTTGAATTTCAAAGGGCCATAACTTGCTCATTTTAACTCAGTTTGGGGTGATTTTGGTCTTGTTGGCTTCCTTTTTCTGAGATGCACCTAAGGGTACCATTCTCAAGACCAAATTTCTGTGTCTAGTCAGGATGAATAGTGAAATGACCAAAATAACCTTATCTCTAAAAAGTGAACCTTTCATTACCAACTTGGGATTTCAATGTTACAAAAATGGAGTCATTACATTGGTATAGTTAGGTTTGCAAAGGTTTAGTATCCCCATGCCACTATCATGGTTTAAGGGTCATGCCAGCCTTAGATAGGGGCTTGATCAGATATTTTATGGTTTAAGTGCATCCGCACCGTCGATACGGACTCAAGTTATGGGCATTTTAGTGTTAAGAGTACATAGAAGGCCCAAAATGGCCCTGTATCACCTCTCCCGGGACGCACCTGCGTCCTAGTCAAGCGGCGATCGGCCCGTACGTGTGGTCGCACACTGTTGGGAGCAATCAGGCTGCACGTTTTGCTCTTTGCAGAACACACGGCATCACCATAGCAATCCCATACGAGACAGGAGCCCGGGATGCTAACGCGTCCCACGTCAACGGCGCGCGCCCCACAGGGAGCGTCTGCCGATGCACTGGACCCTTCGCTAGTTTTCTCAGTTGCGGGCGCGTTCGTGCATTTTGGTTCTGTGGTGACCTGGGCGTCCTCAGGACACCTTGGTTCGACCATGTCGAACCAGTACAACCCAGGCACCTACCCTAGTACACCCCAAGCACCCCCTCATGCAAAAACTTAGGGATATTCAACCTAAGACTGGGGGGGAGATGGGTTTGGAGTTGTTTAAGGCGTACTTGGTTCGTGGCTGGGTATTTTTCACATTTTCTCCTCTTGCCTGCCACTCCGAAATTGGTTTTTACCACGGTTTTGGGCTGCCATTGGAGGCGCCCAAGAGCTCTATTTATAAAGCTTATAGAGGGTTCTGGAGGGGGGTTTCTACCGCCATGGAATGGTGGTGGTTTCCCCCCTACACACCATCATTCTAGAAACCTCTAGCATGTTTGCAAAGAAGAGGGTGCCCATATCAAAACGGGTCCCTGTTTTCTCAGGCTAATTCGTTTTTAAATTTAATTACCATTTTGCCCTTAAACTTCAAAGGGCCATAACTTGCTCATTTTAACTCTGTTTTGGGTGATTCTGGTCTTGTTGGATTCCTTTTTCCGAGACACACCTAGGGTACCATTCTAAGGACCAAATTTCAGGGTGTAGTCAGGGTGAACAGTTAAATGACCAAAATACCCTTACCTCAAAAAGTGAACTGTTCATTACCAACATGGGATTTCAAGGTTACCAAAAATGGAGTCATTACATTTAAGTAAGTGACTCCTCTTAGGACTACTATTCTAAAAGGCATTGGTGCTATTTACTTCCTTTTTTCTATGGATATTCACATGTTTTTTAAAGGTCTAACATTCTAATCAATAAATGTCTACCTCTTATGCAATGGTCCTAATGGTTGAATTACTAGGATCATCAATAGAGTTTTCATAATTCAAAATAAAATTAAATATGACTATTTATTATTTGTTTCTATACTAAACATAGAAACTTTGTTAAGATCTAAGCAAAGCCTACACTCCTTTGGACTTGTACATGCTCCCTCATTTAGGGTTTTCTATTTTATCGAAGTAATCTAGACCACACATCTTAAAGGTTTTGCATAGATAAGACATGTCCCAAAAATTGCATACTTGGATGATACTATTAGTTTTTTTCTTCTTAAGTGACTTTGATATTGAAATGGATCAATTCTTTAAAAAAGTAATAATTAAATATTAAAAATATCAATGGCAAGATCGTCCAAAGTATGTGATTCATGAGACATGGAACAACGATAAGAAGATAGTTATAATGAATGGTTGAGATCAGTCAAAAACACAGGTTTCTCTCTTCTACATTTTCCCCCAACCCACTAAGGGTATGACAATATTCCTAGATGGGCATGGGAACACTTTTGTTTGAGATAAATTTGCAAGTGCTTCTTAGTTATTATTTTCCTACACATAATAGAGAGGGAAATCTTTTTTATTTCCCATTTTCTTTTACAAGAAAAAATTTGAAAGAAAATCACAGACACATTCCTACACTTTACCTCTGACAAAAAATGTAGGTATACCCAATTGGAAACTATTCTAGAAAGTAAACATCAATAGGAAGGTATCCCTAAACAATAATTACTTGAATAAAAGGACTCTTAACTAACCAAAGCAAAAAAACTCTTTATCAACTTCATTATACGGCACTCCCATATTGCTTACATCACTCAAATGTACCAATATCATATCTCTAGTTTAAAGACCAATGAGTTAGATTGTGGTTTTATAAGCCATGAGCTACTGTTGATGACTCCACATAAATCATTATTTGATGAATTTGATTGTTGCTTTTCAATGATCAAATTTCTAAGGCGTGATTGAATTTATAAGTTCAATAATCATACATTTAAAAGCCCCACATGCAAATCATCTATGAATTCAGTAGATTTGTATTATGTCTAGCTACAAATTAATTACTACTTTAACATATTTATATATGAACTCATCTTTTTTAATCATGGTCATTTAGTTTGTTCTTCAATCTTCAATCTTCAAGGATCAAATTCATAAGATAGAATCAACTTTATCCAGATCATCTATGAATTCAATAGATCAGCTGAAAATAAATTTTTTACTCAACACTAGTTCGTAGTATAATTTTAAGTATGATATAGTCATCTCTACAAGAATGACAGTCCAGTCTGTTCATACTAAACTAATTTTTGTTTCAATCAATTTGTTAATCTGTGCTTCTTGTTGCTATGTCAAGTTAGTGGCTATTTCTAAGTTAGCCTACTTGCTATGTTATAAGGCCATACAATTTGTTAAATGCACCAAGTCTGGGTAATGACTTGTTGATTTGGCATTGTGTGAATGGAGAAGAAGAAGATGAGATCAAGAATATTTCATTTTATCCATATAAACATGATATTAGATACTTATAATGAGGTTTGTAGTTGATGACATTGGAGAAATTCCCAACTATGTCAAATCTTAGGGGTTAGATGGTGTAGCTTTAATATTACTCACAAGCACATGAATCAAAGTAGTATTTCATGCAAGAGAGGTCGATCCCATGAGGAATCTCTCAAATTCATATGTTGGATGGCGCTTATTTAAATTGCTAAAGTTTAACCAAAAGAGAGATTGAATTGGATTTGAATTTAAATTAGGAAAGTAAATGGCAAAAGAAAGGAAATAGGCATGAAATTAGAAACTACAATTAAAAGAAACTTTGTAAAATTAAAGCAACACAATGGAATTAGAATCTTACTAACTAACATGTATTCAATTAAAATAAACTAATGCAAAACTAGAAGAAATGAAACTAGGAAACATAAACTAAAGGAAACTTACTAAAAAGGAAAATTTCCTAATTTAACACTTTCTTAAGCCTAAACTTTCTAAAATGGAACTTTCAACAACTTAAAAAAGAAAATTTTAAAACTAAACTAATATGAAAAAAATTAACTAAAATTGCTAAACTAAGATTAAATAATGAAACAAAGCATGAAACAGAGGAATCACCCAAGTTCCATGGGTATGATCCATGCAATGGTGGCATGGTTCATGGGGTCAAAGATGGTTTCATTTGATGAATAAAAAGGAAACTAACATGCAATCTAATCAAGGTAGTTAACAATTAACCTAAAAATCTAAATGGGTTCCTAAGGATTCAAGCAAAGAACATGTAATGACTACTGAAAACTAAGCATGAAGATTGAATGGAAAATTTTCTAGATTTCAAGTACTTAAGAACTTCAAATCAAATCAAGCATGAAAGCAACTTAACTTGCACTTATTATGCAAGTTAACACTCAAGATATGAAGTACTTTAATACCAGAAACAAATAGTAACAAGAAAATGCAAATAGCTTTATTGAATCAAAGGCAAAATACACCTAAAATAGTGTGTTTAATACATACATATCGATATACATACATACATACATATATATATATATATATATATATGAATCTAGAAATTACACACTCTTCATGAACTCAAAATTTTATTCAAATCAAAGGTAAAACATACTTTAATGCTCTCAAATGAAGCTAAGATGACATGTGAGTGAAATCTAGAAGAGAATCAAGAGAATTCAAAGCTGTATAAAACTAGCTCTCAAGTTTAAGCTAAAACGTGGAATTCAAGTAAGGGAAATCAATGATTCAAGATTTTTCTTGTGACGACCTACATTTTTGTAACACGTTTTGTAATATATTTTGCAGGTCCCTTAATAGTAAAAAAATTTCACAAAACAAAGTAGCAAAAGTTCTTTCCTTTAGAAATTGTTTTGTAAAACCCAAGTCATCACTTCATACATAACATAAGTAGAACTTTGTAAAAGATAAAATTCCATTGAGGAATATATTTTCATTAAATCCTAGAATCCATCTAGTGGTTCACCATACAGCCAAATTCATTACAATACTTGTCCAAATTACATAATCCAAACTCAAAGCTCACCATACAATGAAACTCTCATTACAATACAACACTCTCAAAAAAAGCAAAATACATGTCTTCAAGGATATACCTTGAAGATTATTCTCTTCAAGTCTTGTATCATCTTGAGCTCCTAATTCTCCTTCCCTATATTTGAGATATTGCAACATTTACAATATCTCAGCAAGCAATGCTTGGTAGGGGATTCAAGAAGCATAATAATTGACAATATAATGCTAATGCTTCATAATCCTGTTATCCTTAAGCATATTCATGTCTCTATTCTTTACTTTGTAGTATATGCAGATCCATATACATACATGTTATACATGGGTGAATTAGTTAAATTTATGAAAATAGTCAAATATCATTCCCAACTATGCTGATCAATTCTCTTCATTATGAGAATTTAGTATTTCAGCTAATCCCACACTGGGAATTTCCCTTCTTGGGAAATATTGGTAAAATATAATTACCTAACATTTCATCATGCTAAAACATAAGGCATTTCACTATGCTTACTCTCAAATGCATCATAGTGCAAAATAATCAAAAGGTTACCATGCTACAGTCTGATCCTTACTATCGTGCTTGGATAACTGCCCCATTCACCACTAATACCATGGTGAAAAATATTATGTCACTACCCATATGAGAAGACAGGACTTTCATAGTGGTGGCCTTCCCATAATTGCCCCACCCTACTTTTAGCCTCTCATAGGGCAAGGTATCATCAAATCATCAAATTTCAAGAAGTGGGTGGCCAAACTCTCATAACTTCTCTAATATAGCATCCCACTAGGCTTATGCCTCTTAAAACAAAATCACAAGCCTCTAAGCTTGCATGTAAAATAGATTTCATACATATCCGATAATATGTCTGTTTACTTAGGGCTGAAATATCTTCTAGTTCCCTATTAACTTAGAGTTTAGCCCTTAACCATTTATATGTGTATGGTTCGATCTTAAGGGTTTCAGGGGATTTTATACAAGTATTAACATTACTCTTGTCAACATTAGGTCATGGGTTCAATTATGTGTATACCATGTAAATGCAGTCATCAAATCCTCCTACCTTCCATCATCCTGACTGATGTATGCAGTCTGTACATCCATACATACTGTCAATATATATATATATTATGAACAATCCTATTGATCACTAGATCTAATGTTTAGAATGATCTTTAAATCATTCATATCTAAGTATTTTCTATTTCTAAGTCTTTGTGTGTCCATCTTATTGATCTTGATCTTTCATAGATCCTTTGATTGACAATCTATACTTGTTGATAAAGATCAAGGTCCTAGATCTTTTATCATTCAGTTCTCCTTTGATCTAAATTCATTTATTGGATCATCCCTAAGGAGGATGATCTTGGTTTTCTTCCTTGAATCATCTTTGATAAAGGGTTTGGATTATCTAATCTAATGAACTAGATTTGATCTATAACATGCATACTAATAAACATGTATACTAGCTACAATACAATATTCTTGTTCTTATTGTTCTTGATCATTCAAGATCTAATGGATCTTGTTTGATCATCCTTATGTTACTTACAATTTTTATCAAGGTTAGATAATTTACTAACCTTTTATGCTCTTACTATTATCATTCAACCAGTTGATGTTTTGCTGGTTGAAGGTAACTTATTTTAGCCTAAGTCTAGACTGCTCCTCTTATTTCTAATTGGCTAAGGCTTACTAGCTGAATGGGTGAACACAAAGTGGTTACTTCAATCCTCATGTAAGGAGGCGTTTAGACCTCACAAACGTCAACGAAAGCTAGGGGAAGAACGAGGCTCTATTAGACAACCCCCCTTAACCACTATGTTCAACCTTCACTATAGTGACCTTAGTTCAACCTTTCATAAGGTTCCTATAAGCATGTTGACCATAAGTACCCTTTCTAATTGATTTTAATTAAGTCCATGAACATTTACAATGTCATTCATGGGGTTTATTATTCTCCTAGTTTGGGCCAAGGATTTGATAATCCTTATATTGTCCTACTAACTATAGCCATTACTAATTAAGTCCAAAATAATCCACTCTTATTTGTGTCATGAAACTCCACTTTCTCATTAGATTCTATTTTTGGTGTTTTATGCTCTTTATCTTATAACAAGTAGATCTACTAATAAAATTTAACCATAAATGACTTATAAATTCAAAGCATAAAACTACATAATTTAATAACTTAATGATAATGATACAAGGTACTTAAAATTACACTAGCATGATTTTCAACTAATATACCTTAATAACTTAATTTAAACTAACATGGTCCTAAGGTACATTCTCATACTATAGTATAATCTTACATGAAATCCTAGCAAGATCCTAAGTTACAATGGCATGATATCATACTAACTTTATCCTAAGTTACACTTGCATAAAATCACACTAACATGCCCTTAAGATAATTAAATCTAGCAACCTATTATAACAATCTAATCATATATCATGCTAAAATCTAAAAGTTGCTCTAGCATGCTTTATAACATAAATCAGATTTAAAATGACGTTATCAATAATAGAAAATGAAACCAATTACATTAATATTTTTAGAAACCTTTCCTTATGATCCAACCATTTGATCTTAGATATTTTACTTTTAATCAAGTGTTTTAGTTACATTTAGGGGGTTTTCTTTGTTTAAGGTCCAAAGGTCATATTGCTTTGTTTTTGTCATATCCAATCTATGATCTCCTTGAATTTCATCATATTAATATTCATTCAATCCATCCCAAGGATCTGATCACACTTGTTCTCATTGATCAAGTGGGTCCCTTTGAATTTTTAGGGTTTTTCTTTATTAAGGTCTAAAGATCATATTGCTTTGTCATATGCAATCCATGATCTCCCTGTATTTCATCATTTTAACATTCACTCAATCCATCCCAAGGATCTGATCACACTAGATCTCATTGAACAAGTGGGTCCCTTTGTATTTTTAGGGTTTTTCTACCATAACGGGTCGATCCCTTAATATATCTCAGATATGTCCAAATAAAACATAGATATCACTTTATTTCAATAGTATATCATTATCAAAGTAGATTACTAAGATCTAATCACCTCAGATCTTGAAGATCTTTGCAATTGGAAACTTATTTCTTAAATACAGAAAGTTTCATAAGATATTTTATCCATTTTATCATCTCATAGGAAACTAGAGGTTGTAAGCTTTCCATAGCTTCTTTCCAATCTCAATTTGAGTTTGTATGACTCCTAAATTGAATCTGGAAGTTCACAGTCCATTCCTAGGACCTAGATCATTGGAATGGATGGCCCAGATCATTTGAGCGGAACCATCGGCATCGCACGCCCATCACCGGGACGCACGTGTGGCGTGTTCGCCTACCGACTAGCACTTGAGCACAATCATCCACTAAAATGATGTGTGCGCAAGGAAACGCTACTACGTGCAGCGTTTTGCACGCCGTCCTGGGGACGCCGATCTGATCGGGAGATTGGACAGTCCGTTTTGGACAATCCCTTTTCATTGAGGGCCTAAAACTTAATAGAATTTTGTGAAACTTTTACCCTAGGGTTTTTCGACTCTTCTGGATCGATTGGTAGGGTTAGATTTTCCATCTGAGCCCTCAATCATCATGAATTAAACGTTTTAGTATTTACTTTATTTTTACCATTTTTCACCCAAATAAAATTATAGTAAAATAAAATTTTCACCAAACAATAATAAATATGTACAGGAAGTGGTTCCACCTACTTGATTGGAGAAAAACATTGGTTATATGGTCCAATTTAAGAGAATACCAGTTTTGATGATAAGATAGCCTAAGATCCACTTATCTTATGATTTTCGTTGTTTGAACCGTCGAATCTCGGAATTTCTTTGGGTGTTTTGTAGCTAAGGTATGGTAGAAAATTTGAAACAGTGAGATATGTGATATTTGTCCTGGAACAGGATGCCTAATTGAATTTAGGTCTCTTGTTCCAATCTAGAGAGAAGAGAGAAAATGAAAGAGAGAGATTTTTTGAGAGTTTTGGGTTTTTGGGAATGGATCTAGGTCTGGTTTTACAGGAGAAATTAAGATAATTTTGTGGTATTTTTATGAATATTTTTAGAGGATTTTTGGGGTGTATTTATAGGCATTTTGGGTCTTTTTTCATGATTATGTGTAATGATGGTAGTTTATTTTTTATTATTTATTTAGCATTGGATTCTCCACCTCCACCTTTTTCTCCATAACTATTTGGTAGTTTGACTTATGCTTTCGCGTGGGCTAGCCATAGGATCCCTTTTTAGGTCCCTTGTGGGCCCCACATAGGGTAAAAAGACCATTTTACCCTTTATGTATAAAAAAATTAGGGTTTATTCCCATGATCTCAGAATTGAGCACACTTAGTGGAATTGGATTTGTATTTCTCGACACATTCTAAATTTTGATGTCCCAGATTTTGATTTTGGGTAAAATTACTATTTTACCCTTTTGTCCATAAATAAAGAAAAATAAGGATTTTTCATCCGAATTTAGAATTTGTCGTACTTACAGTCATTCTGAAGGGTTTGCAGAGTTCAATTTCAATTATATATGTCTGATTTCTTGATTATACTTTCATAAGAAGTAGATTTTAAATAACCCTAATATTCTAGCCCAAAATTTCTAAAACTCAAACTTTATTGATTTTCTCAATCAATTACAAAAATTGGGGTTATTACATTTCTTCTCTTAGCTATCACTACTAGAGGATAACTAACTTGAATCTTGTATTAATAAGTAAGAAAAAGTAAGAAGGTTGAAGCAAAAAACTGAGGGAAAACAAGGAAGCTCTATCAGTGTAAAACTTAACCAACAATATAAACTATGAAAGTAATAATGTAAATCAAACTAATGACCTAGAATTGAAGTGCAAAGCAAGAAAAAATACATTAAAATCCAAAGGAAGAACAACCTAAAAGAAATCTAAAGTCCAAACCTCCAAAAGATCCTAAGCTAGAGCATTATTTTCAAGGCTTTGTCACCAAACCTCTTCTTAGTAAAAAACATGGAGTTCATAAGATTTATAGAGGCTTAGGTGTGACGACCTCGGTTTTCTCAAGCATTTTTAAATACAATATCTAATTCTTAAGGTGGGATGCATCCCTATTTGAAAACCATTTTATAAAAACCATGCAATGCAGCAGAAAATCTTTAATTTTACACTCATTTTGAAAACCCCAAGTGTCATTTTCTTTAACAACAACCAAAGTAGTTTTTGAAAAACTTTAGAAATCATAAATGTTTTCCCAGGTCTATCCAATACAAACTCACAAAGACAATCAGAATAAATACAAATACATGTTCAAAGGGTAGAGTGTTTACTTACATGTATAATTGTCTCCTTTTGATTTTTCTTGCTTGTAGCACTAACATAGGTGTCCTCTAGTCGTGGATGGAACTATCCTAAAAAATGTTAAGGATAGAGTGAGTATATACTATACTCAGTAGGAGTCTATCACTACTAGTTTTACAATGCATGCTATGTTTTAAAATCATGTGCTCTTTAAAACATGTGCATGCTCGAACAATCATGTTCAATATCAATATTAAAAACCATTGTCGAATTGGAATACTGACAACTTAAAGAATCGCATAATCCAAGTCGAAAGTATCATATATATATCATAAACATAATGATATGCATAAGATGCTCCACTGAATCCAACTCATGGATATATGATATGGTTGACCAACCTCATCTCATGCCATATGCAATGCAAGTAAATCCTCAAACCATAGGGCCCACTATGCCCACGACCTCGCCGCCATGTGGTCCCCGGGTACCTGAGGACACTCGGTCATAGCCTCTACGGGGCATATGACACATCGACCCAGTGCCATGACACCAGTGGTAGCCCCCTGTACCACATGCAATCGACGTAGGGATATGCCCTTTTTGGGCGTGGTACCCATTCCACCTAATAGTGGTAAAGGCTGGGAGGCCAACCCAGACCTCTCGGCATAGCGCCCACAAGCTTATTAGCCCAAATCATATAAGATCAAATAAGCAAAAATCTCTTTTTCAAAACCTGTCCTCTTTGGGTCCCTCACAACTGCCTGGCCCTCACAACTACCTACCCAGCGTCTTTTAGGCCCTCTAATGTCTTTTGGTAACCCTCAAGGACATGCAATTTTTCAAGACCTCAATGCTCACAAATCATGCAATATATGCAATTGTTTGCAAAACATATCTATACATAATGTATTTGTCATATGCATGCTGAATACATTTATAAGATTAAGTCATGCTGAATTCGTTTATAAGATTAAGTCATGCTAAACAAGTCATATAACTTAAACTTAAAACATGCGTTCTCAAAACAATCATAGGTTCTTTTTAAAAAGTCTAGTAGCGATAGAGCACTTACCTCGAAGTCTCTTAGAGTCTCATCCTTCATCACTCAACCTGACCCTGGGTCTTATTTATAAACTCCTAAGCATGAATGGATACAAGGAATCCTTATCAATTTCGATCTATTTTTAGAAATTAGATCTCTAGATTTTCCTTTTAGGGTCCATGGGTCCTTGCCTAATTTATTGTCAAGCTAGATCCTTTATAGTTTTATTAGGTCCGCGTGTCCCAGTTCCCAGGACATCCGTGCATCCTGGTTGAACCGCGAGTGCCTCACATGTGTGCGAGCCCAAAGGCCGTGCCAGGGACCGCATTTTACATGCGCACATGCATGCTCACGCGACACGTTATGACGCGCATCATGGATGGCATCACACAGACGCACCTTTGGTGTAGCATGGCGCGTCTCAGCTCCCAGGGCACCTCGTGCATCCTGGTCAAGCCAGGACCCATGCCCCATGTCTTGCGTGCACCCGAAGGCCGCACCAGGGGCAGTGTACGCACTGTCGTACGCATGGAACCCATCCCAAGGACCCTATCCTAGGCGCATGTGGCGCATGGCATCCCTGGGACACCTTGTTCGTGCAGAGCCGATTGGAACCGGCTGGATCGTTTTCTGACTAGGAAGACCGGCTAGAAAAAGACAGATCCGGCATGGATCTTGGCCTGGGGGAAGCAAAATGGAGAGAAAATTGGGGAAAATGGCTTACCTGGGTAGCCTAGGGATGCCCTTTTCCTGGCGGTGCGTTTCCCTCTATGCCTGTCGAAAATCTGTGTTGTCCAAAACCCATGAAGAAGGGGAAAACCCTAACTTTCAATGAAGCCAGAGGAATAAGAGGGGACGTGGGGAGAATGGTCGGCCTTACTAGGGCCTGGCTGTTGCCGAAAAACACAAGGAAACTGGATTTTCGATTTTTGCCAGAAACCCCAGCCCCAAATGACCGGAAAATCATGTTTTGGTGAGGGGGGAGATGGGGCTTTTTATAGCCTTGCTATGGCGGTGGCAGATTTCTCTAGAAACTAGGGTTTCTGGAGAAATCTAGAGGAAGAAGACGATGGGGTGCCGTTACCAAAATGTCCCCCTGCGTTTTCTGTCTTTTTTTATTTTTAGTTTAAATTACAGAATTGCCCCTGATCTTTAAACGGCTGTAACTTCTTCATACGAACTCCGTTCTTGGTGTTCTTTGAGGTGATGGATTTCATTTTTCAAGTAGAATCTAATGGTATCAAGTTTTCCTCACAAATTCCTTCATTTACTATTTTAAATAAAGTAAAATATTTAACATAGTTTATTTCCCATAGAATGTCCAAAATAGCATAAATTGCTCAGGCATTACATTAGGTTTCCATTTGAATGAAGGTTTAATCTAAGAATGGAAGGTGGATCTAGGTCTAGAGTTTCAATGAGATAAATTTAGGTGGAGATTGAGGTACAGGAATGAGGTAGGCAAGTGGCATCATGGTGAGCCAAGGTGACTGCCATGTAATTAAAAAGGGGGGAGACATTACCTTATTCGGAACGTGGCTTGGAGCTCCTTGCCCTATAATTCGATTATATTTTGGTTGTTGGAAAGAGAGAAAAATAGAACAAAAAATGGTAGGAAAGATTCAAAAAGATCTAGGGTTTTAATGTGCTTAGATTTGAATTAGATCTAGAGGTTTTTTAATTAGGAAACCAGCCAAAATGCTAACTAAGCAAGGAGGAGACATCATCTTTTTGGGAGGGTGGCTCCTTCCTTAAACCAAAAGCATGGAACCCTAGATGAGGTGGATGTAGAGGATAAAAATAGAAATGAAAAGTCAATTTTCTCTCTTGA
Organism: Warburgia ugandensis; assembly: GCA_035236585.1. NCBI lineage: Eukaryota > Viridiplantae > Streptophyta > Magnoliopsida > Canellales > Canellaceae > Warburgia > Warburgia ugandensis. Next base: position 83,465,911 of record CP141126.1, on the reverse strand, counting down.
TTGTTCTACCTATGCATGATCATCTTACCTTTTACAAATATCTCTCAAAATCCTTCCAATTGTCCTTGAAAATCACACTTTTAACATAGGATAATTTCTTGAAAATTCTCCTCCAATAGTGTGATTCCAAGTGTCTTGGCTCCATGTGGCTTGATGGCTCACTTTAATGTCTCATTCCTTAATGGCTTGATTGGCTAACTCCCTTGGCTTCAACGGATGAATGGCTTGGCTTCCTTAGGTTTCCTAGTTGGACTAGGAAACCTCAAGCATTGCTCCAATTGTCATTAAAAGTGGTGGAAATGCATGGTTTTTTGCATGGACCATTCTAATCACCTTTGATGTTTCTCATTGCCTTCTATTGCCTACCTTAAGATGGTCTTGAATGTTGATCACATTTTTTATTGATGCCATTTAGGTTTTGGTTTGATCTTTTGATCTTGATATTCAATTCTCATTTTGATCAATCTTGGCCTTTGGATCACCTTCTCAACACCTACCAAAGATGGAAAACCTAATCAAATCTTAAAAATTATGATGATTAATATACTTACTCTAGATTAGCTCCTGAATACAAAATATCAAACTTTTGAATTGTTAGGTTAGAAATGTATGTGTTTCAAATTTCCAAAAAAATCCTAGAAATAATACTATAATTTATAACACATGGGCTACTAATTGGGTACTTTTTATAAAAAATTGACCACTTATCACACCCCAACCAGCATTTTCCTAATCCTGACCAAAACATGTGAAAAATGACCAAAAAAAAAATGGTTGTTATTTTCTGATTGTGTTTAGCATATGAACAAGCCCTTAAGCCCTTAGGTTACCCTTTATAGATGAGTTTAAGCCTCATGAGGATTTGTAGTGAATTTTCCTAGAAGAATCCATAAGACAAAGTCCTTTTATTTATCTCAAGGAATTCTCATCCATGAGCACTCTACTAGCTTTAACAACTTAATAAAGATGAATGAAAAATTCCACAAGCTACCCATGTGCCAAAGCCATTTTACAACAGTTATATTTTGGAGTGCACATGTGTGAATGCAGGCTACATAAGTCAAGACTTCTAAATAGTAATGCTTATTGCTCCATTGAAAAGATGTCTTGACCTTAGAAATAATGCTCTTAGAGAAAAGGGTCAACCAACATTCTCTCTTTATGTGACTAGATCCAACAAGACTGATGGTTCACATAATTTTAAGCAAAAATCAAACAAAGAATTATGATCCCCAGAATAGATGCCTTTACCAAGACCAGTACTAGCACTTCATCGTAATTCTTTCTTGTATCCACATCAAGACTAATTTTCACCTAAGACCAATAGTTCTTTATATAGGATGAAACATAGGCTTAGGACAAGTTCTGAAAGAAAGGGTAAAAAATTTTCAAAGGTTCAAATCTAAGAAGAGGTCTTCTTGTGGATGTTGGACAACTTCACTTGTCTTTTGTACAGCAATGAATATCTCTTCTACATTTACCTTTCTCTTTTCTTCACAAATTTTTTTCTTTTCTTTTTCTGATAATACAATTTTTATTTTTGAGAAGGAATATTTTTCTTTGTAGACACTTTTGATTATTTTTCACTTCTTTGAGCTTTTTTACTTTTTCTACCATCTCTACTCATTTTTGAAAGATAGGTAATGGATATTTTATTTGGGTTTCTAGGTTAAGGTAAATTCAGTTTTCAAAAGAAAAGCCTTTCTAAGAGGCTCAAAGAGTCTAACTAGTAGTATAATATACTGGGCAAGCTTTATATCTTTGAGCTTAAACAAGGATGGCCTATATCATTTTCTAGGTTTCCTAAAACCTATTTGATTCAATAAATATTTAAGAACAAAGTTAGTACTCCTATTAGTTCTTGGAATTTTGACCAACACAAAGATACTGCGATCTTTCCAAGTTATTATAAGCTAAAGAAAATATGGAGTTATACGTAACCCTCATAAAAATGATAGTCTATAATACTCACTGGGTATATAGATCTTCGCTGATTTCCTCGGGATCTTTAAGCCATAACTATCTTTTCATCTAAATTTATGTACTATGTGTAAGTGAGTTCCAAGATTTAAATTTCATGAAATACTTTAGGGCATAAATAAAATGCAAAATTAACCATTGCATTTCCATTAAGAAGTTAAAGTAGAAGAAATACTAAGCTTCTAAAAATCCAATTCTCATCATAGTAAAGGAACTTGGCCTTAAATTCTTTGAAAAACTAAAAAAAGATTTGAATTTTTTTTTTTAATGATAAAAAATTAGAGATCTCATATATGTCTACACCCTCTTACTTGAGCTAAACATTTTTCTCATTGTTTTGAAATGTGTGACACCTATATGATAAATGGGTAATGGAGAACAATGAGACTAAAAATCCCTAGGTTGCCTCCTGATGATCATTAAGTTTTACGTCTTCAACCAAACATACAATGCCTTGATGAATGCAATTTTAATGATGAAAGCTAATCCTATGATTGATGCAGGTGTCATGGTACATGCTAACATGGGACATGGTATACAAGTTCCTTTAAAAATATCTCCTCTATTTTAGTCTTGACCAACTCTAGATAGGATTTCAACCTTTGCCAATTGACTTTGGAGATCTCTCCATCCTTTTCTATCTTGACGGCCCGTGAGGATGTACATTACATACTATGTAAGATCTAAGATTTTTTGGAAATAGATACAATCTAAAATCATATAAAAGATTTTTATCCTAGGGTAAAGGACTTTCTTAAGATATGTCTATCATCATTGTTCTTCATACGGTCTTTGTATAGCTTTGCAAACTCTTGTGCATCTTTCCATAACTCATCCAACTCATTGAGCTAGAGTTTTCTATGGGTTCCAATAGTATCTATGTCAAAATTGAGTCTGTTGATTGCTCAATATGCTTTATATTCAAGTTCTACTAGAAAGTAGCTGGCCTTTTCATAGACTAGTCAATAGGGTAACATGCCTATAGGAGTCTTATATGTTGTTTGGTATACTCATAAAGCACCACTAATTCTTAGAGACTAGTCTTTCCCATTTGGATTGACTACCTATTAGACACTTCTACCTATCCATTTGTTTGAGGATGATAAGGGTAGTTATCTTATGGGTAACATTGTATTTTTTTATTAAATTCTCAAACATTTTATTGCAAAAGTGTTTTTTCTCACCACTAATTATGCCCCTAGGTGCAGCAAAACATGCAAATATATTTTCCTTTAAGAACTTGACCACCACCTTATTGTCATTAGTCTTACAAGGTATGGCTTCCACCCACTTGGAGATAATCCATTTCCACTAATCAAATGACTTAGGAAAAGGTCCCATAACATCAATGCCCCAAACATCAAAATGCTCAATTATCAAAATAAGATTCAATGGCATCATATTTCTTTTCACTATGCCCCTTAACTATTGATATCTAGTACAATTTATGCAATAAGCACGTGAATCTGTGAAAATGGGAGGCCAATAAAAACCACATTATCAAATCATTGCAATTGTCTTTTTAGAACTAAAATGGCCTCAGCATGCATGGTCATGGAAGAAGGAAATGATCTTATAATGTTCATTACCAGGTGTACATCTCCTAATGACCTGATCAAGATAGTACTTAAATAAGTATGGATCATCCCATGTAAAGTGCATGACCTCGAAAATGAATCTTTTTCTTTCTTGTTTTGATCAATGAATAGGCATTTGACCTGTGATAAGAAAATTGACTATATCTCTATACTAAGGAAACTGAGAAATGTACAAGAGCCTTTTATATGGAAAGGTTTCTGTTATAGACTCCACAACTAGCCTAGACAAGTGGTCTGCTATAACATTTTTGGAACCTTATCCCAAATTTCAATATCAAATTCATGTAGTAATAATATCCATCGAATCTTCCTAGATTTTGTATCCATTTTAGAAAGAAGATATTTTAATGCTACATGGTCTGAGTACACTATAACCTTAAATCCTAACAAATAAGATCTAAATTTATCTAGAGCAAAAGCAACTACCAACAACTCTTTTTACGTAGTGGAATAATTAAGTTGGGCATCATTGAGTGTCTTGCTTGCATAATATATCACATGGAGAAGGTTGTCAATATGCTGCCCCACACAGCCCCGTTCGGGTCATCTGAAGCATCACACATTATCTTAAATGGAGTAATCTAGTCTGGTAGTAGAATAATAGGTGCAGATGTTAATTTAGGCTTTAGGCACTCAAATGCTTTGATGCAGTCATCATCAAAGTTAAAAGTTTAATCCTTCGTAAGTAAATTACATAGTGGGTTAGCAATTTTACTAAAGTCCTTGATGAATCTTCTATGAAAACTAGGATGGCCTAAAAATGAGCAAATTTCCTTCACCATCCTTTGACGAGGAAGGTTAAAGATTAAATCCACTTTGGATTTGTCTTCTTCTATACTATTGTGTGATATGATGTGGCCTAAAATAATTCCATTTTGTACCATGAAATGACATTTTTCCCAATTTAATACTAATTCTTTTCCTGACACCTAACAAGGAGATGTTTTAAATGGTGCAGGCATTGATCAAATGAAGAACCATATACTAAAAATTCATCCATAGACACTTATAAAAACCTCTCCACCATATCAGAAAATATGCTCAATATAGACCTTTGAAAAGTACCTAGTACATACAAAGTCCACAAGGCATATGACAGTAGGCAAAGTAACCATCAAGGAAGTAAGAATAACTATGACCGACTTACCATTCTAACATTTGGTCTATAAAGGGAAGACTAAAGTGGTCTTTCCTCATGACCAAGTTCAGTATTTGGTAATATATACAAACTCTTCACCTAATAGTCATGCAAGTAGGCACTAGCTCATTGTCCTCATTTTGGACTACTATGACTCTGGACTTCTTAGGGACAACCTAAATTTGGTTGACTTAAATGCTATCAAATATGGGGTAAATGACACCAATGTCTAAGAGGTTAGGTACTTCATCTCTCATTGCCTCCTTCATATTAGGGTTAAGTCTCCTCTGTGTCCCCCTAGATGGTTTGGCATTTTCTTGTAAGTGAATTCTATGCATGCACATAGCAAGACTAATTCCCTAGCCCACCCTAAAGCTACTGTATGTTCTCTGAGAACATTAAGAAACTTACCTTCTTGTTTGTTATCTAGATCTGAGGCTATGCTGACATGTAAGGATTGATCAAATTCTAAGTAAGAATATTTTATATTTTCAAGTAATGGCTTGAGGACCAAGGTATGAGTTTTTTTCTGCTGAAGATACTGGGACATAATCTAAAGGAGGAAGTGGTCCTATTAGAGGTCCCTATTTTGAGGGATCCATTATAGGTGCAGCATTCAAAAGATTATTCACCTCATCAATGGTCTTGTCTTTATGTAAATCACATTTAAAGTGTGCTAAACACGCCTCAAGTGGGTTCAGGTTAGACAACGGTGGACTAGCATCCACTACTAAAATTTGTGTTGTATAAGACAGCAAAAACAAGATGGATTAAATAGAACCATCTTATAAAAAAATGTATAAGATAGTTTTGATAAACTATCTTATATTTTTTAATATTATAAGATAGTTCTATAAAAACATTCTTATATAATGTTTTTATAAGACAATTTCAAAAAATTGACTTATATTGTGCATGATAATACAAGATAGTTTCCCAAAACTATCTTATAAAACCATTTTATAAGATAGTTTCAAAAAACTATCATATTTTGTGCATGACAATATAAGATGAAAAACTGTCTTATGAACTGTTCTTCAATATAAGACAATTTTTAAACACTAGCTTATAAAACCATTTTATAAGACATATCTAATGTTTTATAAGATGGTTTCAATAACTATCTTATATTGTCATGCACAATATAAGATGATTTTTCAAAAATCATCTTATAATATCATGTTTTATAAGATGATTTTTTATAGCTGTCCTTTAAACCTTCTTTTTAATACAACATGAAGTTCAACCTTGAATTTTTTACTCTCAGCTACTTTGATGAAAAGCTCAAATATTGTGTTGGATTTACATACACTTTGTCCCAAACTTGTATTTTCTCAATTGATATCGAATGGTTAGTATATTCATTCTTGTTTTTTCCATCTGTTTACTTTATTTGATGTATATGGGTATAAAATTCCTTTTCCTAATATTTTTTCTTCTAGCATGTGTGATCATTCATGTGTATGGATTAATGTGTGGATCATTTATGTGTATGGATTAGTCATGTTTTGCATCATTCTTACTTGTCCCAATCCTAGGGCCGCACTGGTTGGACAAGGTCGAACCAGGGTGTCCTGAGGATGCCCTGGTCCCCCAAATGACCAGAACATCCCACCGGGACAAGACACGTCGACCGCGTCTGAGAGAACCAAACGAACGCGCCCGCAAAAGGGAAAAACGGGCCGGAAACCCAACGTGTCTGCAGATGGGCCCACTGAGGCACATGACATAGATGCACAGTGTGCTAGTGAACTAGGATTTTTCTGCTCCTTAAGAAAAGGCAGGAGTAGGCCACTGACGCGCAGTACACTAGCATTCCACCTTTTCACTCTTAAGGCCCTTATGTACGTGTGACACTAAAACGCTTATAACATGAGATCCAGAGCTTCAATTGAGGTGCCGCAAAAGGCGTTGCGTCCGTGTCGATGACACGGACACACTTAAACTATAAAATCCCTGATCAAGGCCCAATCAGAGGTGGTCATGAACCTTAGAATAGGATGGTGGCGCGTGGCTGCTAGACCTTTGGAAAACTGAGGATACCAAGGCCCAATTAGGACCTTAGGACAGCCATAGGCATAGGGATGGACCCCTAATGCCTAAGTAATAAGACCAACCACTCTAAAACCCATAAAAGATAGGCCAAACTAACCTTGATTCCCTAAAACATGTTCAGGAGCGTACGAGGACAAAGGGGTTAGCGCGACCTAGCCAGGTAGGTGCTCTATCGCTACTAGATTCTTTTAAAAGAACTATTATTGTTTTGAGAATACATGTTTTAAGTATATGACTTGTTTAGCATGACTTAATTCAACATGCATGTGATAAATGCTTTATGCATAGACATGTTTTGTAAATAACTGCATATACATTATGCATAGATATGTTTTGCAAAATATTGCATACATTGCATGATTTGTGAGCATTAAGTTCTTGCAAAAATTGCATGTCCTTGAGGGTTACCAAAAGACGCTGGAGTGCCGAGGGCCAGGCAGTTGTGAGGGACCCAAAGAGGACAGGTTTTGAAAAAAGAGAGGTTTTCGCTTGTTTGATCTAATTATGATTTGGGCTAATAAGCTCGTGGGCGCTATGCCGAGAGGTTTGAGTTGGCCTCTAGCCTCTACCACTATTAGGTGGATGGGTACCATGCCCAAAAAGGGCAACGTCCCTATGTCGACTGCATGTGGTACAGGGTGCTACCATTGGTGTCACGGCATTGGGTCGACGTGTCATAGGCCCTGTGGAGGTTATGACCGAGTGTCCTCAAGTACTTGGGGACCACACGGCGAGGAGGTCATGGGCATAGTTGGACCCTATGGTTTTGTGGACTTATTTGCATTGCGTATGGCATGATATGAGGTTGGTCGACCATACCATACTAGATATCCATGAGTTGGATTCAATGAAGCATCTTATGTATATCATAATGATATGATATATACGTATATGATACTTTCGATTTTGGATTATGTGATCCTTTAAGTCGTTAGTATTTCAATTTGACAATGGATTTTGATATCGATATTGAACTTGAGTATTCAGACATGCACATGTTTTGAAAGAGCATATGATTTTAAAACATCTCATGCATTATAAAACTAGTAGTGATAGGCTCCTACTGAGTATAGTATATACTCACCCAATCCTCAACATTTTTCAAACACCAAGTAAATACTTAAGGGCAAGGAACGCTGATGATAGAAGACACCCAGACTAAGTGCAAGGAAGTAAACCCCTACCTTATCTTTCAATGTTACTTGATTGTAGTTACTCTCTAATAGCTGGGGCTGTGATTAACACTTTCTTGGGAATAATGTTGATTTAAAACTTTTCCATGGCTAGATAATTTGAGGATGTGTTTTGACACTTGGGGTTTTTATGAAAGATTGTTTTCCAAAACAAAAAGATTTTCATGCATTTCATACTTATAAAACAAGAGATCTCGCCTTATCATTAAAAATTGCATCATATAAAAAACCCGGGTCGTCACAAAAGATGTCCCTGCAAAGGTCATATGGTATTTCCCCCATATTCCAAGAATCCAAAGAATGTTTCGTATTAAAGAAATAGCAAAAAATCTAGTATGGCATTTCAAGGATAGAGTAGGTGATAACTATTTGCGACATCCAATAGATAGCCCTACGTGGAAGCTTATAGACTTCATTTGGCCCGATTTCAGAGAAGAACTGAGAAGCCTAAGACTTGCAATATCTGGAGATGGGATTAATCCTCATGGTTCTATGAGAAATAGGTATAGTTGTTGACCTATTATAACAGTTTGTTACAACCTTCTACCATTCTTGTGCATGAAGAGGAAGTTCATGATGTTAATTTTGTTAATATCAGGTCCCAAGAGACCTGGGAATGACATTGATGTGTACTTGCCTCCATTGATCGATTTATCTAAGGACATTGTGGGAAGTAGGGGTTGAAGCTTATGCTGCATACAAGAAAAAGACAAAATCATCCTTAAGGCTGTACTACTATGGACAATAAGCGACTTTCCTACATATGGTAATTTGGTGAGATGCACGGTGAAGGGGTACAATGCCTGTCCCATTTGTAGTGACCAAACATGTGCTGCATGACTTCAACATGGCAGAAAGATGGCATTCATATGCCACAAAAGATGGTTGTATACAAATCATCCATACCATGGGGGAAGAAGAAGAAGGCAACTTCTCATACATATGCAAGCAACTCTAAAAACTATTGGAAGAAGAAGTCAATATTCATTGAACTTGTATACTGCAAATGCCTACAAATCTGCCATGTGCTTGATGTCTTACACATTGAGAAAATGTCTATGAAAGCTTGACTGACACCTTACTCGACATGCTGGGAAAAATAAAGGATGGACTTGTGGCTCAAATAGATCTCATGACAATGGTTTGAAGAGAATGTTGTATCCACAGGATAGGGGCAATCATGAAACATACTTGTCCAAAGAAAATTATATGCTTAATAAAGAGGAGAGAAGAATAATGTGTAAAACCCTATCAATGTCAATCTTTCGAAACATTGTCTCCATGAAGAGTTGAAACTGGTAGGGATGAAGTCTCATGATTGCCATGCATTAATGCAACAATTCGTGCATGTAGCAATGTATACGTTCAGTGCTACCAAATAAAGTTAGAGGATCTATTACAAAATTCTGCTACTTCTTTCATGCTTCGTGTAAAAAAGTGGCGGATACTCAAAAATTACAAGAAATCTAGGGGCATTTAGTGACAACGCTATGCTAGCTTGAGACAATATTTCCAACATCCTTCTTCAATATCATGGTACACTTAGCAGTTCACCTCATTGATGAGGTTAGGCTGTGTGGATTTGTTTGTTGCAATGGATGCACCTATTTGAAAGGTACATGAAGGTATTAAAAGGGTTTGTTCATAATCACAATTGACCAGAGGAGTGTATTGTGGAATGTTACATTGCAGAAGAAGTGGTGGAGTTTTGCATTGAGTATTTATCAAGAGCGACTGCAATTGGAATCCAGAGAAACAAACATTAAAGTACATTTACTGAACCAAGAGTTGGCAAACCACTCTATAGTGGTTGTGTATCAACCCTTGGTCATAAGGACCAGGACCAAGCAAAACTTTATGTCTTGGAAAATGGTAATATTGATGAAGTTTAGCCATACGTTGAGCACATAACAAATGTTCTCTCTTTGGTTTCTTTTACATTAATTTAAAAATTAATGTCGGTGAAGTTTAGGGATATATATAGGTACATAATGTATTATTAATGCAAGCATGCTATATATAATTTTCATCTCTAATCATTGTATATATATAAATATATATAGTATGCACATGAACTTCCTAAAAGAGAGTTATCCAAGGGATGCAAAGAAAGAGAAGTGGTTGTAAGATGAACATTCTCATTCCTTCACTACTTGGCTCCATCAGAAGGTATTTAATTACAATGAAATAATGCCTCATTCAATTAATTGAATTCTGCTAGCATATGCAAATTTTAGATTGGCAAGATGTTCATGGCCATAGTATTTCTAGATGCTGGGGTTGGATGGCAATGGGACCTCGACCAAAAGTAATAAAGTATGCAAGATATCCCATCAATGGTTATTGCTTTCACACAAAAGACCATGATAAGTTAATAGCATGACAAGGTACTGATGTTAGCTTAGTCGCTAAAGCTACATTCTTTTTCAATTCAAAGGACAACAACCCAATTGTAGCTAACAATACTTATTATGGGGTTATACGCAATACGGGAGCTAGATTATACTTCTAGAACTTGTGGAACTGTGGTTTGTTTAAGTGCAATTGGTTGGAACACAACAAAGATATCATCAAAACCAATGCCCTTAGTTTGACATGGGTTAACCTCAATAAGATCGGCTATCAAAATGACTAGTTTATTTTGGCATGTCAAGCAAAATAAGTATTTTGAGTACAAGATGGACATGAATATGAGATGGTCAACTATTTTATCAACCTCCCCAAGGCACTTCTATGATGAACACTACCTAAGTGGCACTGCAATTGATTACCCTTCAATCATTACAACAATGCCATCACTCATTCTAATTAGGGAGAATGAGAAGGATTCTGTGGGTGTTGCTTGTGAGGAGGGTGCTTGGGTTGAATTAGATAGTATATGAAGGGACAAATTAAAGTGTTTGTAACATCTGATGTATGAAAAAATAATTAATTAATCAATTAAGTCTACACATCATGTGTCATGCAAAACTTACACATCAGAGAAATAAGGGATGGGGGAACCTCAGCACTTCATAGGTTTTTAAGATTTGTTAGATCCAAAGAATGGTGGAAACTCCTTTAATACATAGAAGATGGTTACCCATAAACCATTTTCTATTATTGAAATAAAAATTAACTCGCAGAAAGGAATTGGCATGGAAGACAACCATTTAATATAAGACCATTTTTTGAAAATCATCTTCTTTTTCAACAATGCAGGTCGGTTTTTTAAAAGCAGTCTTATATTATGTGATTTTCACAGCTTAAAATGTAGGACGATTTTTTCAAAGCCGTTTTATATTTTATTGAATATAGGATGGTTTTAAAATAAAAAGAATTTAACTTTTAGCATAGAATATCGAAGATTTTAAAGAAACCATCCTATTTTCAATTTCATTTAAAACCCCACGCCGACACTGCCCCCCATCCTATATGCATAGAATATAGAAGATCTAAATGAAGTTTAGGGATATATATAGCTACATAATGTATTATTAATGCAATCATGTTATATATAATTTTCATCTCTAATCATTGTGTACAAATATATATATATAGTATGCCCACGGACTTCCTAAAAGAGAAGTGGTTGTAAGATGAACATTGTCATGCCTTCACTACTTGGATCCATCAAAAGGTATTTAATTACAATGAAATAATGCTTCATTTAATTAATTGAATTGTGCTAGCATATGCAAATTTTAGATTGGCAAGATGTTCATGGCCATAGTATTTCTAGATGCTGGGGTTGGATGGCAATGGGACCTCGACCAAAAGTAATAAAGTATGCAAGATATGCCATCAATGGTTATTGCTTTCACAGAAAAGACCATGATATGTTAAGAGCACAACAAGGTACTGATGTTAGCTTAGTCGCTAAAGCTACATTCTTTTTCAATTCAAAGGACAACAACCCAATTGTAGCTAACAATACTTATTATGGGGTTATACGCAATACGGGAGCTAGATTATACTTTTAGAACTTGTGGAACTGTGGTTTGTTTAAGTGCAATTTGTTGGAACACAACAAAGATATCATCAAAACCAATGCCCTCAGTTTGACATGGGTTAACCTCAATAAGATCGGCTATCAAAATGACTAGTTTATTTTGGCATGTCAAGCAAAATAGGTATTTTGAGTACAAGATGGACATGAATATGAGATGGTCAACTATTTTATCAACCTCCCCAAGGCACTTCTATGATGAACACTACCTAAGTGGCACTGCAATTGATTACCCTTCAATCATTACAACAATGCCATCACTCATTCTAATTAGGGAGAATGAGAAGGATTCTGTGGGTGATGCTCGTGAGGAGGGTGCTTGGGTTGAATTAGATAGTATATGAAGGGACAAATTAAAGTGTTTGTAACATCTGATGTATGAAAAATTAATTATTTAATCAATTAAGTCTACATATCATGTGTCATGCAAAACTTGCACATCAGAGAAATAAGGGATGGGGGAACCACAGCACTTCATAGGTTTTTAAGACTTGTCAGATCCAAAGAAAGGTGGAAACTCCTTTAATACATATAAGATGGTTACTCATAAACGAATTTCTATTATTGAAATAAAAATTAACTCGTAGAAAGGAATTGGCATGGAAGACAACCATTTAATATAAGGCCATTTTTTTAAACTCATCTTCTCTTTCAATAATACAGGTCGGTTTTTTAAAAGTAGCCTTATATTATGTGATTTTCACAGCTTAAAATATAGGACGACTTTTTCAAAGCCGTCTTATATTTCATTGAAGATAGGATGGTTTAAAAATAAAAGGAATTTATCTTTTGTGCATGGAATATGGAAGATTTTAAAAAAACCATCCTATATTCAATTTCATTTAAAACTCCATGCCTACACTCCCCCCCATCCTATATGCAAAGAATATGGAAGATCTAAATGAAGCTTAGGGATATATATAGCTACATAATGTATTATTAATGCAAGCATGCTATATATAATTTTCATCTCTAATCATTGTATACAAATATATATATATATATATATATATATAGTATGCACATGGACTTCCTAAAAGAGAGTTATCCAAGAGATGCAAAGAAAGAGAAGTGCTTGTAAGATGAACATTGTCATGCCTTCACTACTTGGCTCCATCAGAAGGTATTTAATTACAAAGAAATAATGCTCCATTCAATTAATTGAATTGTGCTAGCATATGTAAGTTTTAGATTGGCAAGATGTTCATGGCCATAGTATTTCTAAATGCTTGGGTTGGATGGCAATGGGACCTCGACCAAAAGTAATAAAGTATGCAAGATATGTCATTAATGGTTATTGCTTTCACACAAAAGACCATGATAGGTTAAGAGCACAACAAGGTACTGATGTTAGCTTAGTTGCTAAAGCTACTTTCTTTTTCAATTCGAAGGACAACAACCCAATCGTAGCTAACAATACTTATTATGGGGTTATATGCAATACGGGAGCTAGATTATACTTGTGGAACTATGGTTTGTTTAAGTGCAATTGGTTGGAACACAACAAAGATATCATCAAAACCAATGCCCTCAGTTTGACATGGGTTAACCTCAAAAAGATTGGCTATCAAAATGACTAGTTTATTTTGGCATGTCAAGCAAAATAGGTATTTCAAGTACAAGATGGACATGAATATGAGATGGTCAACTATTTTCTCAACCTCCCCAAGGCACTTCAATGATGAAGACTACCTAGCTGACAATGCAATTGATTACCCTTCAATCATTACAACAATGCCATCACTCATTCTAATTAGGGAGAACGAGAAGGATTATGTGCGCGATGCTGGTGAGGAGGGTGCTTGGGTGGAATTAGATAGTATATGAAGGGACAAATTAAAGTGTTTGTAACATCTGATGTATGAAAAATTAATTAATTAATCAATTAAGTCTACACATCATATGTCATGCAAAACTTACACATAAAAGAAATAAGGGATGGGGGAACCTCAGCACTTCATAGGGTTTTAAGATTTGTCAGATCCAAAGAACGGTGGAAACTCCTTTAATACATATAAGATGGTTACTCATAAGCCATTTTCTATTATTAAAATAAAAATTAACTCGCAGAAAGGAATTGGCAAGCAAGACAACCATTTAATATAGGACCATTTTTTGAAAATCATCTTCTATTTCAATAATACGGGTTGGTTTTTTAAAAGCAGTCTTATATTATGTGATTTTCATAGCTTAAAATATAGGACGATTGTTTCAAAGCTGTCTTATATTTTATTAAATATAGGATGGTTTTAAAATAAAAGGGATTTATCTTTTATGCATGGAATATGGAAGATTTTAAAAAAACCATCTTATATTCAATTTCATTTCAAACACCACGCCTACACTGTCCCCCATCCTATATGCATAGAATATGGAAGATCTTAATGAAGTTTAGGGATATATATAGCTACATAATGTATTATTAATGCAAGCATCTTATATATAATTTTCATCTATAATCATTGTGTGTGCGTGTCTATATATATATAGTATGCACATGGACTTCCTGAAAGAGAGTTATCCAAGGGATGCAAAGAAAGAGAAGTGGTTGTAAGATGAACATTCTCATTCCTTCACTCCATCAGAAGGTATTTAATTACAATGAAATAATGTTTCATTCAATTAATTGAATTGTGCTAGCATATGCAAGTTTCAGATTGGCAAGATGTTCATGGCCATAGTATTTCTAAATGCTGGGGTTGGATGGAAATGGGACCTCGACCAAAAGTAATAAAGTATGCAAGATATGCCATCAATGGTTATTGCTTCCACACAAAAGGCCATGATAAGTTAAGAGCACAACAAGGTACTGATGTTAGCTTAGTTGTTAAAGCTACTTTCTTTTTCAATTCAAAGGACAACAACCCAATTGTAGCTAACAATACTTATTATGGGGTTATACGCAGTACGGGAGCAAGATTATACTTGTAGAACTGTGGTTTGTTTAAGTGCATTTGGTTGGAACACAACAAAGATATCATCAAAACCAATGCCCTCAGTTTGACATGGGTTAACCTCAATAAGATCGGCTATCAAAATGACTAGTTTATTTTGGCATGTCAAGCAAAATAGGTATTTCAAGTACAAGATGGACATGAATATGAGATGGTCAACTATTTTATCAACCTCCCCAAGGCACTTCAATGATGAAGACTACCTAGCTGACAATGCAATTGATTACCCTTCAATCATTACAACAATGCCATCACTCATTCTAATTAGGGAGAATGAGATGGATTATGTGCATGATGCTGGTGAGGAGGGTGCTTGGGTTGAATTAGATAGTATATGAAGGGACAAATTAAAGTGTTTGTAACATCTGATGTATGAAAAATTAATTAATTAATCAATTAAGTCTACACATCATGTGTCATGCAAAACTTACACATTAGAGAAATAAGGGATGGGGGAACCTCAGCACTTCATAGGTTTTTAAGATTTGTCAGATCCAAAGAACGGTGAAAACTCCTTTAATACATATAAGATGGTTACTCATAAACCATTTTCTATTATTGAAATAAAAATTAACTCGTAGAAAGGAATTGGCATGAAAGACAACCATTTAATATAAGACCATTTTTTGAAAATCATCTTCTCTTTCAATAATACCGGTCAGTTTTTTAAAAGCAGTCTTATATTATGTGATTTTCATAGCTTAAAATATAGGATGATTTTTTCAAAGCCATCTTATATTTTATTGAATATAGGATGGTTTTAAAATAAAAGGAATTTATCTTTTGTGCATAGAATGTGGAAGATTTTAAGAAAACCATCCTATATTTAATTTCATTTCAAACTCCATGCCTACACTGCCCCCTCCCCCCCCAAAATTTTCAAAAACCCTCTCCCTCCCATAAGCAAAAGCTTTTGAGAAGGAGGTGGATAAGAAGAAGAGTGGAGTGGAGAGGAGAGGATAGAAGAAGAAGAAGAAGAAGAAGAAGAAGAAGATGAGACGAGTAGGAGGAGGAGGAGGAGGAGAGGAGAGAGAGAATGCTCAAACTCCCCCCACCTTACTTGTGGTTGTTTTTCTCCCTTTAGGTTGCCTCTATCTCTTCTTAGTTTTCTTATTTTTGTGCTTTTGGTTTCCAAGATCTACTTCTTCTAGAAATCTTTGAGATTGATCATTCTGGATAGAGAAATTGAGATTAAGAAGACCCCTATGTTAGATTTTCAATTTTCATTCTTAAAGACATCCAACTACTAGCTTGAAGTATGCTTCTTGTAAATGTTTGTGTGAATAGTAACAGTATATTTGCCAACCTTCTAGTTAAATTTGTGCATGACTTTTTATACTTCATTTATATGTGGAAATCTTTAAAATTGATAATTCTAGGTGGAGGACATTTTGATTAAGAAGAACCATGTGTTAGATTTTCAAGTGTCATTCAAAAAGACATCCAACTACTACATTGAAGTTTGCTTCTCTACAAGTGTCTATGTGAATAGTAATAGTATATTTGCTAACCTTCTAGTGAAATTTGTGTGTGATTTTATACTTCATTAATGTATGAAAATCTTTGAAATGATCATTATAGATAGAGAACATTGAGATAAAAGAAGACCCATGTGTTAGATTTTCAATTTTCATTCAAAACAAATCCAAGTACTAGCTTCAAGTATGCTTCTTGTAGTTATCGGCATGAATTGTAACGGTATATTTGCTAACCTTCTAGTTAAATTTGTGTGTGATTGTTTGCTTTGTTAATGTATAAAAATCCTTGAAATTGATCATTCTAAATAGAGGACATTGAGAATAAGAAGAACCATGTGTTAGATTTTCAATTTTCATTCAAAAGGATATCCAACTACTAGCTTGAATAATGCTTCTTGTAGTTATCCACGTGAATATTAATAGTATATTTGCTAACCTTATAGTTAAATTTATGCATCATTTTCTCCTTCATTAACGTAACACCCCTAACTTTTGTAAGCAGATTGAATAAATAATGAAGTTGAAAATTTCAAGGAAAATCGTGCTGCAATATTAGGGTTACTAAAAATGCACTTCTCATAGAAGTGGAATGAAGAGATAAGACATGTATATTTGAAAACATACTTGCTGAACCCTTCAGAATGATTGTAAGCACCACAAAATCTGAATTTGGATGAAAGATCCTTTTTTTTTTTTTTTTAATTTTTATGCACAAAAGGGTAAAATGCTAATTTTATAAATAATCAAGACCTAAGACATCAAAATTTGGAATGTACTCGAAAATACAAACCCAGTGCCACTAAGTATGCTCAATTACGAGTCTGAGAGAATAACACAAATTTTTCTCCATAAAAGGGAAAAATGGTCTTTTCACATCTCCTTGGCGCCCACAAATGGATCCAATGTCCATAAAATAAGTCATTTGAGTCAAACCACTACCAGTTGATAGTGGACAAGGAGGCAATAGTGGGAATCCAAAGACAATTTAATAATAAAAAGAAATCAAACATGATAATTACAAGTAAACATGGAAAATTCCAAAACTCCCTTTAAATAGCTCATAAAATTCCCAAAAATTCTCCTAATGTTCTTCATGAGGTCTCCTCAGATGCCCCAAAATCCCAGCTCCAAATTCCTTCCCAATCTCACCTAATTCCTCTTTCTTTCTCTCCTTCTCTCTTATTCTCTATGGGCGTGTCCCTAGACACACCTAGGCAGAGAACCCCATGTTTGCATCGGGCGTGTCCAGGGATGTGTCTTCCCCTATGAGCCAAGGTTTCTTCCTAGGAGACCCAAATTGAATTAGCAATCACATTTCCACCATTGGAACCATATCTTCACCTCTAGATGTGTTCGAGCTAAGGTGATCTACAAAAGCCCTTTCGTTCCTTGATGATCCACCTCATGGATAGTCAAAAAATCCCAAACGAAGAACAAGCACCAGTGAATCACCATCTCTCACAAGTTCTCCATCTAATTCTGGCTAATCTGGATGCTAAACGTTGATCTTACACCTTGAAATGTCTTCCTTTCATGGTGATCTACCAAAGCCCTATGGTACCCCACCTTCTCCTACAACAGCAAAGGAGAAATCCATGACTGTAGGCATTATCTTTGGTGAAGTTTTCTTCACTGGCCAGCCCAGGTAAGTGCTCCCCCCTCCTTCTTAACTTCATTCTGGCAATTCCCTTAAGTTTTTTGGCCACCTGGAGATCTGCCCAGGCATTGATCCACCAGAAACGATGGATCGGGCATGGAGGGTTGAGATCTCCTCATTTTTTGGCTCAAATACAAATTCTGAGCAGTTGGATGAGTTTTTGGGGCCCAAAAACTTTAGGGTTGGAAATCTTAGCCCATGATGTTTTCAAATTTAGGAGATTTGGAGAAAGGTTGATTCGATAGTCCAGATCGAACTGTCTCAACCGATCTCAACAGATTGGATTCCAGTAAGTTGGAGCGGAAAGCAAGTAGGGATGCTCCTCGTGGATGCACCCCCATGAGTGGGCTAGCATGCAAGCTGCTAGGTGGCACATGAACAATACTGCCTATGTCTCCATGACAGAGATGCAGGCCATTGGTCATCCCCGCACTTGGTACACCTAGATTAGATCTAGCTGTCTAAATTTTAATTGAAACCTTAGATCTTTAATTAAGAGCTCAATATAGCTTTGATTTTAGATCTAATAGCTTTTGTAGATTCTTTATTAGGTACTGAACTCATGAAATTTATGTTTTAAATTGTATTTATTCGTTATAATTACAAAAATCCATAGTAACAATAGTGGATCATGATTAAGATGATCTCAAATTTGAGATCTAAACTCATGGATGGGTTCAGGAGGTCCCAAAACCTTAAGGACTATGTTCATAGTAAAAATTTTGGGTTTCTAAATCAAGTAAATCAACAAAAATAGTAAGATCAAAATTCAGCCCTTAAAATGGGCCGAAATCTTAAAATCCCAATTTTGATCTCAATTTAACTCCAAATTGAGATCATAAAGTTGGGTTGGATTCCTTTTGATGAGTAGAACCTACTGAACTTATAAAATTTATGTTTTGATGCATGTAAAATTCCATTACTAAAGAAAGTATTACTAATTCTTATGATTAGTGAAATTTGGAATGATCAAACTTTATAATTCTGATCCATTGATGATCTTATAATTGTGGAACATAGAATTGATGGTTAGAAGTGACTGATATATGTTTAATTAAGAGATCTAGCCTTAAAAGTAGTAAAATTCATAAAAATTAATGGAAATATCCTTGATCAAATTGATCAAGGATGATTGGACATTATGGATATGTTTGGATGAAGATATTAAGTTAATATCATATGGATCTATGGATTGGATGATGATGATTTGGGATAAATTAAAGATCTATGCCCTCAAATTGGATGAAAAGGACTTAAGATCTTCTTGATCGATTGGACCAAGAAGGATCAGATCATTTGATGAGATGCATTAATGATCTAATAATGAAATCACATCTAGAATATGTATTAGATCTAAAGGAAAATAAAAAGATCAAGATCTAAACCATAAAAGAGATGAAAGATGAATAATGACCATTGGATTATGATGAATAGTTATGTCATGTTAGATTTTCATTCGAATTATTGAATGTTATTATAATTTTCATTTATTGCTTAGTAGATATTATTGTAGATTTATTTATTTATTTACACTTTAATGCTTATATTATGAAAACTACATTGAAAATGTAATTAAATGAAATTAGAATTGAAGGACATTTACATGAAATAAATGAGATTGATTTAATGATAGTAAGGGCTATAGTTAGTAGGATAATATAATAAATATCATTTCCTTGGCCCAAATTAGGAGAATAATGAAACTCCATGAATGACATTTAAATGTTCATGGATTTAATTAAAATCAATTGGAAAGAGTACTTAAGGTTAAAATGCTCGTAGGAACCTTATGAAAGGTTGAGTTAAGGTCACCCTAGTGGATGATGAATATGGTAGTTAAGGGGGTTATCTAATAGAGCCTTGCTCTTCCCCCACCTTCTATTGACATTTGTGAGGTCTAAATGCCTCCTTACATGAGGATTGAAGTAACCACTTTGTGTTTAACTATTCAACTAGTAAGCCTTAGCCAATTTCACATAAGAGGAGCTATCTAAACTTAGGATGGAATGAGTTATCTTCAACTAGTAAAACATTAACTGGTCGAGTAATAATAATAAGAACATAAAAGGTTAGTAAATTATCTAATCTTAATAAAAATTGTAAATAAGATAAAGAAGATCAAACAAGATCCAAGAGAGATCTTGAAAGATCATAAACAAAAAGAAAAGAAATACAATGTAGACTGTATCATGATTTTATGTATAGTGTAGATTGTGAACATAGGAGGTTTGAAACCTTGATCATATATAATTCAAGGAAAGTTAGGGCACCCCTTATAGATAACCCAAATACATGTAGAAAGAATACTTGTATAGAGGAATAACTTTATGTATGGTTTGATAGATGTATCAATCAAGACCATGATGGACAATATGGAGTGAATACCATTTGAGGTAGGTAGATGTACGAGAATGTATTAAGGATTCATGTGTACATGATCTTTTGTTTAAAATTATAGACTTTCATGGTATAAGTATGCTTAGTACCTTAGCATAATCATGATCCAATCACATAATCCAACTAAGTGAACCAATCCCATGATCCAATTCAACTACCTAATGACCTAATTAAATGAGGTGAAAGTAATAAGATGTGTAGACTAAGGAAACCCTAAGAATAGGGTATAGAAAATATTCCAACCTTAATTAAACAGACACATTGTTTGATATGTACAATGTCTTTTACATACAAGCATGGTGGCTTGTGATTTGGTTTTACATAGTCCTAGGACTGGGGATGCTATGCTAGGGAAGTTATGAGAGTTTGGCCACCAGCTTCTTGAAACTTATATGATGGATACCATGCCCAAAGAGAGGCTAAATGTTGGGTGCAGCAATCATGGGAAGGCCGCCACTGTGACGACCAGGGTTCCCCCCATGCGAACCTGGATTTTGTTATTTCCAGAGTTGGAATCAATTGATTATTATACTGTTATCCGGGGGCACTGTACGAATTGAGACTGTGGCATAGTAGTCCTAATGTATTTTGCATTATGATGCACATATGATAGGCATAGTGAAATGCCATGGCATGATGAGATGTCATTATATGAGTTCCTAGAAAGACAATCCCTGTATGAAAGTTGGTTGAATATGGATCTTCTAAGTGGACGTATAGCTAAGGGAAGGAACAAGTTTTGAGCAATCTTCACTATTTTAACTAATTTATCCTATGCTACATAAATAATGTATATACTCTATGTTGAGATAACTCACAAGTAAATTACCATGAACGAATAATGACTGAGGTATGTATTCTTATATTGGTGAAGTAGTATATTTTTGTATCCTCTACCAAGTATAACTTGTTGAGATATTATAAATGTTTGACTATTTACAATATCTCACATATAGAGAAGGAGAATTAGGATCTCAAGACTCAAGAAGATTTGGAAGAATAACCAATCAGAGTATATCCCTTGATGACATGTATTTTTATTTGAGAGCATTATATTATATTGAGAGTTTTTAATGTATGGTGAAGTTTGAAATTTAGATTATGTAATTTTGACAAATATTGTATTGATACCGGGCTGTACTATGAACCACTGGATGGATTATGGAATTTAATAAAAAATATATTCCCTCAATGGAATTTTATCTTTTATAAAAAAATTCTACTTATGTTATGTATGAAGTGATGACTTGGGTTTTTCAAAACAAGTTTTAAAGAAAAGAAGTTTCACTGTTTTGTTTTGCGAAATTTTTTTACTAAGGATGCTCTGCCTTTGAAAAATGTATTACAAAAACCTAGGTCATTACAATTAGTGTGTAACACTTGTAACTTTTGCAATGAAATTGAGAATTTCAAGGAAAAATCAGGCTGGAATATTAGGGTTATTAAAAATTCACTTCTCATAGAAGTACAATTAAAGGATAAGACATGTATAATTGAAAACATACTCAACAAAACCTTCAGAATGAGTGTAAGTTTGACAAATTCTAAATTCATATGAAAATCCTTATTTTTCTACATTTTATGAACAAAATGGGTAAAATGGTATTTTTGCTCATAACCAAGAACTAAGACATAAAAATTTGCAATGTACGTAGAAATACAAATCCAACACCACTAAGTACGCTTAATTCTAAGTTCATGGGAATAAACACTATTTTTTTCCATTTTTGAATTTAAAAGGGTAAAATGGTCCTTTCACATCTGTGGGGCCCACAAAGGACCCACAAAGGAATTCAATGGCCAGAAAACATGCAATTATGAGTCAAAACCCTACCACCTAGTAGTGAAGGAGGTGGTAGTGGGAATCCAATGAACATTGAATACTAAAAAGAATAAAATATAATAATTACACATAATCATGAAAAACACCCAATATGCTTATAAATACCTTAGAAAAAAAATTCCCAAATGTTCACAAAATTTTCATGAAATTTCCTACCCTCCCCCAAAATCTCAGCTCAAAACTCCTCCCCCTTCTCTCTCTTTTCCTCATTCTATCTCCTTGTTTTTTTTTATTTCTATTAGCGCATCCATAGATGCACCAGGGGGAATATTCCACCCTGAATCCTCGGGCGCATCTGTAGACGGGTCATCCTTGACGAGTAGGGTTTTCACCCTACTACGGTTTTTCAATTAGATATCTACTTTCGATCATTGAAACCTTAATCCACTCTGTCAAAGATGTTCAGCACATCCAAATACACAAAAGCCCTATACTTTTGCAACGATCAGTGGAATATTCATCAACCAAATTGTCAAAAAAATAGTAGCTTTGGTGACTTGTATTTAGGAGTATATTTTCTTTTTTTTTTGGCCAAGTTTCCAAACTCTGAACACTCCAAGTAGGTGCGTCTCCCTCCCCTCTTTCTATTCCTGTAGTTAGGTGGTGTTTTCTAGCCTGTAGGAGATCTCCTTGATCGTTGATCTGTTAGAGATGATGGATTCGGAAATAGGGAGAGATCTACCATCTTGGATGGTTCAGATGAAATCTCTAAGCCATTGGATGGATTCCTAGGGCCCAAAAACCCCAAGAGATAAAATCTGGGTCGTTAATGGTCAAAGATGGATGAGATCCAGCCATGGGTGACCCAACAGTCCAAATCTGGATCATCTTGCCGATAGCTGGTCACCCCCATCAACCATCTAGGATAGGAGGTAACAGGTGCGAGCCGTTGGTCATCCTGCACCCGTAAACCCAGATTTTGAACTAGAAACTTTATTTTTCCAATTAAGATCTCAATATAGCTCTGATTTTAGATCTGAAACTTTCTATAGATTCATTGTCACTTTTGTAAGCTACTGAACTCATGAAATGTGTGTTTTAAATTGTATCTATTTGAGATTATAACAAAAAATTATAGTAACAACCTTGGATCATGATCAAGATGATCCCAAAATTGAAATCTGAAATAATGGATGGGTTCAGAGGACCCCAAAACCTTAATGATAATGATCATAATACAATTTTTAGGCTTCTAGATCAAGTAAATCAACAAAAATAATAAGATTAAAATTCAGCCCTTAAAACGGGCTCGAATCTTAAAATCCTAATTCTGATCTCAATTTAACTCAAAATTGAGATCGAAAAGTTGGGTTGGACTCCTTGTGATGAGTAGAACCTATTGAACTCAAAAATTTTATATTTTGATGCATGTAAAATTCTGTTAATATAGAAAAGTGTTACCAATTCTTACGATTAGTAAAATTTGGAATGATCAAACTATATAATTATGATCCATTGATGATCTTGTGACTTTGAAACATGGAATCCATGATTATAAGTGACTAGTCTATGTTCAATTAAGAGATTTAGCCTTAAAAGTAGTAAGATCCATAAAAATAAAGGGTAATCTACATGATCAAGGATGATTGGATAGTATGAATATGTTTGGATGAAGATATTAAGTTAAGATTATATAGATTTATGGACTAGATGATGATGATTTGGGATAGATTAAGATGTATGCCCTTAAATTGGATAAAATGACTCAAGATCTTCTTGATCGGTTGGATCAAGAAAGATTAGATCATTGGATGAGATGCATCACTGATCTAATAATGAAATCACATTAAGAAGATGTGTTAGATCTAAAGGAAAATGAAAAGATCAAGATCTAAACCCTAAAAAAGATGAAAGATGAATAATGACTATTGGATCACAATGAATAGTAATGCCATGTTAGATTTTTGTTTGAATTATTGAAGGTTATTATAATTTTCATTTATTGCTTAATAGATTTATTTATTTATTTATTTATGCTTTAATGCTTATGTTATGAAAACTAAATTGAAAATGTAATTAAATGAAATTAGAATTGAAGGACATTTACATGAAATAAATGACATAGACTTAATGATAATAAAGGCTATAGTTAGTAAGATAATATAAGATAATAGATTCTCACTCTTCCCCCAACTTCCATTGACATTTATGAGTTCTAAACGCCTCCTTACATGAGGATTGAAGTAACCACTTTGTGTTCAACCATTCAGCTAGTAAGCCTTAGCCAATTTAACATAAGAGGAGCTGTCTAGACTTAGGATGGAATAAACTATCCTCAACCAATAAAACATTAACTGGTTGAGTAATAATAATAAGAGCATAAAAGGTTAGTAAGTCATCTAATCCTAATAAAAATTATAAATAAGATAAGGAAGATCAAACAACATCCAAGAGAGATCTTGAAAGGTCACAAACGAAAACAAAAGAAATATAATGTAGATTGTTGTATTTTTCTATGATTTTACTTATAGTGTAGATTGTGAACTTAGAAGATTTGAAACCTTGATCAAATATGATTCAAGGAAAGTTAGGGCATCCCTCATAGGATGGCCCCATGTAGAAAGAATACTTGTCTAGAAGAATAACTGTATATGTATGGTTTGACAGATGTATGAATCAAGATCATGATGGACAATATGGAGTTGAGATGTATGAATCAAGACCATGATGCCACTTTGAGGTAGGTGGATGTACAAGAATGTATTAAGGATTCATGTGTATACATACATGATCTTTTGTCTGGAATTATAGACCTTCATGATCCAATTCAACTATCTAATGACCTAATTAAATGAGGTAAAAGTAATGAGATGTGTAGACTAAGGAAACCCTAAGAATATGGCATAGAAAATATTCCAGCCTTAGTCAAATAGACACATCGTCTGATATGTACAATGTATTTTACGTACAAGCATGGTGGCTTATGATTTTGTTTTACACAATACTAGGACTGGGGATGCTATGCTAGGGAAGTTAAGAGGGTTTGGCCACCCACTTCCTGAAATTTATATGATGGATACCATGGCCAAAGAGAGGCTAAAAGTTGGGTGGGGCAATAATGGGAAGGGCGCCACTGTGACAGCCATGGTCCTCCCCATGCAGACATGGATTTGTTATTTCCATAGTTGGTATCAATGGATTATTATACAGTTATCCAGGCGGCTGTACAAATTGAGACTGTGGCATAGTGGTCCTAATGTCTTTTGCATTATGATGCACATATGATAGGCATAGTGTAATTCCATGGAATGATGAGATGCGACTACATGAGTTCTTGGAAAGAAAATCCCTATACAAGAATTGGCTGAATATTGATTTGCTAAGTGGAAGTATAGCCAGGGGAAGGAATAAGTTTTGAGCAATTTTCACTATTTTAACTGATTTATCCTATACTACATAAATAACGTATATACTCTATGTTGAGATAACTCATGAGTAGATAACCATGATGGAATGATGACTGAGGTAGGTATTCTTATATTAGTGAAGTAGTATATTTTTGTATCCCCTACCAAGCATAGCTTGCTAAGATATTATAAATGTTTGAATGTTTGCAATATCTCAAATACAGGGAAGGAGACTTAAGAAAGTAAAGCTTGAAGACTTAGGAGCATAAGATAGTGGAAGACTTGAAGAGAATAATCAATCAGGGTATGTCCCTTGAAGACATGTATTTTTATTTGAGAGCATTGTGTTGTATTGAGAGTTTCTAATGTAAGGTGATGTTTGAACTTCGAATTATGTAATTTGGCCAATGGTTTGTAATTATAATACAGGGGCTATGTAAGAGTGAACTACTGGATGATTCTTGGTATTCAATAAAATTTTATTTTTTACAAAATGTTTGTGTGTATTATGTATATTGAGGTGAGACTTGGGTTTTGCTACAAACAAATTTAAAAGAAAAGAATTTCCACTGCATTGTTTGCAAAAATTTTTTTACCATTAAGGGCCTTGCCCTTGAAAAATGTTTTACAAAATGTGTTACAAAAACCTCGGTCATCACATAATGTATGAAAATCTTTGAAATTGATCATTTTGGATAGGGGACATTGAGATTAAGAAGACCCATGTGTTACATTTTCAATTTTCATTAAGAAAGACATCCAATTACTAGCTTGAAGTGTGCTTCTTGTACCTATTCATGTGAATAGTAATAGTATATTTGCTAATCTTCTAGTTAAATTTGTGCTTGATTTTTTTCCTTTATTAATGTATCAAAATATTTGAAATTGCTCATTCTAGAAAGAGGAAATTGAGATTAAGAAGACCCATGTGTTAGATTTTCAATTTTCATTTAGAAAGGTATTCGACTTCCACCTTGAAGTATACTACTTGTCGTTGTTCTAATGCAAATAGTAATAGTATTTTGCTTAGGTTCAAGAAGATTGAATTTTTCTTAAATTTATTATTTTTTCTATTGATCCAACGAATTGATTATGTTATGATTTGTGTGAGGAATAGTTTTATATAAGTTTTTACTTTGTTTTAGCTATGGTAAATTATGAGGTTGTGATGAGATAGACTCTCTGAATATATTCTAAATAGGCAACTTATTAGGTGAATCGCATTGCATGCATTAAATGCGTCCAATTTTTATTAGGAATGATGATACTTGGGTTTGTTGAAATGCATGACAATGTGAAGAGTAGTCTTAATTAGACCATGTATGGAGCTCCAAAATCAAGAGTAGTCTTAATTAGGACCTTCTTTGGCATAGTTAGTAAAGAGTTAATATCTTATTCTAGTGTTACTTTCCTAAGACTTAATTGTTTTAATATCGCCCTATTTATGCAAACCAACTATGCACTTAGATGGTGGTTTTTTCCAATCCAATACATTGTTGGTGTTTTCTAAATATATTGTTTTCACTTGCATAGGAAACATGGAACATGAAGAAAGGGACCATCATGAAGAAGAAGCTAGCATAAGGGAGCCTATTAAGAGAAAGGGTAGAGGGAAAACCAAAATGGAGCATGTCATTAAGAGAAAGTCAAAGGGAATAAAGGATATGGTATAGTTTAACAGTAAAGGACAGGTGATAGGTGGCAGTGCACATCCTTACACTAGTTTCATTTCCTACACTATTAGAAGCATGGTGCCAATCTCAATTACTAATTGGATACATGTGTCACCATCAATCAAAGATGCAATATAGGAGATAGGGAAGGTTTGTAAATGCTTACTACATACAACATACTATGTGCCTTTTCTTATTTTATTTTAGATAGACTAATGTTTATTTTTACTTTATAGTCTGCCATTAATGTCTCTAATGCATATAAGAAGAATGCTCTACATGGGGCTGGTGAACAATGGAGGAAATGGAAGAGTGAGCTTACAAGAAAGTACATACTCCCAAATGCTCATGATTTGTCTACACTCCACACTGTCACTGAGTTATATTCCAACTTCATTGACTAAGATGCTTGTAATCAATTTGTGCATACCCGCTTTTCTTCTGATTTTGAGTAATTACAACTAACCTAAAGCTTGATTCCTCTAATTATAAAAGAAAATTGTGCTAATTACATGTTCCTTTGATGTGTAAGCAACATGTATGAAAGGACAAATGGTGCATGCTACTAATCATTTGCAACACCACCTCTCCGGGGTTGGTTACACATGATTAGAAGAACAAGAAATCTATGTGACATTTTAGTTTTATTTAAACATACCTGACTTTTGTTTCATTAACTCAAAATTAATGTCTCTCCTGATAGCAAAAGAAGGCTTGGATCACAGAGCCCATCGATCGTGCCCTTCTCTAAAAAATGGGTATTTACCCATAACTCTCAAACCTTCACTGACAAAAATGCTGCCTAGGTTGCTTCAAGAATTATAAGTGGTTTTACATGTGTATCTTTGTATCTCTTGAATTATATATATATATATATATGGAAATGGTCGTGTGCTAATAATTACATGTGTAATAAGAGTTGACACAAGAAAGTGCCACTCTAGGGACTCTAAGAAACACTACTACAAAAGGGAATGTCTTGTATAGAGACAACCATCCTCGCTAAGTAAGGGCACAAGGTCACACTGTGGTTCCTTCCAAATTCTTCCATACATCAAAGAATCTTCCAACGAAGGGCATGGAAGCATGGAAGGAGAATATACTAAATTAGTTATATGTTAAGGTAAAGAATGATTTCTATAAGGACCTTTGGAGTTTTAAAGGTCCAAGTCAAGATGTTGTGTGACGACCTGGGTTTTTCCCATGCATTATTAAATGCAATATCTAATCCCTATTTGAAAACCATTTTTATAAAAACAATGCAATGCAGCGGAAAATCTTTTGTTTTAAACTCATTTTGAAAACCCCGAGTGTCATTTGCTTTCACAACAACCAAAGTAATTTTTGAAAAACTTCAGAAATCATAAATGTTTTCCCAAGTCTATTCAGTCACAGCTCATAACCCAACTGTAAATAAATACAAATACATGTCCAAAGGGTACAGGGTTTACTTACATGTATAATTGTCTCTTTTTTATTTACTTGCTCGTAGCACTAACATTTCCTGAGGCGTCTTCTACTCGTGAGTGGAGTTGTCCTGAAAAATGTTAAGGATTGGGTGAGTATACACTATACTCAGTAGAAGTCTATCACTACTAGTTTTACAATGCATGTTATGTTTAAAATCATATGCTCTTTAAAACATGTGCATGTTTGAACACTCATGTTCAATATCGATATTAAAAACCATTGTCAAATTGGAATATTGACGACTTAAAGAACCGCATAATCCAAGTCAAAAGTATCATATATATATCATAAACATAATGATATGCATTAAATGCTCAACTGAATCCAACTTATGGATAAATGGTATGGTCGACCAACCTCATGTCATGCCATATGCAATGCAAGTAAATCCTCAAAACATAGGGCCCACTATGCCCATGACCTCACCGTCGTGTGGTCCCCGGGTACCTAGGGACACAGGGTCATAGCCTCCACGGGGCATATGACACTTCGACCCAGTGCCGTGACACCAGTGATAGCCCCCTGTACCACATGTAGTCGAAGCAGGGACATGCCCTTTTTGGGCGTGGTACTCATTCCACCTAATAGTGGTAGAGGCTGGCAGGCCACCCCAGACCTCTCGGCAGAGCGCCCATGAGCTTACTCACCCAAATCATATACGATCAAACAAGCAAAAACCTCTTTTTCAAAACCTGTCCTCTTTGGGTCCCTCACAACTGCCTACCCAGCGTCTTTTGGGCACTCCAGCGTCTTTTGGTAACCTTCAAGGACATGCAATTTTTTCAAAACTCAATAACCACAAATCATGCAATTATATGCAATTGTTTGCAAAACATATCTATGCATAATGTATTTGTCATAAGCATGTTGAATTCATTTATAAAATTAAGTCATGCTAAACAAGTCATATAACTTCTACTTAAAACATGCATTCAAAACAATCATGGGCTCTTTTTAAAAGTCTAGTAGCAATAGAGCACTTACCTCAAAGTCTCCTGGAGTCATGTCCTTCATCACTCAACCCAACCCTGGGTCTCATTTATAAACTCCTAGATATGAATGGACACAAGGAGTCCTTATCAATTTTGATCTATTTAGAAATTAGATCGCTAGATTTTCCTTTTAGGGTCCATGGGTCCTTGCCAAATTTATTGTTAGGCTAGATCCAATGATGTGGATCTACTATTCAATGGTTGACTCTGTAAATTGTCCTCTGATCCTAACTTTATAATCTCATTAGGTCTGTGTGTCCCAGTTCCTAGGACACTCGTGCATCCTGGTTGAACCGCGACTACCTCACCTTTGTGCGCGCCCAAAGGCTGTGCCAGGGACCGCGTTTTACATGTGCACATGCATGCCCAAGCGACCCGCTATGATGCGTGTCCTAGACGGCATTGCACAGACGCACCTTTGGTGTAGCATGGCGCATCTCAGCTGCTAGGGCACCCCGTGCATCCCGGTCGAGCCAGGACCCATGCCCCACGTCGTGCACGCACCTGAAGGCCGCACCAGGGACAATGTATGCACTATCATATGCCTGGAACCCGTCTCAGGGACCCTGTCCCTGGTGCACGTGAAGCATGGCATCCTTGGGATGCCTTGTTCGCACAGAGCAGGCTAGAATCAGCTTGGGACGTTTTTCGGCTTGGAAAACCAATTGGAAAAACCAGATTCGGCATGGATCTGGCCTAGGGGAAGTAAAATAGAGAGAAAGGGAAAGAGAAGCTTACTTGGGTAGCCAGGGACACCCTTCTTCCGGCAATGCGTTTCCCTCTACACCTGTCAGAAATCCCTGTTGTCCGGAACCCACGAAGAAGGGGAAAACCCCAATTTTCGATGAGGCCAGAGGAAGAAGAGGGGAGGTGGAGAGATGGTAATGGCCGGCTTGACTCGGGCGTGGCTGAAATGTGCAGGGACAGCTAGAGACAGGTTTCTGATTTTTGCTGAAAACCCCAGTCCCAAAATGGCCAGAAAAATCGTGATTTGAAGAGGGGGGAGATAGGGCTTTTTATAGCCTTGCTATGGCGGTGCTGCCAATGGCGGTGGTAGAATCCTTTGGAAACTAGGGTTTTTGGAGAAATCTAGAGGAAGAAGAAGACGGGGTGCTATTATCAAAATGGCCCCCTGTGTTTTCTGTCTTTTTGTTTTTAATTTAAATTATAGAAATGCCCATAATCTTTAAATGACCGTAACTTCTTCATACGAACTCCGTTTTTGGCGTTCTTTGAGGCGTTGGATTTCATTTTTTGAGTAGAATCTAATGGTACCAAGTTTCCTTACAAATTTCTTCATTTACTATTTTAAATAAAGTAAAACATTCAACACAGTTCATTTCCTATAGAATGCCCAATTCAATAGCGTAAATTGCTTGGGGCATTACATGTTGCCCCTTGACACCCATCTCACAATAGTTGCAGTCCTCCATCTAAAGAAGAGATAGAGGAGTAGCTTTTCAAAGGAGATGTCCTATATCAAGGAGGTATGTATTGATATGTTTACCTTTTCAATGGTCCATGTCATAGTAATCTTTATTCTTTCTTGTATATAGGTGATTTTTTATTTGTAGGTGGTTCAATGCATGTTGCAACTATATACAACTGAGAACTGTGTTGCTATGGCTACACTACATGAGGTTTCTTCTATCATGCTACATGGTAGGTTGATGAATCTGCACACTAAGCATGTGCATTATTACTACCCTCCTACCATTTCTTAGAGAATTTAATGATATTTATACTATTGGGGGTGCGATTGGATATCATGTAGCTTCACCAAAGAATTATATCAAGGCAATGACTTCCAATGTATGTATAAGGTTTCACAGCATCATGTTCAACAACAACTTTAAGGAGTGACCTAAATTTTTAAATACTATTTGCATCTAATGTTAACTAAAAGAAGTAAAAGGCACCACTAAGAGTGAGCCCCTCCCTGGCAACAAATTTTGGGGTATCGATTGCCCCATCCCAGGTATTTAGTATATTTTTATGATGAAATTGAATCTCTTTGACTCTTCTTTTATATATATATATATATTCATTACTAATTTCTAGAAAATTACATCTAGTGTAGGGATTAGATGTAGGTTCCACCTAACATGCCTCCATTCCTGAGAGGACTTGTAAACTAATCAATGAAGATAAGGAAATTAGCCCTATAACGATAGAGGCAAGTGTGCTTGGCCATGATGTAGTTGAGGTTCTAGTCATGAAAGAGGACCTCATCTGTGGTCCTCTAATAAAATCATTTTTTTAAGAGTATACAATAGTAGAAGAATCTTTTCTTTTAAATTCACTTTGAAAAACCCTATTATTTTTCTTTCTCAAAAGTAGGGATTCCCGATGAAATGAGTGCTCATTTCTACCAAAAATCCAATAGAGTTTCCTCTATTTTTTCAAACATAGGACATTTAACGCATGTGATTGTGAAGTACCTAATAAATATTCATTGAAATTTTAAAACATAAATGGAGACTCTGTCTCCTTTTCATACATCTAACAAAATCAAAACAATTTACATCACAAAACACACCCAGAACTTCCATAGCACAACCCAATCACATAAGTCTTCCAAATTCCCATAATTGCATACAATGGAGTCACTTTCTCATCGGATACCATAACTTCAATTTTAAAAACCAATTCTTACCTGTCCTTTTCCAAAGCTTCTATTGGCACGCTCTATAAGTACATAGCTCTTATTCCTTAGGAGTCCTCTATTCTAAAATAATGTCGACATGCCAAACCTACTACTATTCTCTATATCTGAGGCATTGCAAACCAAAACAATACCTCAGCAAGTAATCGCTTGTGTAGGTGGAATAAGATGCAATTTTATATAATCAAAATCTTGATAACTCTATATGAATTAATTTGTCCATGCTGAATCATGCAACTACCATTCAGTTATCATTTAACTTGAAATAGTTCAACATTTATCAAGATCATGAAAGCATGCTACAAATAAAAATTTTCAATGCATTAATACTAAATCACATTTGTTGAAATGGGAAGTATGAAATCACATATCAAACTTACAAAAATGCCCCTCATATTCAAATACACATATCTCCTCCATCCGAACTCCAATTTCTGCAAACTTAGTGTCATTTGAATCATCTTTTCGAGTACTATCCAATTATGGAAATCTCAATACTAGATTAGATATCTATCCAATTTTTTACTTATAAAACTCCAAAAATATGAAATTTAATTCTTTTCATCCCAGATTCACTCAAGTTGACATTTAAAATTTTTAGGATGTTACAATTTTGCAACCCCCTAAACAACAATCAACGTAGGAATATGGTATTACGTTCTGATATATATGATAACTCTCATCTACAAAAGATTTACGATCTTCCAATTCAGCAATGTTCAATTAATTGACCGATCATCATTCTTATAGTTTTCTACATCTCTTAAATGATTCCAACAAGGTCTTAGTTGATTTAAAAAAATTTCTCTTGCAGGATGATATGGGTAGTAAGAGTTACTCCCAAATAGATCTAGATAACATCAGAATAGAATGGAGCAAATATCTTTTGACTTTTAATTTGTAGACCACTAATGTTATTGAAGATAAAACATTTTTATCATTGAAATACAAAATAGAACTTCATTTATATGGATGTTTTCCTTTTTCAATAAAGTCTATGTGTGCTTTTCTTATTTCATTAAAAAGTGTGTATGGAGAAGTTCAATGTGCAATGTTGGAAGTATTGAATGTGTAGTAATGTATTTTGTAGAATGATTGTAGCTTACATAAATGAAGTGTTGAATGTAATTATAAATATAGAAAATACAATAACAATCTATACAGAAACCAACAAATGAATACTCATTATCCTAGACAATGTATGCAATATAGGACGGTTTGGAAAAATCATCCTATACAACAGCCAAAAATAAGATGGCTTTTGAAAACCATCCTATATAGACAAATTTATAAGATGGCTTTTCAAAACCAGCCCTCTAATATCCATGGTTTATAAGATGGTTTTTCGAAAACCGTCCTATATTTAGACAGCAATATAGGATAGTTTTTCAAAAACCAAGCTATAATATTCACAGTTTATAAGATGGTGTTTGAAAAATCATCCTAAATTACACAAATTTATAAGATGATTTTTTAAAAACCATCCTACAATATCCAAGGTTTACAAGGCAGCTTTAGTAAAAGCATATTATAAATGATGGAATATAGGATGTTTTTTCAAAATCTGTCCTATATGAAATGGTTTATAAGATGATTTTTCAAAAACCATCCTATATTCCATTGTTTATAAGACAGTTTTTGTAAAACTGTCCTATATTAGACATCTTTATAACACAATTTTTTAGGAACCATCTTATATAAATTAAATTTTATAAGACAGTTTTTGAAAACCATCTTATAAGAAATTAAATATAAGACATTTTAAGAACCACCTTATATTAGTTCTCATTTTATAAGATGGTTTTCTAACTGTCTTGTACATCCATTTTTAACAGTCTTATAAACCATTCTTTATAGTAGTGATCTTAGAGTCGACCTTCAATTAAACTGACTATACAAGAATCATACAGGTTGGGTATCTAGGACAATAAAATCTATATGAAAGTAAAAACTAATCCACCTATGTTAAAGCCTATACCATGTGGATCTTTATTGATCAATCTACTAACAGCAAAGTGGTATTGGTTGCTAAAGGTCATCTAGCCCTAGTTGCTCATAAACAGAAAATGGCAATAGATTTAAAGTAGCCATTAAATCTAATAGTGCCCTATCAATGATATGGTTTTCTACACACATGATGTAACTACCCAAATTTTTAAGTCCTATTTTATTTTAGAAATTGGATTGTACAGGAGGATTAAAGTTTTATAAATTTTGAATCTTATACAGGAGGATTAAAAGAATTAGAATTAGAGGGGCCATTTTGATAACGACATCCCATCTCCATCTTCTACACTGTAGGAAAAGTTTGTCAATCATGCCACCCCTATCTCCATCGTCTATGCCAAGGAAAAAGGTTGGCGATGGTGCCTTTACTGGCATTAAATACACCTCCCTCTTCCCCTATCTCACTCTCTTCTCTCCCAAACTCCTTTCCCTCTTCCTTTTCTTTTCCTCTCCCTCCAACTACTTTCTTCTCCATCACCGACAAGTAGGGTTCTGGCAGGCACAAGTAGATCTACACCCACTAGAAAACCCCCACCAAATACCTCCAACTGCTAAGTAACATCCCCCTCTCTCTCCATCCTTTTCCCTTTTTACAACGTGTTTCCTCAAATTAAGGCTGGATATACTCTCACCGGCCAGCAAATCATTGATGAAAACAAATCTGGTGGATCTGAGATGGTGCCCATTCAAGGCTTAGAGGGGAGATTTAAGCCATCTGATGAGTTTGTGGGACCCCAAAACCATAAAAACACTAAAAATAGTGGATTTTTAGAAGCATCTTAGGCGTTGATGGGTGACTGAAAAGATCTAAGTATTCGAATTGAACCATCTCATCCCGGTCGGCCTGATCAGGTAACTAAGATGCTTCCCAGTGATGCATGATGGAGACACATTTGCTTAGCGTGTCTATGTGCTTGCGACACGTGCAGGAGGTTGCGGTTCGACTAGGACACAGCTGCATCTTGGGAATCGAGATACAGTCTGATGCGTTAAGGTTTCCAAGATGCACCTATGTGTTTTGGAAGACACATCCCATTCCAGTGCATCCTAGTAACCTCGTTTTGACATATTTTGACCTAGAATTTAAATTTGGACCATTTAAAAAGATCTAAAACACAAAACCTCTAATTGAAAAGGGTATACAACTCTGGTTTACCATCAGAAA
This sequence comes from Warburgia ugandensis, assembly GCA_035236585.1. Taxonomy (NCBI): domain Eukaryota; kingdom Viridiplantae; phylum Streptophyta; class Magnoliopsida; order Canellales; family Canellaceae; genus Warburgia; species Warburgia ugandensis. Next base: position 83,430,311 of record CP141126.1, on the reverse strand, counting down.
GGCCTGTTGGATTTGTCTTGATGACATTGACCTAATTATATAATAAAATTTAGGATCAAAGAACAATTTTCATCTATCATGACCTAGAAAATACAAAAATCTCATAGATCTATAAGATCAAAGATGATCAGACCCCAAGAAGTGATCACTTAGATAATGCAGTAGATCTATATGCACAAATCAACTCTAATTTAAGGACATCAATCCTTGGATCATAGATCTAACCATTGATAGGTAAGATCGGAGGCTTGATCAATGATTTAGGCCATTGATTTGTGAATCTGATTAATGATCAATGGAGAATGGGAAATAATAGTTACATTGTTACACTTAACTTATGCCCAAGACCATACAAAGACCTTGAAGAAGATCTAAGGTTTGAACTAAAGAAAAACATGAAAGGCACCTAAGTAACATTCTTGAGGTAGGTAGTCTAATGCTGGTAAGTTTTCAACTCAATTTCTAAACTTAAATGATTTACTTGAAACTATTTTAATGTTTAATATGTTTTTGAAATGATAATGAGGAGTAGCTATGCATGCAATTTTGCATACATAATTTTCTAGAACTTAAGGGAGGGTGTAAACACAAAGCTAAAGTTATGGAGAAAAGCATTAGAATCTAAAGGATTTAAAATTAGCTGAACTAAGATAGAATATATGGAATGTAATTTTAACAAGAAGAATAGGAGTGAAACACTAGGCAAGATTTATAACCAAGAAGTCCCTGTAAAAGACCACTTTCGGTACGTAGGATCAATGATTCATGTGAGTGAAGAGATTCAGAGGGAGGTTACCAAAAGAATCCAAGCAGGTTGGAACAAATGGAGATGTGCATCTGGAGTTTTGTGTGATCGGCGAGTGCCACTCAAACTAAAAGAAAAATTCTATAGGATGGCCATAAGGCCAACCATGCTTTATGGATCAAAGTTTTGGGGAGTTAAGGAACATCATACTCATAGGATGAGCATTGTAGAAATGAGGATGTTGAGATAGATGAGTGGTAAGATAAGAAAGGATAGAAATGAAAATATTAGAGGAAATTTAGGGGTAGCACCAATAGGTAACAAGATGAGGGAGATTAGACTTAGATGGTTTGGACATGTTCAAAGGAGACCAGCAACGGCACTGGTTAGAAGGAGTGAGGAAATACAAGTAGAAGGTTCTAAAGGGGCAAGTAGAAGACCTAAATGAATGTGGATAGAAGTGGTGAGAAAAGATTTAAAAACTTTGGGACTAAATGAAGCCATGGTATTTTATAGAGTGGAATGGAGGAATAAGATTCATGTCGGAAACCCCTAATTGGGATAAGGTCTTGATGAAGATGATGATGAAGTTTGGTTAGCCTTTAAATATTTAAGCATATGGTATTTTTATAATGAGCATGCAAATTATTCTCAAGCTTCACTATCTTAATTGAAAATGTTACTACTTATATCTTTCGTAGCCATTTTTATTCTTCAATGATAGAACAATTTTATATATACATTAATTGCATGTTTTGAAATAGGTTATATAAATTGCATGATTCAGTATGTGTTAAACATTGCATAATCCTATGATGTCTGAGTTTGGAATACATGTATATATCTATATTTTTTCAGGCTATTAAGCTTGGTGAGCATTACATGAAGAAGTTATACGAGTTTGGCCTCCCAGCCTCTAACCACCAAAGGTGGTAGGGATCCGTGCCCATAGAGGCAATTATTTTTCTTGACTTCTATGGTAGGGAAAAGAATATTGGAGGTATTCACAACATCCTTTTCTAAACATATCCACAGTTGCCATGAAGACTAGTCTTTAAATACAAGAGACACACGATTCAGAGAGCTGATCGTAAGCATAGTGGTCCCTATGATTTCTGTCCTTGCATCGCCATGCATAGTGTTTTGAGAAGGTGTAACACCCCACATGGGCCCACACAGTTAGAATATTGTATGTTTTGGGCCACGCCCCCACGGCTTTAAAACGCGTTCTAACTGTTAAGGTCTACCTGGACCCTTATCAATCATCCAGGAACTTTCCCCCTTCTGATGTGGGACTAACTCTGAGCACATCCCACCTTCGTCCCTCAGATTATGTTGGGGACCACCCCCTCAAACCATCTTGGCGATGGCAATGGTAGCCCTCTCCCCTCCTTAGGGGTCACGCGACCTCACGTGGGGCTAGCCTGCCACCCTCGAGGTCGGGGTTTGGCTCTGATACCATTGTAATGCCTCGGGTCTAGGCTCCCTCAATAACTATATTGTCCACTTTGGGCCAAAGCCCACACGGTTTTAAAAGGCCTCATTACTGGTAAAGCCCACCTAGACCCTTATCAACTGCCCATGAACTTTCTTCCTGGCGATGTAGGACTAACTCTCAGCGCATCCCGCCTTCATCCCCTCAGACTATCTTGGGGACCTCCCCCTCAAGCCATCTTGGCAGGCGGCAACGGTAGCCCTCTCCCCCTTTGGGGACACGCGTCCACGCGTGGACCTCCCATGCTTCCGCTCACGTGCGGTTAGCCACCCACGCACGTGCGGACGGCACACGCTGTATAGCAAGCCTGTTTTCTTGGTTTTGAGGGTTTTGACCCTTTATTCATGAAAAACGTGATTTTAGGAGCTATAGAAGTCCAAATCACAATCCGAAAGAGGCATTGTAATCGTCTCAACAAGGCGGATCTAGATTTCAAATAAAAATATAGTTTGGAGTAGCTTTTTAATGGCCAAACTACTAAACACTATTCAATGACTTAGATTAAGCCAATTAATGGATGATCAGGCTTTAGATTTTTGGTAACTGTGGTAAATAGAAAATTTAGAGATTATGGAGAAAATGAGAGGCTTAACAATGAATAATGATTTATGAAATGACAGGTACATCAGGGCATACACCTTGATATTGCTTACACGTTTATTTGGGATAGTACGATACTGAGGTAGGTGATTTCATTCACAATTTTTCCATGATTCTCAGAAGGTAATTTGGTGATTTGAGTTTTTGAGGAATGTGATTTATGCCTTACCATATGCATGAGATTGATTTGAGCATGTAGCTTCTCATGTGCATGCTATCTTTCTGGTGGTTATTGCATGCACTGTTCTCGACAATCTTTCGTGATATTTACTTGATTGTTGGTCTTCTTGGCATGTGGGAGTCGCTCTGACTTGATATTTGAGACTATTGATCCTGTGGTAGGATGCAATTCTTCACCCCATGAGTGCTTGAGTGCCTTAGTGCCATATGTATAGTGTTCATATGCTTAAATATGGATGATGTGGTGATCTTGGACAGACCCTAGAGCTTTGGAACTTTCACTATCATGTATCTTTGCAGTCACAAAAATTTCACTGTGGTTTTAATTTGTGAGCATGCTCAAAAGGATTATTTTTGGTTCTGTTCTTCAATGTGGTTTTGAGGTGAAATGACTCTCAGGGTTTTTGTAAATGGTATTTTCTTAATGCTGTGAAAATGCTGGGATCCCATCTATTTTCTATCAATAAATTATTATTATTTTCGTATAAATATGGGAAATAGTTTGGCAAAATCCGAGGTGTCACAATTTGGTATCAGAGCTCAGGCGTATTCCATCATCACCACTCTAAGGGTCTAATTAGCATGATAGCCAAATTATTGTTGGCTTAGACTGAGAGAGGAGAAATGTTTATATCATGGGTTATGTGTTGTTAACAGGAAGCAGACATTGCGGTTCGCATAGTTGAGAGCCTCGTACCATGTCTTATAGAGCATATTTCGAGGCAGGTTCGGGCGGAGGTGTAGGCCTTGCACCCTGTCCACCCGACGGTGACTGTAGTAGTCCCAGAGGACTCAACAACACAGTCGTCCCATGTAGCACCATTGGCGCCCACATAGGTAGTTGCAAAGGGAGGATCCTCGAGCATGCATGTTCCACCAGCTAAGCAGCTCGAGAGGTTCTGGAGGATGGTGCCTAGCTTCCATGGGAAGGGGAGCCAGCGACAGCAGAGAGATGGCTATTTGAGGTAGAGAAGGACTTTACGGGGATGGAGATTGCACTTGACAATCAGGTTAGATTGGCTTCATACTTATTGGTCAGAGAAGCCAGGTTTTGGTGGAAGACCCAATGTAGATATGTCCCCCATCTTCAGCGCCATTATCCTGGGAGGATTTTCGGAGGATATTTGATGCGCAGTATTTCCCTCCTCATGCTCTCCACACCATGAAGAGGGAGTTCCCCGCATTGACACAGGGGACCCTTACAGTTCAGCAGTACTTGACTCAATTTAGTAGGCTGCGTAGATTTGTAGCTACCCCATTTTCCTCAGAGTAGGAGGCAGTAGATAGATTCATCGACAGGTTAGTGCCACAGTTGAGGCACAAAGTAGTGATAGCATACTTGACTACTATGATGCAGGCGGTAGATAGGGCTGCGATGCTTGAGAGGGATTGGCAACGTAGTAGAGGAGAGGTGAGTCAGTCCTTCGCATCCACACCGTCTCAGAAGGGACATGATTCGTGCTACCCTCCTAGACAGAGGAGAGATCAGGGTCGAAGACTGTGCCCTCATTGTAAGGGCCGACACATGGGGCAATTGTGCCTAGGATAGGGCCATCAACGTTAGGGCCCATAGCCCCATCAGTATTATCAGCAGCGACAGTAGCCTTTTCAGCTGAGAGAGCCATTTAGGTGCTATGGCTGTGGTGAGACAGCGCACATGATGAGATAGTGCCTGAGAGGTTTGGAAGACAGGCCACTGAGGACTGATGCCACCGTGGAGGCAGCGTCACACAGTCAGGGCCGCGTCTTCGCCATCACTTTAGGACAAGCACAGGCCTCAAACCAGGTGGTGGAAGGTACTTTTCTGGTAGCTAATAGACATGCCGGAGTTCTTTTTGATTTGGGGTCTACCCGCTCATTTATTGCATGTACATTTGCATCATGCCTTGACTTGCCTATGCGCAAGCTAGCATTCGGGTTAGATGTGTCGATGCCATCAGGAGAGACAGTGGCAGCTACTGAGTACCTTGAGAGGGTAGCAGTGGAGATATTAGGTATGAGGATGGATGCCGACCTCATTTTATTAGACATGATGGATTTTGATGTTATCTTGGGGATGGATTGGCTAGCGATGTTCTGGGTTACTATAGACTGCCCCAAGAAGCAGATTATGTGTAGTGCACCGGGTTGACCAATGGTTGTAGTCTAGGGTAGGAGGAGTGATAACGGCCCTTGTATGATTTCCGCCATGAGAGCAGCTTGATGCTATGCTCAAGGTTTCGAGTGTTTTTGGCTTGCGTCATGATGGCTAATAGGGAGCAGCCACGGATTGAGGATATTGATGTAGCACGAGATTTTGCTGATGTATTTCCAGACAAGCTGCCAGGACTACCTCCACCCAGGGAGATTGATTTTACCATAGACTTGGTGTCGGGTACACTGCCTATATCTAAGGCGCCTTATAGGATGGCCCCTGCAAAGTTGAGAGAGCTCTAGGTGCAGTTGCAGGAACTTCCGGATAAGGGTTTTATTAAGCCAAGTGGGTCTCCTTAGGGGAGCACCAGTCCTCTTCGTTAAGAAGAAGGATGGGTCATTGAGGTTGTACATAGACTACTGGTTACTAAACAGTGTTACTGTGAAGAACTGATACCCTCTACCATGTATTGACGACTTGTTTGATCAGTTGTAGTCAGCACAGGTGTTCTCTAAGATCGACCTGCTCTCAGGCTATCACCAGTTGAGGATTAGGGAGGAGGATATCCCTAAGACTACATTCAGGAGTCGGTATGGCCATTATGAGTTTTTGGTAATGCCCTTTGGGTTAACGAATGCACCGGTAGTGTTCATGAATTTGATGAACAGGGTATTCTGAGCTTATTTAGATAAGTTCATGATTGTGTTTGTGGATGATATCCTGATCTATTCTCCTAACCATAGGGCCCACATGGAGCATCTTCACATTGTGTTGGACACACTTCGTCGTCATCACTTGTATGCAAAGCTCAGTAAGTGTGAATTTTGGTTAGGACATGTGCTGTTTTTGGGGCACGTGGTGTCCAAGGATGGTGTGGCCGTAGATCCGGCTAAGGTGGAGGCAGTTTTGCGTTGGGAGATGCCTACAATGGTGATAGAGGTCCGTAGTTTCCTCAGTTTAGATGGTTACTATCGGCAATTCATTGAGGGGTTCTCGAAGATTGCCTTGCCCATGACCACTTTGACTAGGAAGGACACCAGGTTTGTTTAGACTAATGCTTGTGAGGAGAGGTTCCCGGAGCCCCAGCGGAGGTTGACTTCTGCACCAATACTTACCCTACCTACAGGATCAGGTGGTTACGTAGTGTTTTTTTATGCATCAGGCAGAGGTTTAGGAGCGGTGCTGATGCAGCATGGGAAGGTCATCGCTTATGCCTCGAGATAGTTGGAGACGCACGAGATGAATTATTCGACACATGATCTAGAGTTTGCCACAGTGGTGTTTGCATTGAAGTCCTGGAGACACTATTTATATGGTGAGAATTTTGAGGTATACACTGACCACAAGAGCCTCGAGTATTTCTTCACTTAGGGCGATATGAACATGAGGCAGAGGAGATGGATGGACTACCTCAAGGACTTCGACTTTATGATACAATACCACCCAGGGAAAGCTAACGTCATAGCTGATGCCTTGAGTAGGAAGTCGAGAGTGATGCTTGCTAACCTCTCGACTCGATCCAGGTTTCTTGACAAAATCCCTCAGGCACAGGTGAGCGATGCTGAGATGTAGAACATGGCTGATAAGGCTGACTTTTCTAGAGGGCTCAATGGAGGTGTCAGGTATAGGGGCAGATTGGTAATACCTATAGATGATTAGTTAAGACATGACTTGCTACAGGAGGAGCACCAGTCCCCATATTCTATTCATACCAGGACCTTAGACGACACTTTTGGTGGAATGGGATGAAGAGGGATATTGGTGAGTGCGTAGCACGATGCTTGACTTGTCAACAGGTCAAGGCGGAGCATCAGCGACCAGTTGGGTTATTACAGACACTAGATCATCTAGAGTGGAAGTGGGACCACCTCACTATGGATTTTATAGTGGGCTTACTGAGGATGACAAGTGGGCATGGCATGATATGGGTCATAGTTGACAGATTGACAAAGTTAGCCCATTTCTTCCCTATTAGACAGACTTAGACCATGGACAGCTTGGCGAAGCTGTATATCAGGGAGATTGTGAGCCTTCATGGAGTACCATTGACAATTATCTTAGATCGAGACACACAATTTATGTCAAAGTATTGGCAGAGTGTACAGGAGGCTTTGGGGTCGAGATTGAGATTCAGTACATCTTTCCACCCCTAGACAGATGGGCAGATTGAGAGGACCATCTAGACCGTGGAGGATATGTTGAGGGCTTGTGTCATGGATTGGAGAGGTAGTGGGGATGAGCATTTGTCACTCATGGAGTTTGCATATAATAATATCTATCATGCGAGCATTGGCATGGCACCTTATGAGGCACTATATTGCAGACCATGTAGGTCTCCTTTGTGTTGGAGTGAAGTAGGAGAGAGATAGATCGTGAGGTCAGAGTTGGTTGAGCAGTGTGTGGAGAAAGTCCAACTCATTCAGAAATGATTGCTCGCAGCTCTCAGCTGCCAGAAGAGCTATGCAGATAGGAGACAGAAGGACTTGGAGTTCAAGGTCAAAGAGCATGTATTTTTGAGAGTTTCCCCTATGAAGGCTGTGATGAGGTTTGGTGTAAAGGGGAAACTCAGTCCCAGATACATTGGTCCTTTTGAGATATTGCACAAAGTCAGACTAGTCGCATACCAGTTAGCCCTACTCCATAGCTAGCTGGAGTACATGACATTTTTCATATCTTTATGCTGAGGAAATACATACCGGACCCATGCCACATGCTAGAGTAGAAACCACCGGATGTACGGCCTGACTTGACATTCGAGGAGTGCCCCATGCAGATCTTGGATAGCAATATCCAAGAGTTGAGGACTAAGACCATTCCCCTAGTCAAAGTCCTTTGGCAGCATCACTCGGCACAGGAGGCTCCTTGGGAGTTGGAAGATGAGATGAGGCGTACCCATCTAGAGCTCTTCTCATGAGGTATGCATATTTTAAATTTCGAGGAAGAAATTTTCTATAAGGTGGGTAGGATGTAACATTTCCTATTTTAAGTATTAGGAAAATTGATTTTTCTGAAAAAGGGAAAATAAATAAATAAATAAAATAAAATACATACATATAAGGTAAGGAAGAGAGAGAGAGAGTGCTTAAAATGCACTCTCCTCCCTCTTCATGCTCGCTCTTTCACGTGGACAATCATGCACTGTGGTGAGGATTTCTCCACCCTTGAATAATCGGGAACGAGGGAGGATTACTCCACCCTCCTCTTTGCATTAAATTTTAAGGCTTATTAACTTGTAAATGCCAAAAAATGGCGTGAACATGTAGTTTTTGTAAAAATTCATGCTTTACTGTTTTTCACTAAAAAAATTCATGAGACGGTCTCAGATTAAGATCCGGACCATTCATATTGAGTATGATGAGGAGAGGAAAGGACCATGAAATTTCATGACAATCGGACGGCTGGGGATGCCGAAAATCCAAAAAACCATATTATGGGAGTTTTTGAAAATGAGACAAAAATCATGAAAAAATGATAGATTTAGGAGGGATTTGTGAAAATGGAGGGAGAAAATGAAATGTATGCAAAAACTAGACTCAGAGGTGTAAAAATCACAAAAAATGGAGCACCTAGGGTCGCCGGCAACGGCGACCGGAACGGGAAGAAAATGCATGAACGAGTGAGCGCCACACGGTGCGACAAGCACGCCCCATGCGCAGGGCATGTGGTGCGACTCACACGCTCCAAGCGATGCGGCTAGAATGCGCCACGCAAGCGACGCACAGCTCTTCGATCGCACGCCACGCGCGTTGTTTCAGCCCCACGAGCAGAGCACATCCATAGACGCGCGGACCACCCACGCAGGTTCCTGACGTGCAGCGCGTCTACAGACGCGCCCGCCACGAGAGTGTGGACAGTACACGCCGTATAGTGGGCTCATTTTCTTGGTTTTGAGGGGTTTTACCCTTTATTCATGAAAAACGTAATTTTAGGAGCTACAAAAGTCCAAGTCACGATCCGAAAGAGGCATTGTGATCATCTCAGTAAGGCGGATCTAGATTTTAGATAAAAATCTAGTTTGGAGTAGCTTTTTAATGGCCAAACTACTAAACACTATTCAATGACTTAGATTAAGCCGATTAATGGAAGATTAGGCTTTAGATTTTTGGTAACTGTGGTAATTAGAAAATTTAGAGATTATGGAAAAAATGAGAGGCCTAACATTGAATAATGATTTATGGCATTACAGGTACATCAGGGCATACACCTTGATATCACTTACACATTTATTTGGGATAATGCGATGCCGAGGTAGGTGATTTCATTCACAATTTTTTCATAATTCTCAAATAGTGATTTGGTGATTTGAGTTTTTGAGGCATGTGATTTATGTCTTACCATATGCATGAGATTGATTTCAGCATGTAGCTTCTCATGTGCCTGCTATCTTTTTGGCGGTTATTGCTTGCACTGTTCTCGATAATCTTTCGTGATATTCACTTGATTGTTGGTCTTCTTGACATGTGGGAGTCGCTCTGACTTGATATTTGAGACTATTGATCCTGTGGTAGGATGCAATTCTTCGCCCCGTGAGTGCCTGAGTGCCCGTGAGGGTGAAAGGGTGAAAGCGGATGGTACAGAGAGCTAATCCCACATTGTCGTGAGTGTACGTGAGACACTCATTGGGCTTAACTGTGTATGATGTTTGATACTTTTGACATGCATTCATGTATTTCTAGATTTTTTTGTATTATGCATGTCTTGATATCATGGTTGATTATATCTTATTTATTTTATGGACTTGGTATGTCCTTCACCGTGTGATTTAAGGCTTTATATTATGTTTGACCAATTTACAGTCTTTATGCCTTGTACCATGTGATTGGTTTTTATTGAGTTTACTTAAATGTATATCACCTGCACAAGCATGGCTTGCTGAGGCATTGCTTTGTTTTGCAATGCCTCAGAATCATAGGGCGACAGTCAGAAAGGGAAGAAGGTGGACTAGAGTGAAGCTAGATGGGGGCTTGAGGATAGATACTGTCAGATACAGAGACAGAGTGGTGTACTTTTGTTGGACTGGTATTGAATTTTTGGCATTCTACTTAGTCCTTATATATATTGATAGATTAGACCCATGACACTGTATAGTGTTCATATGCTTAAATATGGATGATGTGGTGATCTTGGACAGACCCTGGAGATTTGGAACTTTCACTATCATGTATCTTCATAGTCGCAAAAATTTCATCGTGGTTTTAATTTGTGAGCATTCTCAAAAGGTTTATTTTTTGTTCTGTTCTTCAGTGTGGTTTTGAGGTGAAATGACTCTCGGGGTTTTCGTAAATGGTATTTTCTTGATGCTGTGAAAAGTTTTAAATTTTGAGTTTTAAGTTCTGGGATCCCATCTATTTTCTCTCAATAAACTATTATTATTTTTGTATAAATATGGGAAACAGTTTGGCAAAACCCGGGGTGTCACAAAAGATCTTTAGATGAGTACTCGTGACTTGTTGGCTGATGTGTTTGCTGAGATGCCCATGTGCATAATAACTGTCATAGGGTTGGGATTTGTAGCATCTAGTTTGATCAATTACTACTTAAGGCTTTAGTAATGTTTATATTATTGATTGATTGATTTTGTTCTAAATTCTATTAGTTGAATATATAAATGTACAAATGATTTAGAATACCCATCTTTACATAAGATGGGTGCATGATTTTATTACCTTAAAAACCCTTCTTAAAATAGACATGTTGTATACTGTGTTTTCGATTTAGTAGCATTAGATCACCTACTTGGGTCTGAGAAGTACGCAACCAAATATATTTTTCTAGATCAGCTCAAGCAGGATTAGAAGAAGCATCAAGAAATTTTAGTACTATGATCAAGTGAGGGAAGGTAAAGACAAGTGTGAATGCAGTTATCCCAAAATTTCCATGGTATGTTTCATTTATTAATGTTGTTAGATCATTATCAATTCATATGAAATAAATAATGACACTTAGGGTTTTCATGAATGAATTTCAAAGAAAAAAATTCCACTGCATTTACTTCAAAAAATTGTTTTTAAATAGAAATCGATCTAGTAAGAGAAAGCTTACTATTTTAAATTGCATATAAAAACATGGGTCATCACAGTTTGTATTAGAGCCCAAGTTTAAGTTACTCATAACCAAGTTATGAAATAAGAACATATAATCAATTTACATTAATGGGAAAACTTTAGATTAGCATGATAGAAATTGTCAAAAGGAGTATGTTGCTCTTTGTAAAATAGATGTTGCCTAAGAGGAGGAGGTGAGCCCCAAAACCTATCAATCTCCCTTCTAACTCCTCTGGATCTAGAAATGGCATGGCTGATGCCTTTCAACTCTTCATGCAACATATGAGGCAGTTTATACATAATCAACCATAAACACTTGCGGCAAGGACTTCATTGCCAAAGAGGATTGTTGACTGAACAGAGGCCCAACTTGAACGATTTCAAAAGATGGCCCCATCATTTTCTGGTGAAGAAGAGTTAGAAGTGGATCTTTCACATGGAAAAACTATTTAAAGAGATGAAAATTCCCAAAGAAAGGAAGGTTGCTATGGCCACTTTTATACTGAAAGGTGAAGCAGGTTTTGGGTGGGAAATAGTCGAAAGGATATACTTTGATGATAGTAATGCTATTCCTCTGGTGGTTTTCAAGACTATATTTAATGAAAAGTGTTTCCTACGACATGTACAAAAGCGAAAGAAGAAGGAATTCATGGATCTGGAACAAGGCATCCTATTTATGAATCAATACGAAAATAAGTTTACATGTCTTCGTAGATTCGCACCCAACATTTGTGCCACTGAAGAAAATGCTACAAAGAAGATTGTTGGTGGGTTAAACCCTGGACTAAGGAACAAAGTGATAGGGATTCAACCAACCATCATGGCAAAAGTAGTAGAAATGGCATCTCTTTTTGAAAAGGATTTTTATAGGGCACATGACCACAGGAAAGAGAAGGAGAAGAAGGCCAACATTAGTGGACAATTCAACAAAGGAAAAAGACCCATTTAGTCTTCTAGATCTTTATACCTGCACAAATGACAATTCAATAGTAAAGAAGAACACTAGAATCTAGAGCTTGGCCCCGATGCAACAAACATCACCTAGGAAAACCTTGCACCTTGCCCCATTTCAATTGTTTTATCTGTGGAGAAGTAGGGCACATAATCATAAATTTCCCTAAGAAGAGGAAAGAGGAAGAGCATAAAGGAGATCAAATTCCTTGAAGCCAAGGATGTGTGTTTGCCATTACTGTAGGACAAGCTCAGGCATCCAATGTAGTAGTAGAAGGTACACTTCTCATTTATGATAGACCTGCAAGAGTATTGTTTGATACTTGTTCTACACAATCTTCTATATCATGCGACTTTGCTTCTTATATTCATGATATAGTCCAAAACTTTAAATTTTTCTTAGAATCATGACACCCTTGGGCAAGTTCATTGCCACACAAACATACTTTCAAGATGTTTCAATTGAAATTGAGGGCAAACAAATGAACGTCGATATAATCCTCCTAGATATGGCAGACTTTGATGTCATACTTGGGATGGATTGATTAGCCTCACATCATGCAACTGTTGACTATCAAAATAGAAGAAAATTATTTTTAATCTTCCTAGAGAAGTACTATTATCATTACAATGAAGAAGAGATTATTTAAGAGCATGTGTTATTTTTGCGATAAGGTTAGTAAAGCACATTGTTCAAGGATGCCAATTCTTTCTAGCTATGATAGAAGCTATTGAGGTCACAAAGCCTAAATTAGAAGAAGTGGCTATAGGTCATGAATTTCTACATGTGTTCCCTAAAGACTTACCAAGGTTACCACGAAAAAGAGAGATAGATTTCACTATTGACCTGTTACCTAGTACGGCCCCTATCTCCAGGGCACCATACCAAATGGCTCTAGCAGAATTAAAGGAGTTGAAGACCCAACTACAAGTGTTGCTAGATAAAGGGTTCATCGGACCCAACATGTATCCCTGGGGAGCACTAGTCCTTTTTGTTAAAAAGAAAGATGGATCAATGAGACTTTGCATTAACTAACGAATGTTGAATAGGGTCATAGTGAAAAGCAAATATCCTTTACACAAATTGATGACCTGTTCGATCAACTCCAATCAAGTCGTGTCTTTTCCAAGATTGATTGACAATCTAGATAACATCAACTCAGAGTTAGGGAAGAGGATATTTCAAAGATAGCATTCAGAACCAAGTACAGATAGAGTGATGTCATTTGGGTTAACAAATGCACTAGCTACATTTATGGATCTTATGAACTGAGTATTCAAGGTGTATCTTGATAAATTTGTTATAGTGTTTATGGATGATACTCTGATCTACTCAAAAAATCTTGAGGAACACTAAGAACACATACGAATAGTACTGGATAACACTTAAATACACAAACTATATGCAAAGTTTAATGTGTGAATTTTGGTTGGAGGAAGTGAATTTTCTAGGTCACTTTATTTCTAAATATGGCTTTGCAATCATCCCAGCAAAGGTTGAAGTAGTGGAAAAATGGAGTACACCTAAGACAATGATAGAAATAAGGAGTTTTCTAGGCCTTACAGGGTACTACTATAGGTTCATTGAAGGATTTTCACGCATTGCCTTACCCCTAACCAAATTGACAAGAAAGGACATAAAGTTTGTATGAGATAATGCATGTGAAGAAAGCTTCAAAGAATTAAAGAGGAAGTTAACTACTGCACCAGTACTCACACTACCATCTGGAAGTGGAGGATTCAAGATCTATAGTGATGCTTTTGGGAAAGGACTGGGATGTGTGCTTATGCAAAATCAAAAAGTTTGAAGTGTTCAAAGATCACAAAAGTCTGAAGTACATCTTTTCACAACAAGACTTGAACATGCGATAGAGTAGATGGAGTATTTGAAGGATTATGACTTCTGTATTCAATACCATCTAAGGAAGGCTAATGTAGTAGCAGATGCTTTAAGTCAAAACAAATAAGGAATGTATGCAATCTTACTTTTCGAGACATGGAAGTTACTACAAGAGAGTATAGAGTGCCGACCCAAAGTAGATCATGGGAGATCCATCATAGCAAATTTGACCGTGAGATCCACTATTAATGAGAAAGTTAATCATATGCAGAAAGATGATGCCAAGATACAAGCATTAGTTGGAAAACCAGGGTTCACCAAGGAGATAGATGACAGTGTTCATATGCAAGGGAGATTGGTAGTGCCAGCTAATGATGAAATAAGGCAAGAAATTCTCTAGGAGGCACATCAATCTAAGTATACTGTTCATCCTAGTGGCATAAAGATGTATCAAGACTTGAATAGACATTTTTGGTGGAAGGGTATGAAAAAGGATGTGGGAGAATTCATAGCACGATGCTTGACTTGTCAACAAGTTAAGGTTGAACATCAGAGACTGACGAAACTATTACAAACACTCAAGCTCCCAAAATGGAAGTGGGACCATATTATGATAGACTTCATAGTGGCATTTTGTGACGCCCCGGGTTTTCCCATGCATTTTTAAATACAATATCTAATTCTTAGGGCGGGATGCATCCCTATTTGAAAACCATTTTATAAAAACAATGCAATATAACAGAAAATTCTTTTATTTTAAACTCGTTTTGAAAACCCCGAGTGTCATTTGCTTTCACAACAACCAAAGTAGTTTTTGAAAATTACTATAATCATAAATGTCTTCCCAGGTCTATCCAGTCACAGCTCACAACCCAACTGTAAATAAATATAGATACATGTCCAAAAGGTAGAGTGTTCACTTACATTCATGCTTGTCCTCTCTTTTTTTTCACTTGATTGTAGCACTAACATGTTCCTGATGCTTCTTCTACTTGTGAGTGGAGCTATCCTGAAAAATAATATATTTGGGTGAGTATTTCTCATACCCAGTAGGTGATCTGATACTACTATTTTGAAAACATGATAGGCAACATGCATGATTCCAAGAGCTTTCCATGTAGAACATCAGTGATTCTTTTTATGTAAGCATGCATAGTTATGCATAAAACATAAGCTTACTGATGCAATTTCAATCATGGAATCCTTTCACATAATTTAGTATTCAATGATATAAAGAGGATCAAGATCATGAAATAGAAATCAATAGACCCATATACGAAGATCTCAACAAATGCATTAAACCAACGAGTCAAATATAATAATGATAAAACTCTTAAAGTAGTCATCATTCAAGTAGATGCTAGTATCATGCACATGAGTCTCGCGGCGTACACGTCACGTCACGTCAACGGGTCACGAGTACTCGTGACCAGAACCCCTTTGGATCGCATGTCTCTGGTATCTAGAGACCAGTCCACCATAGCCTCCACGACGACTATGGATATGTCCCTGAAAGGGTGCCGTGAACACCTCCTGTGGTCGTCCCTATTTACCACAGCAGTTAGGAAAGGGATAATGCTATTTTTTGTAGAGATACCATCCACCTTTTCAGTGTAGAGGCCGGGAGGCCAAACCCATACCCCTCAGCATAGTGCCCACTAAGCTCAATAGCCCAATAATATACATAGTCCAAATCTCAAATCAACATAAATCATGCAACTTATGCATTTGTTTTCAAAGTATCCGAGCATGGCATAACTCTACTCATGCTAGTACCATAATTAATTTTATAAATCCGTATACTCGTATAAGAACGGCATGGTTTAAAAACACATACTAATTACAGTAATAGAAACGTGTAACTCAATTTGGGGTGCATTTTGAAAACAGAGTAGTATCAGACTACCTACCTCGATGTCTCATGTATCGTATTCTTCATTTCTCGACTTTAACCCATCTTAGCGAGACCCTGGATGTTCATGAATAACAAGGATCCCAATATCAATTGCTACTTATTAGAATTATAGCTTAATGGCTAGATCTGCCCCTTTTAGGTTATTGCTTACCTCTAATAGATCCAACGAACCAATCTATGAGGTTTGATCGTCATTAATCAAGTAGATCTAGAAGATCTCTATAGTTCTTAGGCTATAGTTATATTAAATAGTCCTCTAATCCCAACTTTTATAGTCTCATTAGGTCCGTGTCATTGATTCGAACGCAATGGTACTTTCGGATTGTCAATTGGAGTTATATAGCCTCCTTAATTGGGTTTTTAGTGTCGTGCATCAATGGACGACCGAGATGTGTCAATTAGGGCCCTTACGCGTCATGGTTCCCAGGACACTTGCTTGCCCTGGTCAAACCAGGACCCACGTCCACATGTTCTATGCACCCAAAGGCCATAGCATAGGTGTGATGCGCCTTGGCTCCCGGGGCACTCATGGTCTTGATCAAACCTGGGACTGCACCCGCACATGGGGTGCACGCAAGGACTAATCCTAGGAGCACATTCACCGTGTGCGTCACGGGGTCTGTCCCCATGACAATTGGGTTTTGACGGGTTTCGGATGAAACCTGTCTTCTTCGGTTTCTACAGCATTTCCCACCTGGAAAAGCCTAGATCCGACGTGGATTTGGACTGGAGAAAGGGGAAACTAAAGAGGAAAGGGTGGGGGGCTTACCTGGGTGGTTTGGAGTGATGCCCATCATTGGAGGTGGTGCCCTCTATCTATTTTCATCTGTCTGAGTCCTAGGATGTCAGAAAACCTAGTTTTCCAATGAGTCCAAGGAAAAATGGGGAAAAAGGGGAAAGGAAAATGGCTGGCCTGAAGGGCTTGGCCATTGTCGAAAGTTGTAAGGAACTGGAGGAGGGGTTTTTTCAATGTAAACCTCACCGGAACCCTAGCTCGAAGCAGCCGGATTAGGAGGAGAAGAAGATGATTGGTGAAGAGGGGGATGGGCTTTTTAAAGAGGGTGAAAGGCAGTGCTGCCAATGGCGGTGCCGCCATTGTTGCCGCCCTACAGAGGCGGTGGTGGAAGCCTCTGGAATATCGGCTATAGGAGGAAGAAGACGGGGGTGCCATTATCAAAATGGCCCCCTACATTTTTTGTCTTTTTTGTTTTTTAAATATAAATTACAAAAATGCCCTTCATCTTTAAATCCTGTAACTTCTTCATACAAACTCCGTTTTTGGCGTTCTTTGAGGCATTGGATTCCATTTTTCAAGTAGAATCTAGTGACATAAAGATTTCTCACAAATTC
Source organism: Warburgia ugandensis (assembly GCA_035236585.1). Classification (NCBI taxonomy): domain Eukaryota; kingdom Viridiplantae; phylum Streptophyta; class Magnoliopsida; order Canellales; family Canellaceae; genus Warburgia; species Warburgia ugandensis. The sequence continues at coordinate 83,413,057 of CP141126.1, read as the reverse complement.
ATTTATTTCCTATTTTATATAAATTAAAACATTTAGGATAGTAATTTCCCCATATTAATTTCTAAATTTAGTAAAAAGGGCATAAAATGTTTGGATCATTACATTATTACCCCTTTTAAAGAATTTCATCCTCAAAATTCCATAAACTATTATCTTCAAGTTATTTGTCTCTGAGATAGCTTCTTGGTGCATGCATTTTCCTTTAGGACTTTGAGTAAGAAAATACTTTTGCTTTATCCCATATATCTAATATCCAATACCTCAAGTGAGTCAATAAGTAAAGAACTTTCTCCTTGAAATTCTTTTCATGATACCTTGCAACCAAATCTAGGCACATCCTCAATTTATCATTTTTATAGTTCCTTCTACAAGGCCTTACATATAAGGGCCGCTTTTGCTGCGTACTCTGATACATAGCTCCATACTTGCAGTTTAACAATACTAGTTTATAGCTGTAGTTCGTATAGCTACAAATCCTTAGTTGCTCATACTTCTCTAATCAGATAGTCTCCTCAGATGACCATATTCCCCTACTCATGTACAAATTACTCCATACTTCTCTGATACTATATTCACTTATTTCTTGTCTTTCATCTTGAATAGTTGAGGATAGTCTCCTTTGTCTTTTGTTTCCCATCAAATGACTTATTATTTGAGTTTTCGCTATAAGTGTTGATTGTACCTTGCTAATAAGAATCCCAAAATCTTAACTCTTTCTATCAAGTCTCACTTGGCTTATATGTTTGTCACGAAACTTTAATGATCGATACTATATTACTTCTCATTTCTTAATATCAAAGTTAATAGTTTTCTTCATACCAACTCCTTTAGTTGGAAAGGTGTTTAACTACTAGTCTCCAAACTTCATAGTTCAACTATTTTTACCTTTCATATGTGCCTTGCTTCATCAACCAATTATTTGTATTCAACATAGAACCATGAGAATAAATTAGGTAGCATCATCTTTTAATGATACCAATACATACTACAAATAAAACCTCTTAACTATTATTAAATTCCATCAAAGAATTTTCTCCTCGAAGAATTTATTCAAAAACTTGTCGAAGGTTAATGGTCGATTCATCATCATGGGTCACATACTCTCGTCCAGAGGCCTATCTCACTATTCATATAAAATTGTCATTAGGATTTCCAACAATGTTCCTACTCATGCCAAAAGTCTCTTATTCATAGCCGAGTACCCTTACTAGGTCATGATTGAATCCTTTGTCACTATCCTCTTTATCCTTTCTTTGCTTGATGATTTTATTCGTAACCTTTCAGTCCAAAAGTTCTATACTTGATCTAGTAAGGTTAGTCCTTAAGAAATTCCTTCAATTGATACAACTAACTTTTTGTTTAAAGGCAATTTAACATTAGAAATTTCCTTATAATGTGCTAGCTACTTCAATTTTTCTCCTTCCATTTCTTATATCAATATGCTATTCAATCTTCTTTGAAGGCTTTATCATCAACCATTCAGTCTTAATTGTCAGGAGGCATCATTATAAGTAGTGATTTTCCCAATTCCTCAAATTTTATCTTTCAAGTGTCCCCTCATACTTAGCTTATCACAATAATTCTCATGCAATAGCTATTATATCAACAAGTTTGAAAAACACTCAAGTAAGCATGGAACATTTTCTTAGATATAGAAAGAGAATTTATTCGATTACCTGTTGATCTCTTTCCAGATATATAGGTTATAAGCTCAAAGGTCTCTAAAACAATCGGTGCTTATCTGCATTTCTGTTCAATCCAAGTCAGTAGCATCTTTCAAACCCAAAGAAATTTCTATGGTTTGTCATGGTATTTATTAAGGTTTGGAAAAACTTTGGGCATTGGTTTAGATTGCTCCTGTCTTAGTTGCTACTGTACTCATCATACTCGTAGCTCCTCCATGATGTAGCTTAATCAACTGACCTCATACCCTTAATTGACTTAGTCTAACAAGTAACGTCTTTTAGGGAAAACTCACGTCTAAATACTTATAACATTCCTCGGAGTATATAACTTAGACTACTGTCTAATAGATACTAACATATTTGATTAATTAGGGTGGGATACCTTTATTCAGTCAACATTACTCCAAAGGTAATAACTAAATAATGTCCTTAAGATACTTGCTCTTCCAATCTTCTTCTAAGACATCATATTGATCCTTGATGATACCCTAGTTGCTAAAAAACAAATGGACAAGTCGATGTCCCATCTTGTTTCCTTTTTTAGTATAACTTTATTTAATCATATAGTGGCAAGGTAGGATATCATCAACTTTTCCTTTTTATGGACTACATCCACTAGTGTTCCTCATAAGCTAATGGATCCGATAAGATTCTAATTACAACAATTGATATAGACATCAAACCACTTGTAGAATTTAATTTCTAGTGGATCATCATTCTTCTTCGAAAATTTCTTGCAACATAATGTCATTAAATTCGATACTCTACTCAAAGTCTTAAATTCGACATGTATTTGCATTTAATTACAGTTGGGTTGTGAGCTGTGACTGGATAGACCTGGGAAAACATTTATGATTTCTGAAGTTTTTCAAAAACTACTTTGGTTGTTGTGAAAGCAAATGACACTCGGGGTTTTCAAAATGAGTTTAAAACTAAAGATTTTTCGCTGCATTGCATGGTTTTTATAAAATGTTTTTCAAATCGGGATCCCACCTTAGGAATTTAGATTTTTCATTTAAAAATTCATGAGAATACCCGGGTCATCGCAGTTGGTATCAGAGCCCAGGTTTTATCCTTTCACAGCCAGTCCAGCATGTCCAAGGGTCATAGAAAATAGAGAAAAAAAGAAGAAAGAAAAGAGAAGTACTATAAATAGAAGTAGTAGGATGACTACTTCAATTTGAGGATTACAATATAAATGCTCAAGGCATTTCACCATAAACCAATAGGTGAAAAAGGAGATGAGTCTAGCAAATACTTAGACATTGGATGGCTTAAATCTTATCAATAAGGATTGTTGTGCAGTGGTGCAAAGATGAAAGCTCATATAAGGATCATATTATGATGAGAATGATGAATGAAGATGTTAGTGAACTTGTTAGTAGATAGTTCTGACCTGTAATAGATTAATCTCACCAAAGATGAGAACATCGAAAAACCTAGATGGCTATCTTTCCATCACAAAGAATATCATAATATGAGCACACTATCACAAGGGATATGATATGAGTATGATAGGGGATGTAAAAGACTGACTTTGAGAAAATTTTGGTGATAATCCAATAAGGATGAGCATACAAGATGATACTAGGGGATAACTGTGACTTGTACTAGATCACAAAGGAATGGATCCTGAAGGACTTAGCTCAAATTTTGATAACTTCATAGGAGTCTTATGAAGAGTGACGTGCTATCTAATAATGACAACTTGAGTATAATGGAGGAGATCAGAAGATGTGTGCAATTGACATATTATGTGATTAAGAGAAACATAACACGAATATGATAGGGAAATGAATTCGACCGAGTTATCAAAAGATTTTGATGATAATACTAAGGATGATAATAGATTGATCCTAACATGAACTTGCAAGAAAAGTATAAAAACGTCACTGCCATTATTAAGATATTGTATGAATTTTATTGAGGCTATAGGCAATTGAGGATTTCAATGATCCTAAGATAGTTTAGAATTTTTGAGAAGCATTCAGTTTATCATACCTGTTAAGAAAAGGAGTAGATGCAGTATCGATTATATGCAACAAAAATAAATAAATAAATAAATGAGGATTTTAAAGAAAAGAAAGAAAGAGATAGAGATGTAACTACCAGTATTCAATGAATATTGAATATTCAAAAAAAGAAGATCATGACTTTATGGAGATACATACAAATTTTTCATCTTGAATTCGATGGGAAGGTCAAACCAATCAAATTTGAAGGAATAATACTAGTTGAGTTGGTATAAAAGAGAGAAAGCATATGGGGTTTAAGACTTTGAGTAGAGTGTCGAATTTCAAGAGATTATGCGGCAAGAAATTTTTGAAGAGGAATGGTGACCAACTAGAAATTAAATTCTACCAATGGTTTGATATCAATTAGATTCTTATTAGATCCATTAGCTTATGGGGAACACCAATTGATATAATCCATAAAAAGGAAAATTTGGTGATATCTCACCTTGCCAATAAAATATATTGAAAAAGGAATTAAGCCGGTACAGTGACTTGTCCATTTGTCTTCCTTCAGCAATTAGGGTACCATCAAAGATCGAATTGAGGTCTGCTATCAGAAATTTGGAAAAGCAAATATCTTAAGACCGTTATTTAGTCATTACCTTTAGAGTACTGTTGACTAAATAAAGGTATCCCACCCTAATTAATCAAGTATGTTAGTATCTATGAGTTAGTAGTCGAAATTATATACTCAGAAGGATATTATAAGTATTTGGACATGAGTTTTACCTAAAAGAAGTTACTTGTCAGACTAAGTCATTTAAGGGTATGAGGTTAGTTGATGAGGACAGTTGCAACTGAGATAAGAGAAAAAATAAGAAGTGATCTAAACCAATGTGAAAGATTTTCCAAACCTGAATAGATACCATGACAAACCATAGAAATCACTGTGGATCTGAAAGATGCTGATGACTTGGATTGAAAAGAAAGGTAGATAAGTACCGATCACTTTAAAGATCCCTGAGCTTACAACAAAGATATATCTAGAAAGAGATCAACAGGTAATCGAATAAAGTCTTTCTATGTCTAAGAAAATGTTTTATGCTTACCTGAGTGTTTTTCAAATTTGATTTAATAGCTTCAGCATAACTTGATGTAGTAACTATTGAACGAGGACTGCTATTATAAGCTAAGTATGAGGAGGCACTTGAAAGATAAAATAAGGAGGCACTTGAAGGATAAAATTTGAGGAATTGAGAAAATCACTACTTATACCTCCTGACAATACAGAATGCATGGTTGACGATAAAGCCTTGATAAAAGATTAAACAGTATATTGACATAGGGGATGGAAGGAGAAAAGGTGAGATGGCTAGCACACTATAAGGTGAAGATTTAATGTTACGTTGCCTTTAGACAAATAGTTAGTTGTTATGTGCATATACTAAGTATGAAAAATCAATTGAAGGAATTTCCTAAGGACTAACCCTACCGGATTGAGTATAGAACTTTTGGACTGAAAGGTTACGAAGAAAACCATCAAGCAAAGAAAAGACAAAGAGGATGATGACAAAGGATTCAACCATGACCTAGTAAGGGTACTCGGTGATGAATAAGAGACTTTTTGCTTTGCATAAATGGGAACATTATTGAAAATCCTAATGACAAATTGATGTGAATAGTGAGATAGGTCGCTGGACGAGAACATTTAACCCATGATGATGAATCGACCATTAACATTTGACATGAGTTTGGATAAAATCTTCACAGAGAAAAGCGTTTAATGAATTCAATAATTATGAAACTGGATATAGAGTTAGGACATTTTACTTTCGATATATGATAAGGTCCTCAATGGAAGATGCTACTAATTGGCTTTCATGATTTTATTTTGAATGTAACTTTGGTCGAGGAATCAAGTCACATATGGAAAATGACAGACAGTTGAAATTCGAACTTAAGCAAGGGTTTGGCTGTAGAGCACATGATACCATGTCAGTTATTGAAGTATCTTGGGGACAAATATAAAATATAAGAAGCAAAGTTAGACACAATAGAAAGAACGTAATTTTTTTGGACTCTTACTAATGACATATAACCAACCATTAGAAGGAGATGTGGATGATGAAGAGATCACTAGATGAAAGACAAGAAGAAAAAGGATTATCCTATGATATTCAAAATGAAATAGGATAAATAAGATCATATGATCTCAAAGAAGTATGGAGTGATTTACACATGAATAAAGAAGCATGATCCTACGAGGAGACTATCCTATAGACGATGAGAAAAGTATAGGCATCTAAGGATTTCGAGATAGATGAATTACCGCTAGAAACCAATATTGTTAAACTGGCACGTATGAGAGTATGCAGTGAAAGCAGCCCTTATAGGTAAGGCCTTGTAGAAGGAACAATAAAGATGATAAATTGAGGTTGAGCCTACATTTTATGCCTAAGGGGAGAATGCATTCACCAAGAAGTTATCTAAGAGACAAAATACCTTGAAGATGATAATTTATGGAATTTCGAGGACGAAATTCTTTTAAGGGGGTCATAATGTAATGCCCGAGCAATTTACGCTATTTTTAACAAAAATTGGACATTCTATACGAAATGAACTATGTTCAATTTTTACCTTATTTAAAATAGTAAATGAAGGAATTTGTCAGGAAACTTATACCATTAGATTCTACTCAAAAAATGGAATCCAACGCCTCAAAGAACACCGAAAACAGAGTTCGTATGAAGAAGTTACGGCCGTTTAAAGATCAGGAGCAGTTCTGTAATTTAAACAGAAAACGAAAAAGAACGAAAAACGCAGGGGGCCATTTTGGGAATGGCACCCCCTGTCGTCTTCCACCTCCAGATTTCTCCAGAAACCCTCCTCTCACGATTTTTCCAGAAAACACAGGGGAAATGGCGGCACTGCCATTGAGGGGCACTGCCTTCTCCCCTCTATAAAAGCCTCATCTCCCCCCTCATGAAAACACGATTTTTCGGCCATTTTGAGACTGGGGTTTCCGACAAAATCGAAAACCCGTCTCAACCCAGTATTCATGCGTTTTCTGGCAACGGCCAGGCCCAAGTCAGGTCGGCCATTCTCCCCATTTCCCTCTCTTCTCTTTTTCCAATCTTGGCAATGGGGTTGTTACCTTCATCGAGTTTTTCGACGATAGAGGGTTTCAGAACCAGAACGAGGGTTCTACCATCGGCAATAGGTGCTCCAAGGCTATCCAGGTAAGCCGGCTTTCCCTCTCTCTTTGGTTCTTCCACCTTTCAAGCTAGAACTGTGCTGGATTTAGCATTTTCAGCAGGTTTTCCAACTGGTCTTCCTGGCCGGAAAACGTCCCAAGCTGGTTCCAACCGGCCCTACATGAACAAGGCGTCCCAGGGATGCCATGCTCCATGTACGCCTGGGACATGGTCCCTGGGATGGGTTCCGGGCGTACGACAGTGCATACACTATCCCAGGTGTGGCCTTCTGGTGCGCGCGCCACATGGGGCATGGGTCCTAGCTTGACCAGGATGCACGGGGTGCCTTGGGAGCTGAGACAAGCCATGCTACACCAAAGGTGCATCCGTGCAACGCCATCCAGGATGCATGTCATAGTACATCGCTTGAGCATGTATGTGCGCATGCAAAACGCAGTCCTTGGCACGGCCTTTGGGAGAGCACGCACGTGAGGCGGTCGCAGTTCAACCAAGATACACAGGTGTCCCAGGAACTGGGACACGCAAACTTTATAAGACTTTAAAGTTAGGATCAGAGGACAATTTACAGAGTTTAACTATTAAATAGTAGATCCATATCATGGGATCTAGCCTGACAAAGAATTAGGCAAGGACCATGGACCCTAAAAGGCAGATCTAGAGATCTAATGTCTAAATAAAATGAAATTGATAAGGACTCCTTGTATTCATTCATACCCAAGAGTTTATAAATGAGACCCAGGGACGGGTTGAGTGATAAAGGACGCGACTCCAGTAGACTTTGAGGTAGGTGCTCTATCGCTCCTAGACTTTTAAAAAGAGCCATGATTGTTTTGAGATTGCATGTTTTAAGTATAAGTTATATGACTTGTTTAATCTTATAAACGAATTCAGCATGCATATGACAAATACATTATGCATAGACATGTTTTGCAAACAATTGCATATATTGCATGATTTGTGAGCATTGAGTTCTTGAAAAATTGCATGTCCTTGAGGGTTACCAAAAGACATTGGGTAAGCAGTTGTGAGGGACCCAAAGACGACAGGTTTTGAAAAAGAGGTTTTCGCTTGTTTGATCTTATATGATTTGGGCTAATAAGCTCATGGGCGCTATACCGAGAGGTCTAAGTTGGCCTCCAGCCTCTACCACTATTAGGTGGAATGGGTACCATGCCCAAAAAGGGCAATGTCCCTACGTTGATTGCATGTGGTATAGGGGGCTACCACTGGTGTCACAGCACTGGGTCAATGTGTCATATGCCCCGTGGAGGCTATGAGGCTGTGTCCTTAGGTACCTAGGGACCACACGATGGCGAGGTCGTGTGCATAGTTGGGCCCTATGGTTTGAGGATTTACTTGCAGTGCATATGGCATGACATGAGGTTGGTCGACCATACCATATATCCATGAGTTGGATTTAGTGGAGCATCTTATGCATATCATTATGTTTATGATATATATATGATACTTTCAACTTGGATTATGTGATTTCTTTAAGTCATCAGCATTCCAATTCGACAATGGTTTTTAATCTCGATATTGAACATGAGTGTTCAAACATGCACATGTTTTGAAAGAGCATATGATTTTAAACATAGCATGCATTGTAAAACTATTAGTGATAGACTCCTGCTGAGTATAGTATATACTCACCCTATCCTTAACATTTTTCAGGATAGTTCCATTCACGAGTAAAGGACACCTATGTTTGTGCTACGAGTAAGAAAAATCAAAAGGAGACAATTGTACATGTAAGTAAACACTCTACCCTTTGGACTTGTATTTGCATTTAATTACAGTTGGGCTGTGAGCTATGACTGGATAGACCTGGGAAAACATTTATGATTTTTGAAGTTTTTCAAAAACTACTTTGGTTGTTGTGAAAGAAAATGACACTCAGGGTTTTCAAAATGAGTTTAAAACTAAAGATTTTCCACTGCATTGCATGGTTTTTATAAAATGCTTTTCAAATCGAGATCCCACCTTAGGAATTTAGATTTTTCATTTAAAAATGCATGAGAAAACCCAGGTTGTCACATAAATAATCCTCTAATCCTAACTTTTATAGTCTCATTAGGTCCACATCATTGGTACGAACGCAATAGTTTTTTCAGATCATCAATTGGAGTTATATAGCCTCCTTAATTGGGTTTTTGGTGTCGTGCATCAATGGACAACCTAGATGTGTCAATTAAGCCCTGCGCATCATGCTTCCCAGGATGCACGGTTGCCCTGGTCGAACCTGGACCCACTTCCGCACATCGTGTGTGCCTAAAGGCCACGCCAGGGACTGCGTTCACATGCACATGCATGCCCAAGTGACGCTCGATGATGCAGGCCCTAGATGGCGTCGCGTGGACTCATCTTTGGTGCAGGTGTGATGCGCCTTGGCTCCTGGGGTGCTCATGCGTCCCGGTCGAACCTGGGACTGCACCCGCACTTGGCGTGCACGCGAGGACTACCCCAAGGAGCACGTTCACCATGTGCATCACGGGGTCCGTCCCCGTGACAACTAGGTTTCTACGGGTTTCAGATGGAACCCATCTTCTCCAATTTCTACAGCATTTCCTAGCCGGAAAAGCCTAGATCTAGCGTGGATTTGGACTAGAAAAAGGGGAAACTAAAGACGAAAGGGTGGGGGGCTTACCTAGGTGGTTTGGAGAGATGCCCATCGCCAAAGGTGGTTCCCTCTTTCCATTTTCATCTGTTTGAGTCCTAGGATGTCGGCCCAAAAAAAGGAAAACCCAGTTTTTCTGTGAGTCCAGGGAAAAATGGGGAAAAAGGGGAAAGGAAAATGGCTGGCCTGAAGGACTTGGCCGTTGCTAGAAGTTGCAAGGAACTGGAGGAGGAGTTTTTACGATGTAAACCTCACCGGAACCCTAGCTCAAAGCAGCCGAATTAGGAGGAGAAGAAGATGATTGGTGAAGAGGGGATGGGCTTTTTAAAGAGGGTGAAAGGCGGTGCTGCCCATGGTGGTGCTGCCATTGTTGCCGCCTTACAGAGGCAGTGGTGGAAGCCTCTCGAATGTCAGCTAGAGGGGGAAGAAGACGGGGGTGCCGTTATCAAAACGGCCCCCTGCATTTTTCATCTTTTTCTTTTTTTAAATGTTAATTACAAAAATGCCCTTAATCTTTAAATAGCCATAACTTCTTCATACGAACTCCATTTTCGGCGTTCTTTGAGGCGTTGGATTCCATTTTTCAAGTAGAATCTAATGACATGAAGATTTCTCACAAATTCATTTATTTCCTATTTTATATAATTTAAAACATTTAGGATAGTAATTTCCACATATAATTTCTAAATGTAGTAAAAAGGGCATAAAATGTTTGGATCATTACATTAGTGAAACCTTGGCCGATGAGGGTAGGCCAAGAGAGATGGCCGGCTTCTGGGCAAGTTGAGGGATTGAGAGTTAGTCCCACATCGCTAAGAGGAAAGTTACTAGGCTGTTGATAAGAGTGATGAGGACTTCCCTTACAACGAGGCCTTTTCCCCCACGGGAGAAGAACAAAACCGTACGGAGGCTGGGTGATATAGGCCGCAGTCTCCAAAGCAGACAATATCGTTGTAGGGTGTGGGCCCTCGGGCTGTTACAGATTTCCTAAGACACTAAGGGGACATGATATGATATGGGTAATTATAGATTGGCTAACCAAATTGGTGTACTTTATCCCAATCTAACAAAATCAATCTACTGATCGCCTATCTTAGTTGTACATTAAGGATGTTGTGAGTTTGCATGGGATACCACTGAGTATCATTTCTGATGGGGATAGTACTTTTACCTCATAGTTATGGAAGTTAGTGTAGAAGTCATTGGGATCTTCATTAAATTTTAGTAGGACTTTACACCCTAAGGCCGATAGCCAATCTGAATGGACAATTCAAACATTGGTGAATATAGTGAGGGCATGCACAATTGACTAAAAGGAGAATTAGGACAAGATCTTACCATTAGTTGAATTTGTATACAACAACAGTTTCCTCTTAAGTGTTCAATTTTGGCCAAAATACCCCTAGTTTAGCATTTAATTAGATCATCTAACTAATTAATTTGGTGATTTTTAGAAAGAATATGAATTTTAGCTTAAATTGGATTGGACATTGATGGCTTGAATTGTTCTGATTAGTGTCAAATAAAAATTCAACAATGCAGATTATCCAAAACGGCATTGAATGAACTAGATGACTCACAAAACAAGATGGGATGGTTTTCTAAAAGAAAATGACTTCTAATTAGAGGAAAGGGGATCATGGATAAGATTTCTTAAATAAGAGATCAACTTTGGAATGAAGAGTCACATAATTAAAGGGATAGAAGTTTCCTAGTGGGAAACTAACAATTCACCGTAAGGAAAGTGTAAGGAAAGCTAGGGTGAACAAAATTAGAAAGGCATCAAGGCTTTAAAAGGAGGAGGGCACTACTGGACTCGGGGAGATTTTTTTTATACTATTTTCATCTTGTGCATTCTATTCCTTTTGTTCATGATCTTCTTTTGTTTTCCTGTCTTTTCACTGTATTCTTCTTTCCCCTTACCTCCATGTTCTTCTCTATCACACCAGCCCAGCACCTCCCTCTCTCTCTCTCTACTTCATCTCCAATGCAAGCCCTCGGTAACCTAGTTCCGTCCCATCTCTTTCTCTGTTTTGCTCTATCATCACCCATCTCCTTCCAACTTCTCTCTCTCTCTCTCTCTCTCTCTCTCTCTCTCTCTCTCTCTCTCTCTCTCTCTCTCTCTCTCTCTCTCTCTCTCTCTCTCTCTCTCTCTCTCTCTCTCTCTCTCTCTCTCTCTCTCTCTCTCTCTCTTGTTTTACCTACCGCACCACACTCTCCTTCACTGCTCACCCTTCTTCTCCTTCTATTGCTCACCAAGCTTCACCTCTCTATTTTCCTTCTCCAGTACATCCCATCCTCTGATCAATTTCACCATAGTACATGGATCGAATAGCATCTAGACACTGTGCTGACCAGCTTATTGAAGCCGGGCTGCACGAACCAGGATGCTTGCTTAGCTCCCTTCTCTATCTCTCTCTCTCTTTCTGCTCAACAACTAGCGCAACACCAATCCACCAGCAATGTCGGTTAACTCCAATCACCGACACAGACCGTTACCCACACTTCTCCTCATGCTTTATCTCTCCCACTCTTATTTTTGTTTCTCTCACCTCTACCCTCTCTTTCAATTTCCTCATCTCTTTGTCACCAACCCCTCTCTATCTCCCTTCTCTCTCTTTCTTTCCCTCCCCAATCCAGACCCCCACACCAAGTCCACCTCCTCTGTTTTCACTCTCTGCTTCTCTCTCTCTCTCTCTCTCTCTCTCTCTCTGCACCTCTTTCTAATGGTCATGTATTGACTATTAATCATAAGGAACAAAACCAAGCACACCTTTATGTCTTGCAAAACATTAATTTCAATGAAGTTCAGCCATACATTGAGTAAGTAACTAATGCTCTCTTTGGTTTCATTCATGTCTTCCTATGTGTGTGTGTGTGTGTGTTGAAGGGTAATGGATTATTAATGCATGTATGACATATATAATTTTTATCTCTTCATTGTAGTCAGTACATGGACTTCCCAAAAGAGAGGTATACAAGAGATGCAAAGAAAGAGAAGTGGTTGCAAGATGAACACTATCGTCACTGCTTGGAAGGTATTTAATTATAATAAAATAATGCTTCATTCACTTAGTTGATTTGTAAGTAATATTATACATTAATCATCTCAAATAAGCAATATTATACATAGGTTTTAGAACAATGAGATGTTCCAAGTCATAGTATTTTTTAATCCTTGGGTTGGATGGAATTGGGACCTTGACTAGAAGTAATAAAGTATGCTAGATATGCCATCAATGGTTATTGCTTTCACACAAAAGACTGTGATAACTCAAGAGCACAATAAGGTAGCAATATTAGCTTAGTTGCTAAAGCTACTTTCTTTTCCAATTCAAAGCACAACAACCCAATTGCAACTAACAATACTTATTATGGGGTTATACATGAGATATGGGAACTAGATTAGACTTGTAGAACAATGGTTGTATTTAAGTACTATTGGATGGAATACAACAAAGATACCATCAAAACCAATGCCCTTAGTTTGACATTGGTTGACCTAAATAAGATTGGATATCAAAATGACTAGTTTATTTTGGCATGTAAAGTGAAATAGGCATTTTATGTACAAGATGGACATGATATGAGATGATCAACTATTTTATTAGCCTCCCCAAGGGACTTTTATGATGAAGATGACCTAGGTGACATGACAATTGATTGCCCTTCAATACTACATCAATACTATCAATTGATCTAATCAGGAAGGATGAGATGGATTATGTGTGTGATGCTAATGAGGAGGGCACTTGGGTTGGATCAGATTGTATATGGGGGGATATTTTAAAATGTTTGTAACATCTGATGTATAAATTGAATTAATCAATTAACTTACATATCATGTGTCATGCCAATCACGAGTTATACATCAAGGAAATAAGGGATGGGGATACCCTCTACTCTTCACGGGTTACTAAGATTTTCAAAATTCAGAGAATAGTGAGAACTATTTTAATACATATAAAATGGTTATTTATAAGCTGTCCTATATTAGTCAAATAAAATTAACCAGGAGATATTGGTGGGAAAGATTTACGGGTAATGTAAGACAATTAGGAGAAATCGTCCTATATTAATGGGAATATTGGACAGTTTTCTCACAACCGTCATATATTATTAGGTTAATATAAGATAGTTTTAAGAAACCCATCCTATATTCTTGTAAATATAGGATGATGCTTTAATAACTATCATATAAATTTACTTTAAACAATTGTACAATATAAGATGGCTTTAGAAAAACCTTCCTATATTTACCATCAAATAGAAGATGATTTTCAAAAAACCTTCCTACATTCACTTAAATATAGGGTGGTTTTTATAAAATCGTCCTATATGCATTGGAATATAGGACTATTTTTATAAAACCATCTTATTTTCTAAGAATATAAAATGGTTTTTGAAAACCATTCTATATTTACATGAATATAAGATGATCTTCTAAAAATCAATCTACATTCATGTAAATATATGACGGTTTTCAAAAAATCATCTTATATTCATTGGAATATAGGATGGTTTTCTGAAATCATCCTATATTAAGATTTTTATTTAAACCCCCATAAAAAAAAATCCCTAATGAAAATATCAAAAAACCCTCTCCCTCATCCAGATCAAAACCATTGAGTAGGATGAGAAGAAGAAGAAGAAGAAGTGGGGGGGGGGGGAGGGAGAGAGAGAGAGAGAGAGAGAGAGAGAGAGAGAGAGAATGTATGCACCCCACCTCAATGCAAGGAAAGAGAGAGAAAAGGAGGAGGAGGAGGAGGAGAAGAAGAAGAAGAAGAAGAAGAAGAAGAAGAAGAAGAAGAAGGAGAAGGAGAAGAAGAAGGAGAATGGAGAGAAAGAGAACACGCGCAATGCCAACTTATTCATCACCATTTTTCTCCCTTTAGGTAGGCTCTCTCTCTCTCTTGAATTTCTTATGTTCATGCTTTTGTTTTTCAAGATTTGCCACTTGTAGTAATTTGCACAAGTAGTAACAGTATATTGTTTATGTTCTAGAGAATTGTGCATGATTTCCTATGTCGTTAATCAATGGAAATCTATAAAATCTATCATGCTAGATAGGGGACATTGGGAATAAGAACACCCAAGTCTTAGATTTTCAATTTTCATTGAAAAAGGCTTCAAACTACTAGCTTAGAGTCTGCTACTTGTCATTGTTCACGTAAATAGTAATAGTATTTTGCTTTGGCTCTAAACAACTTTGTGCATAATTTTTCATTTTATTAATTAATGGAAAACTTTAAAATTGATCGTGCTAGATAGAGGACATTGAGAACAAAAAGACCCAAGTCATAAATTATCAATTTTCATTTCAAAAGGCATCCACCTACTCACTTAAAGTCTGCTACTTGTCATTGTTCGCATGAATAGTAAGAGTATTATGCTTAAGTTCTAGACAACTTTATGCATAATTTCCTGCTTCATTAGTCAATAAAAAACTTTAAAATTGATCATTATAGAGAGAGAGGATATTGAGAATAAAAAGGCCCAAGTCTTAGATTTTCAATTTTCATCCAAAAAGGCATCCAACTACTAGCTTAAACCCTATTACTTATCGCTGTTTGCAAGAACAATAACAATATTTAGCTTAGGTTCTAAACAAATTTATGCATGATTTCTCACTTTTTTTATCAATGAAAATCTTTAAAATTGATCGTAGTAGATAGAGGACATTGAGAATAAGGAGATCCAAGTCTTAGATATTTAGTTTTGATTCAAAAAGGCATCCAACTACTAGCTTAAATTATGTTACTAATTGTTGTTCATGTGAATAGCAACAGTATTTTACTTAAGTTCTTAACAACTTTGGGCATGATTTTCCATTTCATTAATCAATGAAAATATTTAAAATTGATCATGCTAGATAAGGGACCATGAGAATAAGAAGATCCAAATCTTAAATTTTCAATTATCATTCAAAAAGGCATCCAACTACAAGCTTAAAATCTGCTACTTATCATTGTTCACTTCAACAATAATAATATTTTCCTTAGGTTCAAGACTTGAATTTTTCTTTAATTTATTGTGTTTTTTATTGATAAAAAGCATTGATTATGTTATAATTTGTGTTAGTAAGAGTTTATTATTACTTTTTTACTTTGTTTCTGCTATGATAAATTATGAGGGTGTGATGAGACGGAGTCTCTAAATATATTCTATTATTTAAATAAATAGTTTATTAGGTGAATTGCATCACCTGCATTAAATGCGTAAGTTCAAAAAATACGGGAGACTTTGTCAAATTTTTACTGGACTGTGAAAAAAAAAGTCTCTAAAATATAGGCTGTTACATATTTTAAACTATTTGTTATTGCTATAAAAGTATTCAGTAGATTCTAAAGAGTAGTCTTAATTAGAGCATGTATGGAGCCCCAAAATCATCTTAACTATATGACTGCTTATGCTATTTTTGGGATAATTTTTATTACAAATTTTAGGACCTTTTTAGCACTATTAGTCAAGAATTCATATCTAATTCTAGTGTTACTCTACTAAGACTTAATTTTTTTAATATCTGTCCTATTTACGTATACTAACTATGCACTTACTAGGTGGTTTTTTCTAAGCCTATTTATATGTTCTTGTAAAGAAGTTAGATTTTGATCTCTATTGTTTAGCTTATCAATGTTGTATTAGAGACTATTGTAGAGAATTTTATGCTTTGTTTCTTATGTTATTTATGATGGTTAAGTTTCAAATTTAACTATGAGTATGAATAGAAAGAAAAAAAACAAATGAGAGAAAGGGAAAAGGAAAAAGGAAAAAGAAAAAAGAAAAAAGAAAAAATGTGTTGTATTAGAGACTATTGTAGAGAATTTTATGCTTTGTTTCTTATGTTATTTATGATGGTTAAGTTTCAAATTTAACTATGAGTATGAATAGAAAGAAAAAAAACAAATGAGAGAAAGGGAAAAGGAAAAAGGAAAAAGGAAAAAGAAAAAAGAAAAAAGAAAAAATGAGTTTGACTGCACTTGAATTTTATGTATTTGCTTATAATCTTTGCTCTAAAAATCTTCCTAATTGAACTTTGGTTATTGTTTTCTAAATGTATTGTTTTCACTTGTATAGGAAACATGGAACATGAAGAAAGTGAGCATCATGAAGAACAATCCAACATATGTAAACCTATTAAGAGGAAGAGCCGAGGGCCAAAAAATTGGAGCATATCTTAAGAGAAAGTCAAAGTGAATAAAAGAGACGATACAATTTAACAGTAAAGGGTAGGGGATAGGTGGCAATGCCCATTCGTACACCAGTTTCATTTGGTACACTATTAGAAGCATGGTGCCAATCATAATGACTAATTGGATACATATTTCACCATCAATCAGAGATGCAATATGGGGAATGGTGAAGGTATGTAAATGCTTGTTGTTAAATATAAGATACAATGTTCCTTTTCTTATTTTATTTCAAATAGACTAAGGTGCTTGTTTTTACTTTGTATTATGCCTTTGACACCTCTGATGAGTGCAAGAAGAATGCTCCACATGGAGTGGGCAAGCAATGGATGAAATGGAAGAGTGAGCTTTCAAGAAAGTACATACTTCCAAATGCTCATGATCTGTACAGACTCCACACTATCCTTGAGCTGTACTCTAGCATCATTGATCAGGATGCATGGAATCAGTTTGTACGGATCCTCCTGTCTTTTGATTTTGAGGTAATTACCACTAGCCTTTGATTCTAATAATTATAAAAATTGATTGTGCTTAATTAAATATTCCTTTGATGTATAAGCAAAGCATATGAAAGGATAAATGGTGTGTGCAACTAATCATATGCAACAATGTCCCTGCAAGATTGGTTACGAACGATTAGAAGAATAAGAAGTAAGTATATGTGATAGTCCATTTCTATATAAATATACTTGACTTTTAGTTCATTAACTCTAAATTAATGTCTCTCTTAATAGAAAAAGAAGGTGGGACCATGGAGCCTATCAACTGCATCCTTCTCTGAAAAATTATGCATTCATAGGGGCATAACTTCTAAACTTTCACTGATGAAAATGCTACCTTAGCTGCTTCAAAAATTGTAAGTGGATTTATGTGTCTATCTTTGTATTTCTTGAATTATATTATACATATGGAATTGAATGTGTTCTAATAATTACATGTGTAGGAAGAGTTGACACAAGAATGTGCAAATATAGGGACTTTGAGCAGCACTACTGCAAGGACGAGCACCCTAGCCTAGTAAGGGCCCAAGGCTGCAATATGGTTCCTTCCAAATTCTTCCATAAATCAAAGAATTCTCCAAAATTGGACATGGAAGAATGGAAGGACAATATGCTCAATGAGTTATACATGAAGGTAAAGAATGATTTCTATAATGACTTTTGGAGTTTCAAAGGTCCAAGTCAAGATGTTGTCGTTGACCCCTATCTAACAATGGGAGCAATCCTTTATCTGAAGAAGAGGTGGAGTAGCTCTTCGATGGAGATATCCCAATTAAGGAGGTATGTATTGTTATGTTTACCTTCTCAATGTTCAATTATCTAGTAATCTTCATTCATTCTTATGTATATGTTATTTCTTATTTGCAAGTAGGTTAGTGCATGCTATAGCTATATACAACTAAGAACTACATTGTTGTGGCTACATTTTACTAGGTTTTTTCTGTCATGTTGAATGGTAGGTCAATGCATCCACACACTAAGTGTGTGTGCATTACTACTTCCCTTCAACCAGATGCCCTCCTAACATTTCCTATAGAATTAGACAATATTCATACCATTGGGGATGCAATGGGATATCTTGTAGCTTGTCCAGAGAAGTATATCAAAGCAATGTTATCCATTATATGTATATGGTATCATAAACATCATGTTCAACAACAAATTTAAGGCCTTAGCTAAATTTTTAAATATTATATGCACCTGATGTAAACTAGAAGAAGCACTAGGCAACATTGAGGGGGACTCCTTTCCTGGAAAGAAATTCTATTGTAGCAATTGCCCCATCCCAAGTATTTATGTCTATTTTCATGATAAATTGAATCTCTTTATCTCTCTTCTTACATATATTCACTACTAATTTCTAAAAAATTGCATCCACGGTGTAGGATCAAGTGTAGGTTCCACCTAACATGCTTCCATTCCTAAGAGGACTGTATGCACTAATTAATGAAGATAAGGAAATCAACCTAGTAAGGATAGAGGTAGGTGTGCTTGCCCACAACATAATTAAGCTTCCAATCATGAAAGAGGACCTCCTAGCCATATGTAACATGGCTCAACTAGAATACACGCACATCATCATTTATATTGGGTATGTCATGTAATTGTTGTATTAAGAATTAGATTGACATTACTTGTTAACAAGACATGATAAGTATTTAACATTAAGTTTTTGTAGGTCTTTGCACGAAAAATTATAAAGATTAGAGGTCAAGAATGTTTATAGATTCCTTGATGCTACTATCATCTCCAAACCAAAGAAGCATTTGTCCAAGGAGAAATAAATAGAAGATATCATACTTAGGTTCTTGCATTGTGATAAGGGGCAAGCCTTGCTAATTCCCTTCAATAGCGAGTAAGTTATTACATGTCTTACGAAATTATGTCATTTCATAAACATGAATATCTATATAAGTTAACTTTTGATTGATTATGTATATACGTCCTATTGGATGTTGCTAACATTGGTTGTCCGTGGTGGGCATGCAATGTTTTTTTATTCTTGTGGAGAGCACACTTGAGGCCTGTTAATGGAAATCATCAATAAGTATGCCTTTTATTTATTCATTATAATATTTGGATAGTTGATAACTATCCTCTTTATTCATATCTAGCATATATGTATCGTGCAGGGTATAAATGGGCTGAGATGGAAAATATTAGCTACCCAATAAAACTGACTTGGAAAAAGGTCAAGGTAAGGTTCACTAGTTCTTTAGTATAAATTATAATTAAACTTGTAACTACACATGATATTTCAACCTTTTTTGTTGACTTTATTGTGTCATTCCCTGGACAACAATTTGATTGGTAGTGTGGGTATTACGTTCTTAGATATAAGGGAACCCTCATTCTTGAAAGGTTTACGATCTCCCAATTGAGAAAGGTAAGACAATTAATTGATTAATCACCATTCTTATAGTTTTCTACATTTCTTAAATGACTCCAATAATGAATGTCTCAATTGATTTAATATTGGTTGTCTTGTAAGTGGATTTAGGAAGCAGGAGTTACTCACAATTAGATCTAGATGACATCAGAATGGAATGGACTAAATAATTTTTGTGTTTTAATTTGTAGATCACTGATGTTATTGAACATAAACATTTTTATCAATGAAATATAAAATAGAATTGCATTTATATAGATGTCTTCCTTTCTTTTTATTAAAGTCTATGTTTGCTTTGTTTATTTCAATGAGCAAAGTATATGGAGATGTTCAATGTAGATTGTTGGAAAGTGTTGAATATGTATGTGCGTATTTTGTAGAATGATTGTAGCCTACATAAGTGAAGTGTTGAATTATTTTGCGCTATAGAAACTACAAGAACAATGTACAAACAGAAACCAACAAAAGCATACACAAATGGTGTAGGAAGTATATGCAATATAGGACTATTTTTGGTCTTGTAAAACTATCCAAGTATGAGATGATTTTTGAAAAAATATCCTACATTACATAGCTTTATAAGATGGATTTTAAAAACCAGCCTGTATTACACAAATTTATGAGATGGTTTTTGAAAAACTATCTTATGTTACAATGCTTTACAAGATAGTTTTTCAAAAATAATCTTATATTACACAGCTTTATAAGATGATTTTTTCAAAATTGGCCTCTATTATCCAAAATTTATAAGATAGTTTTTGAAAAACCATCCTCAATTACACAGCCTTATCCAAGATCTATAAGATGATTTTTAAAAATCCATCCTATATTACACAACTCTAGAAGAAGGTTTTTGAAAAACCATCTTATATTACACAACTTACATAGCTTTATAAGATGGTTTTTCAAAAATTGTCTTATATTACATAGCTTTATAAGATGGTTTTCAGAAACCATCCTAATATTACATAGCTTTATAAGATGGTTTTTAAAAATCATCTTATATAATTCCAGCTTTATAATATGATTTTTGAATACTACCTTATAATACTTTTAATATAAAATGGTTTAAGAGATCATCTCATATTTGTTTTCATTTTATAATACGGCCCAGTATAAGGCAGTTTTTAATTGTCTTCTATATATGTTTTTAACCATCTTCTAAACCACTCTTTGTAGCTAATTTAATGAAACTTTGGCCCATAAGATCGCCACAACTCCTTTTGCCAAATTTACCTCACACAAAACAAGTAAGACATGTTAATTTGTGAGGAATTAGGAAAATATACAAGAATGATGAAAAAATATTAATCTAAGGCTTTCTAAAACTATGACTAAAGATAAACAATCTAAATAGAGATCCAACCACAAATCCTTTGCAACTCCTGGGCATGATGCCAAAAACTTGGTGTAGCTTTAATATTACTCCCAATCACACAAATCAAAGTAATATCACGAGTGAGAGAGGTTGTTCCCACAAGGAATATCACAAATTTGCATGTTGGATGGATCTTATTCAAAGTTCTTAACTTCAGTCAAAGAGAGTGATTCAATTGGATTTAAATTTAAACTAGGATATTAAATGACAAAAGAAAGAAAATATGCATAAAATTAGAAACTACAATTCATAGAAACTTTGTAAAATTAAACCTATGCAATGGAATTAGAAACTCACCTAACAATCATGCATTCAATTAAAGGAAACTAATACAAGACTAGAATGAATGAAACTAGGAAACTTAAACTAAAGGAAACTTTGCTAATTTAACACTTTTTTAAACCTAAACTTTTTAAAAATGAAACTTTCCTAAACTCAAAAAGAAAATGTTTAAAAGCTAAGCTAAGATGAAAAAAACTAACTAAAAAATGTTAAACTCAAATTCAACAATCAAACAAAGCATAAATCAAAGGAGGAATCACCCAAGTCCCATGCGCATGATACATGGGATGGTGCGCATGGTTCTTGGGGTCAAAGATGGATTAATTTTATGAATAAAAAATAAAATAACGTGAAATCTAATCAAGTCATTTAACAACTAACCTAAAAATCTAAATGGTTTCCTAAGAAATCAAGAAAATAATATGCATTGGCCACTAGAAACAAAGCATGAAAATTGAATGGAAAATTTCCAAATTTCAAGAACTTAAGAGCTTCAAATCAAGCCAAGCATGGAAAACAACCTAAGTAGCAGTTTTTGTGCAATATAATACTCAAGATATAAATTACTTTAATACTAGAAACAAGAATTAACTAGAGACTTCAAATAGCTTTATTGAATCAAAGGCAAAATACACGTAAAATGGTGCATTTAGTACATATAAATGAATCTAGAAATTGCGCACTCTTCATGAACTCAAACATTAATTCAAATCAAAGCTAAAATACAATGCTCTAAAAACTAAAATAAGATAACATGTTAGTTACACCTAAAAGAGAATGGACGGATGGAATGATAGAACTAGTTAAGGCAAAGACAGCTAAAGCTGGCTCTCAAATTTAAGCTAAAACTTGGAATTCAAGGGAAATCAATTATTCAATCTTTTCCCTCTCTTGGCTGTCACTATCGGAGGAGAAATAACTTGAATCTTGGATAAATAATCAAGAAGAGATAAGAAGTTTGAAGCAAAGAACCAAGGGAAAACAAGGAAGATTTATGGGTGTGAAGCTTAAGCAACAAGACAAGAACAAAGCAAACTATGAAAGCAAGAAAGTAAAACCAACTACTAACCTAGAATTGAAGTGCCAAAAAAGATAAAATACTTAAAAATACAAAGGAATAATAGCACAAAATAAATCCAAAGGCCAAAGCTCCAAAAGATCCCAAGCTAAAGTGTTATTTTCAATGTTTTGCTACCAAACCTCTAAGTAAAAAACATGGAATTCATATGATTTATAGAGGGCTAGGTTGTCAATTGAATGAAGGCTTAATCTAAGAATGGAAAGTGGATCTAGATCTAGGGTTTCAATGAGGGAAAGTGAGGTGGAGGAATGAGGTAAGCAAGGGACATCATGGTGAGCCAAGGTGGCTGCAATGTAATGAGAAAGTGGGGAGGCATCACCTTCTTAGGAAGGTGGCTTGGATCTCCTTCCCTTCTAATTGAATGGTATTTTGGTTGTTGAAAAGAGAGAAAATTAGAAAGGAAAATGGTAGAAAATATTGGCAAAGATCTAGGGTTTTGATGTGCTTTGATTTGAAGTACATCTAGGGGTTTCCTAATTAGGAAATCACCCAAAATGCCAACTAAGGGGAGGCGTCATCTTCTTAGGATGGTGGTTCCCTCCTTAAACCAAAAACATGGAACCCTAGATGAGGTTGGTCGAAAGGATAAAAAAATAGAAATCAAAAGTGGGTTTTGTCTCTTGATTGGTCCTCCTATGCATGATTATCTTACCTTTTACAAATATCTCTCAAAATCCTTCTAGTTATTCCTAGAAGATCACACTTTTAACATAAGATAATTTGTTAAAAAGTATCCTCCAATAGTGTGACTCCAAGTGGCATGTATCCATGTGGCTTGATGACTCACTTTGATGGCTTAATTGGCTAACTCCCTTGGCTTTAATGTTTGAATGTCTTGTTTCTTTAGGTTTCTTAATTGGACTACGAAACCTCATGCATGGCTCTAATTATCACGCAAAGTGGTGGAAATGCATGGCTTTTTACATGGACCATTTTAATTACCTTTGATGCTTCCATTTCCTTTTATTGTTTGCCCTAAGATGGTCTTGAAGCTTGATCACATTTTTTATTGATGCCATTTAGGTTTTGGTTTGACTTTTGATCTTTATCTTCAATTCTCATCTGAATCAATCTTGGCCTTTGGATCACTTGTCAACACCTACAAAATATGAAAAAGACCAAACTAATATTGGAAAATTATGATGATTTGCATACTTACTCTGGATTAGCTCCTCCACCTATAAAATATCAAAATTTTGAATTATTAGGTCAGAAATGCATGTGTTACAAATTTTAGAAAAATCATAGAAATAATATTATATTTTATCACACATGGTCCACTAATTTGATACTTTTTATACAAAATTGAACACTAATCATTAGATGAAAAAAAAATTCTTTCACTTATTTATAAAGTGCACATTGTAGCTCTTCTTTGTTGAAATTAGAGAAGTATTCCTATGTGAGATCCTCTTCACAAACCTCTATGGAGGAGACCATCAGGAAGTGGCTCTTGAGGACAAGAAAAAGGCTACAAAGTGGAAGGATTGAACTTTAGTACTCACCACATTGCTACCTAATTTGGTATATGAAGATTGCTTGATATCAATTAATTCATGATAGGCTTTAAATTTCATGTTGATTTGCTTGGAACATGTACAAACAGTAGCAATAGAAATACAAAGTAAAGAAAGAAATGTTTCCATTCGATCAAAGAGAGAATGCTTCTCTTGTAATCGAAAAAAATAAACATGAGCAAGAAAAACAAAATCATGTTGCTAATTGGGGACCACCAAGAACCATAGTACATTAATGCAATGAATGAAATTCATGTATGATTTATGCTTTGTTTATGTGGCATAATGTGTGTTAATACTTTGTTGCCCCAAAAAAGCAATTGAAAAGAGGTTGATTACTTTGAAGCCCATCTTCCACTTATCATGAGATGACTATAGCAATCAACAAACTATGCCTCAACATTCTTACCATCATCATTCTTATTCTTTCTTTTTTTCATTTTTCATTTGGTTGATTGGTTGTTTGACTGAAATTATACAAATTGTAAAGTCTGCTCTTGTACACTTTAGCCAAATTCTGCTTTGGAATTTGTTGTTCTCAATGTTTGAAAGATTTGAGGAAAAACCAAAAAATTAATCCTAATCTTTACCAAGATGCTTGGTAGCCTCCACTAATAGAATTTAATGCCCATCTAGCCAGTATTATTGATGGAGTGCAATTGTTAAGTTTTGTACTTGTATATATGGTATACCCCACTTAGACCCATTTCTTGCTCTGAGTTCTAGTTCATTGACACCCATAGTTCCAATGGAGTTTTTAATAGTTCCACCACTCAAGTCATCAAGTTTATTTTGAACCAGCCAAGTGGATTGTAAACAACTTTGGCTTGGGCTTGATCATTTACCCAATAGCCCCTTTCCTTTTTTCTTTTTTTTTTGGATGGTAATCTTAGTGGAAAAAACAAAAATTAGAGTGAGAAGTTGCTATCAACTTTCACCCAACAGCCCATTGTCAAATGGCAATACCAACCCAACTCAATACTTACATAACTGCTCCATTTAAAAAATCCATGCTTCATGGATTTTGTCACTTGGACACCTTATTATTCTCAAAACTTTGCAACTATGCGACCCTAAGTTGCCCATTTAGTCAGCCCTCCAATACACTCTAATGCAATAATGATGCACATAAACACCCTGACCAATCAACTGAAGTTACACACTCTGTTTACAGGCAACCAGCCTAACCTTTTATTCATGCTAGAATACAAGGATTTAGCCTTGGCTCAAACACACGATGCCCCTTTGTGCACCTAAGCATTCATTTAAATAGGCTGCAATAGTAACTATTTGGTGGTTACAATCCAACCACTCTAGGTTTTATTGCCATTCGTAGCTTGGCAACTTGCTTATAATCATATGGAAGCATCTTCTTGTGATGCCACATAGTAAAACTATCCATAATTGGTTTAGGAGGCTTCTCTCCTTTATGCCATGTGTTAGGAACTGTCAATAACTATTTTGAAGCCACCTCTTCTTTGTTTCATGTGTTAGAATCATCCATAACTATCTGGATCCAGATGCCATAACCAACTTTATACCACTTGCTATAACAACTTTATGCCACATAACATCGTGCCATCCCACCTTGTCCTTAAGCCCAAGTCAAGCTCTAATATTTAAGGTTTGCAAGAGTGCAAGATGCCACCACATGCATCCCTCATCAAGTCAGAAGCAAAGGAGCTGACAAACCAACTTAACTAGAAGGAGTCAACATCCTCGTTGAGATAAATTGAAGGTATTCCTCTACTTGCTTTTCAAACTATAACAACATAGTATCCTTCTCCTAGCTTGCTTCACTTTATGGGCTATCCTTTCATTTTAGTAAGTAGTTTATCCACCTATTTTTCCTACTTTGACCTTGCATTTTGTGATCAAGTATATGATCTACTTTACACTCCATCTGTTTTATGATTGTAGAAGAAACTTGCTTGGATTAAGTCCTTATAACATCTTGATCCTCAAGGAAATTTTTGATGCAAATAACATGAAATGTGGGATGAAATTTTAGTGTACCTGGTAGCTTTAGCCAATAAGCAACATTACCAACTTTCTGCATCACCTCTAATGGTCCATCATATTTTGGAACCAATCCTCAATGTATAGTCTTACTATTGATTTTCTTCCAAATTTGGGGTGTTAATTTTAGTAATACTTTGTCCCCAACTTAGAACTCTAAAAGCCTCCTACCTTGGTCTATATATTTTTTCATGTCATGAATAATTTTCTCAAGGCTATCCCTTCCCTCATCTAAAATCTCTTATTTGACAAGACAAATCTATAATCTTCAGGACACCTATCACCTATATGCTACTTAACAATTTCATGCAGAGTGAGAGGCTGTTGGCCTATAAGCAACTCAAATGGATTCTTCTCGATTAAAAAGTTTTTATGTAGGTTGTAGGAGAACTACACCATATCTAACAAGTCCACCCAATTTTTCTAGCATGTTGTGACATAGTACCTTAAGTACTCTTCCAACAGGGCATTGATCTATTCTATTTGACCATCAACTTCAAGATGGTTTGCTTTAGAGAAATTTAGTTTGGATCCCATTTTGTTGAAGAGTTTTGTCCAAAACCTGCCTGTGAATCTTGAGGCACAGTCACTGATTATGTATTCTGGCAAACCCCAACATTTAATCAAGTTTTTGAAGAATAATTGAGACGCTCCCTTTACATAGCACATCAATGTTGCAGGGATGAAGATTGCATATTTTAGAGAGCCTTTTAAGAACAATAATAATAGATTGATAGTTGTTAACTTAAGGTAGTCCTCCGATAAATTCCATGGGCACACTCCTCCATGGTTGCTCTGGAATAGGTAGGGGCGGCAATAGTCATGCTTCTTTTTTCTCTCACTTTTGTCTTGTTTGGTGTGGCACACCAAACAAGACTTAACATAGGCTTCTACATCTTTTTCCATCTTTGGCCAGTACTAACTTGTGATAACAAAGCATGAGTTCTTTCAACTTCTAGATGGCCATCCCATTCAACATCATGGGTCCCCTTGAGTAATTCTCTATGTAATTCTCCATTAGGAACATAGGGCCTCCCTCCCATAGCATAGAGAATTTCATCCTCAAGATAATATCTCCTTGTAGAGCCATCTCTATTCTTCTTTAGAATTTTTACATAAGGGATATCATTTTTACAAACTTCCTCCATACATGAAATGAAGTCAAATTCGAGTTTGGAAAGGGCCACCACAGTTTCTACTGTCTGCTTATGACTTAATGCATCACCAGCATTGTTATGGTTCTTGGCTTTTGATGCCACTTGTAGTCAAATTTCTCCAATAAATAGAATTTGCTTAGAGGTCAATTTCTTTTGAGTTTGGAAATAAGTGTTAGCAAGATTGTCTACTAAAATAACAAATCTACTCTCAAGTATATAATGCTTCCATGTAAGCAAGCAATGAACTACAACAATGATCTCCAATGGCACGATCTGAGGCATCATAATGCACATCAAATGGGAGTTCAAAACATGGTAGCTACAACACTGGTTCAGACGTAACCACTTCTTTAGCATTTCAAAGGCTTGGTTACTCACATCGATCCACACCAACTTTTGATCCTTCTTCAATAAATCTATCAAGGGTACCACCTTCTTAAAGTAACCTTGGATGACCATTCTGTAACAATTAGCCAACCCAAGGAAAGATCATAATAATGGTAGGAATCGACTACTCGAGAATGGCTTGAACTATTTGTTTATCCATCCTTATCTTGCCTTCATTAATCTAATGCCCTATGAACCTCACATTTCACTTTTTTAATGTAGAGTTGGTACTATCTCAACCGATCCAATACCTTAGTCAAGTGCTCTGCATGTTCTTCTAGACTATGGCTATATATTACAATATCATCTAAGTAAATGACTGCAAATTGATTGATAAACTCATAAAATATACTATTCATTAAATTTCAAAATCTAGCTAGGGAATTAGGTAGCCCAAAGCGCATTACAAAAAACTAATAAGACCCATACCTAGTAACACAAGTAGTTTTTCCTTCATCACCTTTTGCAATTCTAACTTGCCAATATCTAGCCCGTAGGTCCAACATGGTGAAGTACTTAGCCTCGTAATTCTAAAGGACTTTGTTGTTTGTTTTTTTATCGTTACCTTGTTTAAGGCCCTATAATCCACACACATTCATAGTGAATCATTCTGCCTCTTTCGGAACAAAACTAAGCTCCATATGGAGCTTTAGAAGGTTGAACATATCCAGCATCAAGCAATCCTCTCAACTACTTCCTTAACTCATCCAATTCTGGTGGAGACATCCTATAAGAAGCTTTGGCAGGGGGGTCTAGAACCAAGCACCCACTCAATGTATTGGTTAATAACATGTCAAGGTGGAAGAACTTTATGGAGTTCAGAAGGCATTACATCAGCATAATGTTGTAGAACTTCTACAATCTCATATGGAACCTCCATAAATTTGCCTTCTTGGACTTCCACTAAAGTTTTTAAAAACATTTCATGTCCCTTCCTCAAGCATGAGAGCATCTCCACCTTGCATTTCCCATTTCCCATTTCCCATTTCCCATTTGCTTTTACTTTATTGTTCATCACTGTAGGAACAAAGCATAGTTGGTGCTCATCACAAGTCAATAGTCCACTAAGGTGTGGCATTAATTCCACCTTTGCCTACAAAAAGAACTCAATTCCTAATAATAACATCAAAATCATCTAAAGGAATAGACATTAGAGTTGTCTTTCTACTCCAATTACTAATCTTGATGTCAACATCATTAGCCATCCCTAAGATGGTTTGGGCCTCCAAAACCACATCTTTTATTTGGCTTGAGTTTTTCACAACCTCCCTATTAACAACAAAGTTGTGTAGCACCACTATTAATCATGGCCTACATATGAGCTCCATTCACTTTGGCTTGGACATACATTTGTTCCTTTGAAGATTTCCTCTTCAAACTACAAAGCATTCACGAGTTGTAATGGATTGACCCTCACAGACCCACCAAAATCTGAAGGTTCCCCTTTTCTTTCTAGTACAATTGCATTTAGCTTTTCTCTCTTTGGACATTCTCTTGCTCAATGAGATCCATCACAAATGAAGCAACCAAATGATCTATTGCTCCTTGTTGTTGATTGGGCCTCGACATTAGGATTTGATTTGCTACAAACATCTTTCTTTTTCTTATCCCACTTCTTATTTTTCTAGGACTTATTCTTGCCTTCTTCTTTCAACATAGACTTATCAAACTTGGAACTTTTGACAGAAGAAGAAGAAGAGCACCTGAATTTGCAGTCAATCAAGCTATTCGATGCCACCATTGCAGTTCAAGAAGATCACAAACTCCTTGTCTAGAGAGATCAATTTGTGCCCAAGGTTGCAACCTTGACATAAAGTTGAATAGCTTGTTTGCCTTAGATATATCCTTGATGTCAAGTAGCAGTGAACTCAATTCTTTGACATATCCACAAATACTACCTTTTTGGTGAAGACATTTCAAGTTGTCTCATGACACCCGTGTTGTGTTGGTGTATAAGAACCATTCTTTGAGTTCCTTCTTTAAAGTGTCCCCTGAGTCAATTTTAGAACATCCCACATTAACATCATCAGAGAGGAACATTGTTGTGATAGACCATTTGTTGTTGGGGAACTTGAGTAGCTTTGGGTTAAGAACTTTTACCTTGTGTTTTGCTAATAACTCACCATTGTGAGACTAGTTGTTCAATTATGCTCTTGAGCAGGGCAATATCATATTCCATGGACTTGAATCTCTCCTTCAAGGCATCTTGCAAGGCAAGCACATCACCTTGGATCTACCCCTACTAGGTCTCAATCATAGCTAATGTCTTAATAGACTTGAAGTCTATCATCAACTATTCTATATGGACACCAAGAGCAACACTAGAATCCCAATGAAATCCTTAAGATGTGCAACCCTTTCTTTTAGTTGTTCCATTGCAATGCCACCAGCCATTCATGTGAAACAAGCTTCGATACCAACTATCATAGGGGTACCTTACTGTTCTTTGAAGTTTGGCATTGTATGCCACTAAGTTACCCACTTGGTCAACCCTCCAACACATTCTATCAAAATAATAACCTACAAAAATACCTTGAACAATCAACCCAAGTTACACACATTGTTCACATGTAAAATCCTTAAGTAATTTTGAAAAATCCTCTTCTAGTCAGCTGTTACCTTCTAAAAATCTCCACATATATATAAAATAAATGACTATCCTAAAGAAAGGTTAGACCTACATGTTGCTGGATCTACTAGTCATGGTTAAATTCACAAAATAACCATCATGTACCATGTAAAATCCTATTTAAGGTTTAAATACATAATCCAAAGTTGTTCTTATACCACAAAATTTGAGACCAAAAGTTACTAGAAACATGAGTACATTACTACCAAGCAATCGTCACCTTAGCTTTCCCCTTCTCCTTCATATCAATCTATATGGTATATCACCTAAAAATGTGTGTTGTAAGGGGTGAGCAAAACAATATAAACTTGCCTGCCTAAATAAGTGGCAAACAATATATATATATAGTAATGGTAGGCATATCTCGTGAATGTTTCTAGAACAATGTGGATCTAGTATAATAGTCCAACAAGTTTCATTTCATGATTCGATTTACACTTAGCAAGTAAAGTACTGCAAACAATGCTTACAATTATATGTCAAAGTTTGATGTAAGAATATGCAAATGAAATCAGACCCAATTTCCCAAAATCCAATCATTCATGAGTCAAATATGATAAACCATCGATATAGTATATCTTAGAAATCCATAATTCAAAGGCATAATCCACAATCAAAGCCAAATATGAAATCTAGCAGCTACCAAATCAAAAATCAATCAATATAAATCGAATGACATACAATACTACAATCTAGATGAGGTCTAGAAACTTGGGAGTGACTGACATATCTAACATGTCCACAATCATTATATAACCCTCATGGAGCCATTGCTGAGTGGTACAAACATCCTTCCATAGGCTCTAGTTTAACTCTCACAAGTCACTTTTTAGGATAGGGCCAACTCTTGAGAATGTCTGACATGTTAGCTCATGTCCAAAAATCAATCCAAACAATTGTGCTCATAGAGTGCCACTGTCACCCCACTCAAACTCTCACCAACCCTCGTAGGGTTACTGATTACATGTTGGAAGCATACCCATGAAGCTTATTCTTGAATCAAGCTCTTATATGCTCTAAGTCGGAGGATAGAGGCCACCTTCTCCTCTTAGCATAGTCTCTCTAAGACTTTTAGCCGCTCATAGCACTTATCTCTAGGTCTTACAACTACTCATAGAGCTTTTTCCTCTAAGACTTACAGTTGATCATAAAGCACTTGCCAAGACATCAATGAAAATTACATCCTCAAGACTTACAGTTGTTAGTACAACCCTTGCCTAAAATATAGATCAAACTAAAATAATTCATACATAAGAGCATATTTACCTCTCAAACTCTTCCCAAGTGAAATGCTTCCTTGTAACTTCTTGCAGAAATCATTTTCACTTAGGTGGGGTGTTTGCCTTCCAATTTGCATCAAAACTGAGAAATTGTTATATGGTTGTGAAGCTTACTAATAGGCCTTTAATAAAAAAATTGAATTTTGGGCATTTTGGTTAGGGTCATTTAATGGCTAACTCCAACAATGGGAAGGATTTTGGAATCCCATTTCCAGCCCAAAGAGCTAGGAGGCTGGAGTCAAATTTCAAACCCCGATCCAATGCCAAAAACACCACCAAAATTATATTATGTTAAGGCCTTCAACTATTCAATAATATCCCCAAAGAATTAGTAAGAAAACCTCTATAAAAAGATGGAAATATAGGGGTGGTCCCAACAAGGACTCACCCTTATGTTTCCTCCATTTTTAACTTCACCTAAAATTCATGCAATGTGGATCATGTAATACCAGCTACTAACATCAGAAATTTGAAGCTTAGAATCATGCTTAACATGTAGAGATAACATAGGATAATCATGGATTAGATCAAGAGATAAAGAGAACTAAAAGCATGCTTCTTTCCTGACCAAGATTCTACATGCAAATACGACATGAATAGCCACCAAAACCCCCATAAAATCCCTTTTAAAAACTTTGATTTTCTAAGGCTAAGCCTATGTCTATATTAATAATACTCCTCTTTCTTCTACTACTTTTGAAGCTCTCCAAAGGACATCCCTTAGCCTAGCTTTTGTATCTCCAAAACTAGTTCCTCTCCTTGCCTAGAGGATTCACTCCAATGCTTCAAGTTTCCTTCCTTTCTTCTAGTTCAACTTCCTCTTTCTTCTAGGCTTCTCGAGTGTGTCTCTCACCCTCTCTTCCTAGCCACAAATGCTTTTTTGCTCGTTTATCTCTCAAGGAAGTTCAGCTCACACAATGGGATCTCTCTCACACAAGGTGAAAAAACTTGTGGATTTTTGGAAGAGAAGCTCCATGGCCTTCCATTCACTCATATACACATTTCATCCAAGAGGGACAGTTGTCATTCATTCCTTACTCCTCTTGGACACATGGAAGCTCCTTCTTAGCCCACTTGGATACATGGCAGTATGCTCTCCTCTTCCACAACACATGGTAAGCTTCCTTGGATGCAAGAGGCGACCTGCCCCTTTCCATACAAAAATGTGAGGATTTGGCTAGTCTTGCAAGCAAGGTCAGGCCTCTCTTTTGATTCATTGCATGCATGCAATGATAGCATGGAAGATTCCTCATGTGTTACTTCCATTATGCCCTCTTATACATCCATGTTCGCATTCTAAACTATAGTCTAGTTTAATGTTTCACATATCCATTTAATTATTCTATTTAAACCCTTAGTAACTTATGTTTTATTCATAATCCTTAAGTAATTGTATCATTATTACCCTAAGAGTCAAGCTCTCTAAGGACTATCTCTATCTAAGGGCCAGAAAGTGAGTTGACTTGGTGAGTCGGTCCATTACAACCCAAAGGGCATCATGCCCATTGGATGTCTTGGGAAATCCATCTTCACATTGCCTCACTTCCAACTAGAAGCTCTAAAGTCTGAAGCAAACCCATGAGCCTCTAGTCTCTGCATTGACTTATTAACACATAATGCACCATGCTACATACCAATGTCATTCTTCATCCCTTGCAACCAAAATTACCTCTTCAAGCGCAATACATCTTAGTACCCCATGGATGTATGGTGAACTTGGAATGATAAGATATCTTCAACAGCTCCCGTCTCAACCCTATAGTGCCCAACACAACCAATCTACCACAGAACCTCACTCCACCATCAATCCCCTTCTCAAAGCCCTCTCTACCACATAAAGCATGTCCCTCTTCACAAGACTATTGTGCTTGTAAATCTAACCTAAGAAGGCTGAGAAAATGGTGATATTGGTAATCACCCACCTAACATCCAACTAAGGGCATTTGCAACTACATTGGCCTTGCTTAGATGATATGGTATGGTGAATTCAGTCTTTCAAGTACTCCAGTCAGCTCCTCTGCCACATGTTGAGTTCACCTTATGAGAATAAGTACATGAGGCTTTTATCATTTGTGAAAACATCAAATTTCTCAACATAAATATAGTGTTGCCAAATCTTCAAAGCAAGCAACAATATGGCTATCTCCAAATCATGTGTGGGGTAGTTTCTCTCATGTTTCTTCAAATGTCTAGAAAAATATGCAATGACTTTGGCATTTTGCATGAGAACATAGCCCAATCCCTTTCCTAAGGCATTGTTGTAACCATAAAGTTACCACTACCCTTCAGTAAGGACAGGACTAGTGTAAAGGTGAGCTTCTTCTTCAACACCGAAAATCTTCTCTCACTATCCTCTGTCCAAACATACTTCAAGTACTTCTTAATCAATGCAATCAAGGGCTATGCAAAGTGAGAATCACTCAATAAATAGCCATACAAAGAAACATGGGCACCTTGGTCAGAATCATAGGCCGTGATAAGTGTACAATTTTGTATAAGTTAGTAGTCCATGCATTATAAATTATAGCATTATTCTAGGGTTTTAAAAAACAAAAATTAACACATGTATTTCTGACATTATAATTCAAAAGTTTGATATTTGGCATGTTTAGGAACTAATCCACAATAGGTCTGTGAATAATCATATTTTTTTTAAGATTTAATAAGGGTTTTTACCCTTTTGTAGGTGTTGAGAAGATGATCAAATGATGAAGATCAAGATCAAAAGAGGACCAATGACCAATATTTCAACATTCCAAAGCTCAATCAAAGTTCAAGATCAACTTAAGGCAAGCAAATAAAGTCCAAGGAAGAAATTGGAAGCATCAATAGTGACCATAATTGGCCCTACATAAAGCCATGCATTTTCACCACCTATGCATGAGAATTGAAGCCATATATGAAGTTTCCTTATCCAATAAGGAAACCTAAGTAAGCCAAGCCTTTCGTGCCTTGAAGCCAAAGGACTTAGCCACTCAAGCCATCAAAGTGAGCCACCAAGCCACATAAGAGCCATGCCACATGGAATCACACTATTGGAGGAGACTTTTCAAGCAATTATCCATGCTAAATAGTAAATTTCAAGAGATAATTAGAAAGGAATTTCGGTGATAATCAACATGGTAAAGTATGCATGCATAGGTGAACCAATCAAGAGAGATTTTTCCTCTCTTCGACACCCCCCCTACTATGAAATAATTCCCTAGCCACTTTCTAATCCATTCATTTCTACGAGCATAGGGGATCTAGAGCCAAGCCCCCCTCCTATTTGAGGCCTGGTGTCCTCACTCCATAAGCACCCAAACCTCCTTTTTCTTGCTCTTCCTTCAGTTTGGCTCCATAAATGCGCCACCTAGGAGCCCTACTCTTATTCAAAAGATGCTAGTTCAATTCAAGTGCAAGCCCCCCAACTCTGGCTATAAGCAAAGTACCAAAGTGGTTGCGAGAACGAAACCTTACCATGTTACATAATTAGAAAGGGAGGAATGCCATGCCACCTTCCTTGAAAGGTGATGCCTCCCCCTTTCTAATTTCAACCAGTCCATAGCTCCACTTCCTAATTCCACTCCTCCATCAACCACCTCGCCTTCCTACCTCATTCCTCCATTTTTCTTACCTCTTTTTAACTTCTTTCCATCCCAAAATTTGATATACCTTAAGGAAAGGGATTCCACCACTTATCCTAGGGTGGAATTCAATGCCTCCTCCCTTTCCTTTTGTGACACCCCCAATTTTCTAAACCTTTAGCCAATATATATAATAATAGAAATATTTTGTTTTATAAAATAGGTGGGATCCATAAAAATAAAAACTCACAAGTTACATGAACAACATAACGTTCAAAAGTGATACAAAAAAAGAAAACCCCGAGGGTCATCCAACATACAAAACTACGACAATAGATAGAAATCAAATTATTGATACACTGAGCATGCTCAATTAAAAACCATAATAAATCAACATAAGCTATGGAAAATCAATAATAATAAGTCCAAAAGCCCAGTGTTCCATCTAAGATCACCACATCATACCCATATGCAAGTAAATGTACACTATACAATGGTGTGGACCCAATCTATCCAAAACATAAACATCCATGTACAACCTAGAAAATCTAACACAAGTCTAAGAGACATACACTAATCAGTCTTTAAAGACAAAAATGCAGATGGCCATCGAGGTCCTCACTCTAATCAACGCTGCTCCACCTACTTTACCTTGGTGCTATCATGCTCCAAATCTGAGGCATTGCAAAACAAGGCAATGCCTCAGTAAGCTATACTTGTGTAGGTGATCACACTTAATAAGAAATACAATGAAAACATGTGGCATGAAGTAACAATGTCATGGAAAATCTCATAGAATAAAACATGTACAAGGCATGTCAAGTCATCAGACGTCCATAATAAATAACACATGAAAATCATAAGTCTGAACAAGTTGATATCAAGTCAAACTATCATGACATGCAAGGCATGAGCAAAACATGTGTATGCATCCATCGGAAGAAATAAGAATCTATGTTCAAATCATAGTATGAATGCATGTCATGATAAATAGGTCACCATGCAAAAACAAGCCCTAAGAGGGTCTTAACTACACTCGTATCAATGGTAATGAGTACTCATTTCAACACTAAGTCCCTCATAGCCCGCATCAGCCCTCAGGCCCTGCTTACCCTGTGATCCCTATATATCCATGTCACATGAGCATACAAAATAAGAGTATGGGCTACTATACTGCAATGGCAACCACACCAAGATCTCAACCTCTGTCACTTCCCATCAACACCATAATGGAATAATTCCTCCATCCTACATGGGGGGAACAGACTTGTAGGGGGGACTACCCATGATACCACCACCTACGTACCTGGCCCTCTCAAGGGCAGGTGTCTAATCATCATCATCACAAAATCAAAAGGCAGGTGGCCCACCCTACTACCCTCCTAGGATAGTACCCACCAGGCAAAAGCCCTCATCATAAATCCATAAACCATGAATCAAGAATCAAAATCCACGCATAATCATTCTAGATAAAACCAAATCGAGAGAGAGTGTAATTCAACATATCAACACCATGCATCAAAAATCAGTGTATAACATCCTCAAATAATCCAATCAATGCCAAATAAATGTGTTAAGAAATAAGTATAAATCATGCACAAAAGGAGTAGCAATCATATCAGCAATGCATGCTGAAAAGCAATCTCGTGCAAACAGCACCTCATGATTAAGAAATCACAGAAAACCCCAAAAGTAATCACCTACCTCGATAAGCATAGTACTCCAATCAAGCGCGTACCCTATCGAGTCATGTGCTCTGACGTACCTACCACATCACAAGTCATCCATTTGCTTGGTGTCCTCAAATCTCCAAAGTAAACACACCCAAATGATAATTCCCTGATTTAGCGGTTAATCCTAGATCAACAGCCAGAGAAGCTAATTGACCCTCTATTAGGTTAATCCTGAACTAGATGTTGGTTTCTCTATCATCTATACAACCTTTGTGGTCTTTGATCATCAATCTATTTCACAATACATTCAATTAATGTCCCTTAATCAATAAAGGGTCAGTCTCTAACATCTCATGAAGTTTGGAGATGATCCGACTGTTGGATCCCTCTGTAACACATATAATCAACATCTAATCATCAATTCTAACCAATAATTTCACGATCTATCTAATTTCAATGTTTGTTTAGTGATTCACATGTACCTCTCTGATTACACATCGATCTGAAAGTCAGATCACTCTCTAATTAGCCCATCCTATGGCACTTGTTCAAATCGACAATGAAGATCACTTTTCTTAACAATTCCATAAGTTATGTTCTTCTAATCCCTTATATCATCTCATATTTAATGTATATAATCAGTTTCTAAGGCCTGATCATCCATTGATAGGCTAGATCTAGGTCATTGAATAGTATTTTGTGATTTTACTATTTTAAAAGTGTTCAAATCAAGGTTTTCATTTCAAATATAGGTCCATGTCATCAAGACGATTGCAACATATCTTTTGTAACGTGATTTGGACCTCTATAGCTCCCAAAATCACATTTTTAACGAATGGAAGGCACAACTTAACAAAAAAATCAATTTAAATCATGCAGTGTCATAGGGACGCTCACTCATGGCTCATGTACAGACGTGCCCCCGAATTCCACCATCGCGGAGATGACGATCAGACTTCGATCATTGCTGACAACACCGAGGTGCCCAAAAATCACAATTTTTACACCATTTTGATTGGTTTTTCACATACATTCATTTTTGGACCTTTCCATCAACCGATTTTGCATTTTTCTAAGGTTTTTACTGATTTTTACCATGTTCACAAAAATCTCTACTTTATTTTTTTTTTTTGCATTTAGATGTCACTAGCTATCATATCACCATGAAAATTCATTGGTTTATTCCTTGTTTTAGCATACATAAGATGAATAGTTTAGATCATCCATCTTATACTGTTTCATCATTTTATTTCTCAAAGAACAATAATGCATATAACATCATAAAAAAATAGCAATCCACACCGTTTTCCAACATTAAAAATGGTGAAAATCAACTGCAACTCAACGAAAATGGGGAGGGGGTGACCTAACTCAGTCGACCAGCAAGATGGAGCATGTTTTGTCATGCGTGCATGCATGATAGAGGGGAAAAACAATGTCTTCACAGGGAAATGTTATTGCTGGTGATGGCTATGGCCAGTGAAGTGAGAAATGGGGAGAGGATTTAATGCAGTTCAAAAATCAAGGGAAGACATTAATGGTGGGTGGGCATATTTAAAGCCCCCCTAATTGCGTTTTCAAATTTTATTTTATTTTTTAAATATATAATCTATTTTATTTTTAAGCTGAAATGATTACTAGCCATAAATTCTAGTAATCATCACGATGCCTTATTAAATGTCTATCCCGTCATGGATTAGGGCCTGATTTTGTGGGTCCCACATGTACAATTACCATTCTGCCCCTTCTGTTATTTTAATTAAATACATAAATAAAATTAATTAGCCATTTTTCATCTAATCTCCAATTTTTGCATTCTTAGTGGCATTGGTTTCTATTTCTCATGTACATTTCAAATATTGAGGTTTTAGCTCGTGATTTCATCTCTAAAATTTTTAATTCTCCAATATTCTAATTTTCATGAAATTTCAAATTTTCACACAATTAGGCATTTCTAGCATTTAAAATTAGTGGGTGTTACACCTTTGCTTACAATTTGAAAGTCCACTTATCCACCTCACTTAACCTTCTAATAGTCTATGTCCAATCACGACCTAACTTTCCTACCTTGAGTCATAGTACTAATTCTCCTTTTTCTTCTTAAGATAGGATATTATCAAATTGGGAGCAAAAACTCTATAAGTACACTATGAATTCCACACCTAATCCAAGTACGGGAGTTGATTCTAACTCCTTGAAATCAAGCACATCTTATCTGAGATCTTCTTCGAGTTTTGGACTTGAACACCTTGGTCGCTTTTCCTTGTCTTCCACACCTTTTCCTTGGTTTTGCACTTCAATTCTAGGTTTGTAAATTGCTTTATTTTCTTGTTTTCATTGCTTGTTTATTGCTTTCTTTGTTGTTTACGTTTCCTACTCATAAGTTCCTCTTTGTTCTCCTTTTAACTTTACTTCCACTTCTCTTTCTTTTCTTGCTTTATTCTTCAAGATCAAAGTTATCTTTCCTCTTGTAGTGATAGCCAAGAGGATAATGTGGCAACCTAAGTTTTTGAAATACATTTTCGTTAATCATTTTCAAATGGTGGTCAACCAATTTTGCAAACATTTTGA
Source organism: Warburgia ugandensis (assembly GCA_035236585.1). Taxonomy (NCBI): domain Eukaryota; kingdom Viridiplantae; phylum Streptophyta; class Magnoliopsida; order Canellales; family Canellaceae; genus Warburgia; species Warburgia ugandensis. The sequence continues at coordinate 83,373,966 of CP141126.1, read as the reverse complement.
AAACTTAATCAACGAAAAAAAATTTCCTTGAAATTCATTTCAGAAAACCATAATGCTAGCTTTCACTCACATATACATACATAATTTCGTGTGCAACATATGTTTCTAAAGAAAGTCATTTTATTGAAATTGTAGGAGCGATCCAGTGGTTCACATACACAATCCCTTTATTACATCTTATGACCAAAATACATAAATCAAAATACAATCCAATCCTTTTACAAATGTACACAGTCTTGATCAACAATATGATCTTCGTCTTCCCATGTCGTATCCCTCCATTCTTCTCTTTCTATATCTGAGATATTGGTAACATTCAAACATTTACAATATCTCAGCAAGCTATGCTTGGTAGGGGATTCAAGAACATATGGAATTGTATAATTCAAATGTACATAATCATCATATTCCATATTAATCACATACTTCAATTTCCATGAACCATACTATATATGATCATTCAATCATAAAATTTATCATGTAGCATCCACTATGATAATTCCAAACCACTCACCACTATATCGTATGTATATATATATATATATATGATCAAAAACTGTGAAAAATAGTCAATATCTCAAACATCAATAACCCTACTCCAGATATACTAAGTTGATAAATCATTTAGACTTTTGTTGGGAAAATACTCCTTGATTAAGGCAGTATTAGAATCTCACTATGACATGCATCATATGCAAAATACTCAAGGACTACCATGCTACAGTCTGATTCGTACTAGAGCACTCAAATAACTACCCTGTTTACCACCGATACCACGGTGGAAAATATTGTGTCACTGCCCATATGGGGAGACAGGACTTTCACAGTAGAGCCTTCTCATAATTGCCTCTCCCGACTTTTAGCCTCTCTTTGGGCAAGGTATCATAACATCATCAAACTTCGGAAAGCGTCCATGCTTATGCCTATTTAAAACAAAACCATAAGTGTCCATGCTTGTATTTAAAATACTTCTTGTACAACTCAGATGATATGTCTATTTATATTATCATTCTCGTATTCAATATCCTCATACTAAGGATATGATTTTATTTCAAAATTTAGGGATCCTCATTTACAATGAATGATACCCACATTCTTATAAGTTTAGGGATTAATCATTTATTGTAAATGATCCCCATTTCCTTTAATTTAGTATTAGTATACCCAATGTTATTAAGTGTAAGGATACTCATTTGATACAGATGATATCCAATATTATTATGTTCTTATCTAAGTTTAGGGGTAATCATAAATGATACCCAGGTATTTATTATGTATTCCACCTAATTTCTCCAGTTATTTCTATCTCATATGCATGAATTATGATTCAAATGTAACTAAACATATTATCATCCTTAAGCATTATAATGTCTATGAATAACAACAATTCCACAAACTATAGGTATTTTATTCTTAAAGTTCCACCTACCTTCATGTAGTGACCCATTCCTTCAGATCCTCCATGATTGACATATGTAATATGTAAATACAAACATACTATCATTATTTGTACAATTCTGGATAATCTCCTATTTATATTCCTTATCGAATCTTGTCCTTTGATATAAAAAATCTAGATCTATCTTGTGCTCCTATCATCCATATAATTTATCTTCCTCATATAGTATTTTATCCTATTGATCAATAGATATGATGGTTGGAATGATCTTCTAACCTTTTAGATCTAAGTATTTTCTATCTCTAAGTCTTTGTGTGTTCATCTCCTTATTCTTGATCTTTCATAGATCCTTTGATCATCAATCTATACTTGTTGATAAAAATCAAGGGCCTAGATCTTCTATCATCTAGTTCTTCTTTGATCAAAGTTTGGTTATTTGATCATTCCTAAGGAGGATGATCCTAGTTCTCTTCCTTGAATCATATTTGATTAAGGGTTTGGATTATCTAATCTAATGATCTAGATTTGATTCACAACATACATACTAATAAGCATGCATAATAAGTACAATACAATGTTATGATTCTTATTGTTCTTGATCATTCAAGATACTATGGATCTTGTTTGATCATTCTTATCTTATTTACAATTTTTATTAAGATTAAATATTTTACTAACCTTTTATGCTCTTATTATTATGATTCAACCAGTTAATGTTTTACTGGTTGAAGATAGCTTATTTCATCCTAAGTCTAGACTGCTCCTCTTATTTCCAATTGACTAAGGCTTACTAGTAGAATGGCTGAACACAAAATGGTTACTTCAATCAGCATGTAAGGAGGTGTTTAGACCTCACAAATGTCAACAGAATTAACCACCATGTTTAGCATTCACTAGTGTGTCCTTAGCTCAACCTTTCATAAGGTTCCTGTGAGCATTTTAACCCTAAGCACTCTTTCTAATTGATTTTAATTAAGTCCATGAACATTTAAAATGTCATTCATGGAGTTTTATTATTCTCCTAATTTGGGCCAAGGAAATGGTATTCCTTATATTATCCTACTAACTATAGCCCTTACTATCATTAAGTCCATGTCATTCATTCCATGTAAATGTCCTTCAACTCTATTTTTCATTTAATTACATTTTCAATGTAATTTTCATAACATATGCATTAATTCATAAATAAATGTACAATTAAATCTACTAAGAAATAAAAGACAATTATAACAACATTCAATAATTAAAATGAAAATGAAAATCTAACATGCCATAACTATTCAGTAGGTTCTACTCATCGAAACATAAATTTTCTAAGTTCAGTAGGTTCTACTCATTAAGAGGAACCCAAACCAACATTCTGATCTCAATTTGGAGTTAAATTGAGATCATAATTTTTAATGTGATCATAGTCCTTAGGGTTTTGGGACCTCTTGAACCAATCCATCGGTTCAGATCTCTATTTTGAGATCATCTAGATCATGACCCAATACTGTTGGAAAGGATTTTAGTAACTTTTACAAATAAATTCAATTAAAAACATAAATATTATGGGTTCAGTAACTTATACAAGTAACATGGAATCTATAGAAACTTTATGATTTAAAATCAGACCTAAATTGAGCTTTTAATTGAAAATTTAAGGTTTCAGTTCAAAATTGGACAGCCCATATCAAAGATGGGCTTATGGGTGCGGGGACGACTAGTGGCCTGCACCTATTACAACTTATTCTAGGTGGTCAAGTGGAGGTGACCGGCTATGGGCGAGACGGTCCAAATCTGGACCATTGGATCACCCATCGCTGGATCTCCTCCATTCTTGACATCCAATTGCTCAAATTTCATCTCCTGGGGTTTTTTGGCCCCAGGAATCCATACAACAGCTTAAAAGTTTCATCTAAGCCATCCAAGATGGTGGATCTCAACCCTGTTGTTGGATCTGTAGGTCCCGATGGATCAATGGCCGGGGAGATCTCTTGGAGGCCAAAAAACACAAGCTAAATGCTGGATTGGAAAGAGAGGAGAGAGATGCACCTACCTATGCCGGTCTAGTTAAGAGAGTGTCACCGGAGAAGAAAATTTTAAGCTAGAGAAAATATAATAACCCCTAGATGTCAAAAAATATATAGAGGTTGATTCCTCCATCGACATTACTGGAGAGGGAGTGAGACCTTGGGGCTTTTGTAGAACACCCCTCCCTAAAGCGTTTCAACAGTTCTAGATCAAGTTGTAATAGCCAAATTGGCTAAAATAACCAAGATCGACTACTAGAGATGGTACCCAGTAACATTCTTATTTTCGTTTTGATTTTCCCAGCAATCTAGGAGGCGGATCATCCAAATTTCTTAGGGCTTTTGTAGATCTCCTTAGTCCGAACAGATCCAACGGTTAAGATTGAAATTGAATGGCTAGAAATGGATGGCTAATTCAAATAGGGTTTCTTAGGTGGAAACGCTAGGTCATCAAGGATGAGGCATCCCTGGACACGCCCTGATAACAGACATGAATTGTCTGTTGGGTGCATCTATGGACACTGTCCTAGGGAAAGAAAAAGAAAGAAGGAAAGAAGAAAAATTTTGGAAAGATTGTGGAGGATTTTGGAGGTGGGATTTGAGGGCATGGTAGGGGACCACGTGAAGAACATTGGAAAATTTTGGGAATTTTATGGACTATTTATAGGGATTTTTGGAATTTTTCATGATTACAAGTAATTATCATGTTCAATTCTTTTTATTATTAAATTGTCATTAGATTCCCACTACCACCTCCTTCTCCACTTGCAGGTGGTAGTGGTTTGACTCATGATTACATCTTTTCTGGTCCTTGGATTCCTTTGTGGGCCCCACAAAGGTGCGAAAGGACCATTTTGCCCTTTTAATCCCAAAAATAGAGAAAAATAAGATTTATTCCCATGAACCTGGAATTAAGCATACTTAGTGGCATTGGAATTGTATTTCTAAGTACATGCCAAATTTTTATGTCTTAGGTTTTGGTTATGAGTAAAATTACCATTTTACCTATTTATTCATAAAAATAGAGAAAAATAAGGATTTTTCATCCGATCTCAGAATTTCATGTACTTACAATCATTCTGAAGGGTTCGTCGAGTATGTTTTCAATTATATATGTCTTATACCTTGATTGTACTTCTATGAGAAACACATTTTTTTATAACCATAATATTACCACCTGATTTTCCTTGAAATTTTTAATTTAATTATTTATTCAATCTCCTTACAAAAGTTTGGGGTGTTGCAATCTACCCCCCTTACAAAAATTTCACCCTTGAAATTTCTAATTTACACCTACTCAAATAGACTAGGGTACAACTTTTTCATTTCCTCTTCTAATTCCTAAGTAGCTTCCTCGACCGTATGATGTTGCCATAATACCTTGACTAAAGGGATAGATTTGGCCCCTAATTGTTACTCTTTCCTATCCAAGATTCAGATTGCCCTTTCTTTAAAGGTTAAATCTATATTTAACACTTCAAGTATCCTTTAAAGTACATGAGTCTCATCTGGAATGTATTTTTGTAACATAGATACGTGAAATACATTGTGTACCTCTGAAAGTTGGGTTGGTAGGGCTAATTTGTAAGCCACGAGACCAACCCTTACCAGAATTTCAAAAGGACCAATATACCTTGGGTTGAGTTTACCCTCACTTTCGAACCTCCTTACTCCCTTAACTGGTGAAAACTTCAAAAACACATGGTCACCTGCTTCAAATTCTAGGGTTTGGCATCTTTTTTCTGCATAGCTTTTCTGATGACTCTGAGTAGCCAACAATCTTTTCTTTATTATTCTCACCTTGTCTGCACATTGTTCCCCTACTTCTAATTTTATCAACTTCCTCTCTCCCACGTCATCCCAATAAGTTAGCGATCAACATGGTCATCCATACAATGCTTCATATGGTGCCATACCGATACTTGCATGGAAACTTTTATTATACGCGAACTCCAACAATAGAAGATGCTCATCCCAACTTCCTATCCAGTCTAGTGCACAAGCCCTTAGCATATCTTCTAAGGTTTCAATGGTCCTTTCTGACTGACCATCAGTTTGAGGATGAAAGGTTGTACTAAACTTTAGTGATATCCCCAATGCCTATTGCACACTCTTCCAGCTTCTAGAGGTAAACCTTCCATCTTGATCAGAGATGTTGGAGAGTGGGACCCCATGAGGACTGACTATTTCTCTTACATATAACTAAGCTAAACTATAGACAGATTTTGATTAAAAGGAAGTGTGCCGACCTGGTTAGCCTGTCAACTATTACCCAAATCATATCATGACTTGCCCGAGTCCTTGGTAACCCTATGACAAAGTCCATGGTCATATGTTCCCATTTCCATTCTGGCAGTTCTAGGGTTTGTACTAATCCAGTTGGTCTTTGATGTTCAGCCTTCACTTGCTGGCAAGTTAAGCGCTTAGCCACACATTCCTTGATATCTCTCTTCATACCCTCCCACCAAAAATTTCTTTTTAAATCTTGGTACATTTCTGCTCCTCCAAGATGTATAGAAAATTTAGATTGATGGGCTTCTTGTAGTGGTGCATTTCTCAAACTCAAGGGAACCACTAGTCTTCCTTGGAACCAAATACCCCTGTTTGAAGCTTTACTAAACCCCGTCTTTCCACACATTTCTTGGATTGTTATATCCACCTCTTCGACCTTTAAGATTTGTTCAACAAAAGCTGACTTAATGGTGACATTAGCAAATACTGCTTTTATGTGTCTACTTAGTGCATTAGCCACTACATTAGCCTTTCCAGGATGGTATTGAATTACAAAATCATAATCCTTAAGATATTCCATCCACCTTCTATGTCTCATATTTCGATCAGCTTGGGTGAAAATATACTTGAGGCGCTTGTGATCAGTGAATATGTTGAATTTCTCCCTGTACAAGTAATGCAACCAAATTTTTAAAGAAAACACTACTGCTGCAAGTTCTAGGTCATGTACCAAGTAATTCATTTCATGTTTCTTCAGTTCTCATGAAGCATAAGCAATGACCTTCCATTTTTGCATCAGTACACTTCCTAACCCTTTTCCTAAAGCATCACAATATATCTCATAAACTCCACTCGCTAATGGTAGGGTCAATACTGGTGCTGCAATTAATCTCCTCTTTAACTCTTGGAAACTCCTTATACATTCATCAGTCCAAGTAAATTGTACTCCTTTTCTAGTCAAAGAAGTCAAAGGAAGAGCTATACGGGAAAATCTAAGATAATATTCAAAAACTTTGTATTTCAATTACTGTCTTTGGTTGTTCCCAATTCATTACTGCTTCCACCTTGGTTGGGTCCACCTCTACTACATTCTGGGAAATTACATGCCCTAAAAAGTTCACTTTTTCCAACCAAAATTCACCCTTATTAAATTTTCCAAATTGTTTATGTCTTTTAAGTGTATTTGATACAATTCGTAAATGTTTCTGATGTTCCCGTTTACTAGTAGAATAAATCAATATATTGTTGATAAATACGATTACAAATTTATCCAAAAATTCCTAGAAAATTCTATTCATCAAGTCTACAAATACAACAGCAGCATTGGTTAATCCAAAAGCCATCACCAAAAATTCGTAATGTCTATACCAGGTTCTAAATGCAATTTTGGGTATATCTTCACCTTTAATACTCAATTGATGATATCCTAATCTAAGGTCAATTTTGGAAAAGACCTTAGCAGATTGGAGTTGATCAAAGAGATCATCAATGTGAGGTAGAGGGTATCTATTTTTTATTGTCATATTGTTAAGCATCCGATAATCAATACATAACCTCATAGACCCATCTTTCTTTCTCACCAATATCAATGGTGCTCCCAATGATGAACTACTTGGTCGGATAAACCCTTTGTCCAACAATTCCTACAATTGATTATTCAATTTCCTTAACTCAACTAGGGCCATCCTATAGGGTTCTTTAGAAATTAAAGTTGTACCAAGAATTACTTTGATGGTAAACTCAATTTCCCTATGGGGTGCTAAACATGGGAGTTCTTCAGGAAACACATCTTAGAATTCCCTAACTATGTCGATTTCTTCTATCTTGGGCTGTTCAACATTCAAAGCAACTATAGTTGCTAAAAATGCCTGACATCCCTTGGACACATATTTGGCAGCCTTCATAGCTAATATGATAGAGGTGTCTGAGCCATTTGGTTTTCCATGCAATACTAGCATTTCTTCTCCTAATATGTTAAAAGTGATTTTCTTTTTATGGCAGTCCATAATTACCCAATATTTTGCTAGCCAATCCATACCCAGTATTATATCAAAATCTATCATGTTTAGTAAAATGAGGTCTATACACATTCTTTTCCCCTATACTTCAATAGGTACATCTTGAAGAAATTCCTGTAATCTAACTATTTTTCCCACTGGTGTCATCGCATCCAGACAGAATCCCAATTTCTTCACTATCAATTGTATACTAGATGCAAATACACATGATATGAAAGAATGGGTAGATCCAGAATCAAATAGTACTTTAGCATGGTGATTAGATGCTACCAATATACCTTCAATAACTACATTAGATGTACCAACCTCTCCATCAGTAATGGCGAACACCCTTCCTTGATGACGCAGTACATTTTCAGGTTTTGCACCCTTAACTGCCAAGGATTTGTTGTAGTTATTAGAGAAATGCCCTAACTCACCACACTTGTAACATTTGATAGAAGGTCGCGGTGGTTGTGGCACCATATGGGGACACACATTGCTTAGATGATATGCCCTGCATTTGGGGCATTGTGTCCATTTAGCTTGATTTCCCTAATGGCTAGAAGGCTTGAAGTTCTTTGGCAGTCTCTTGCCCTTCTTGAAGGGTTTTTGATGATAATATCTCCCTCCTCCAAGTTTGGTGAATTGGTTTCTCTTCTAGTCTTCTTTGAATTTAGAATCCATCACAACACACTCAGTCATAGTTGTAGGTTTGGTTCCTAACACCTTCGTTCTTAGCCCTGGGTGTAACCCTCCTACAAAATGATCCACCGTATGCATTTCAGTGTCACATGGACTCCTTGTCCTAGATCTAAGAACTTCTTCTCCTTTCGAACTTGCACATGGACTAGGAAATAATTTTCATTAAAAATTTCCTTAAATTTTTCCCATGAAATATCTTCAGGATTGGAGAAGAAATTCCTTGTGCTGATCTCCGCCAGAAACCTGCTTCTTACTTCAATATATATGTGGCCAACTTGACCTTCAAATTCTCCGGAGTCCTCAATACAGTGAAGATCTTCTCTACTTCATAAATCCCTTCTTCAACTTTCTCAGCATTACCCTTGCCATTGTAGCTGATAACCATCTTCTGGAACCTTTCCACCATCTTATCTATCTTTTCAGGTGTCAATTGAGAGGTTTCCAACACTCCACTAGGTATAGGTGAAGAATTATCCTGTACCAAAGTTGGAGTTTCCTATCTGGGTATAGCAGCACTGAGTCCTACGTCAAGTTGAGCATGGGCTTGAATACTTGGTGCTTCAACTAGAGTAGCCTGAGGCTGTATAAGCTGAGGAAGAAGATTCCTCAATACCCTAATCATCACCACCTCTAGATTATTCTCTGATGAACCTTCCATAACATTCTTAGGTTCACTTTGAGCTGTCTGCCTAGTTCCCCGTTTAGGTGGCATCTGCTGAAAACCCAGATTTCTATATAAGTATTCTACTTAACCCATTTATAATATATCCTAATTTGGATTATTCCTTTGGACATATTGGGGATGTGAGTGACCGGATGAATGGCTCTGATACCAACTATGATGACCCGAGTTTTTCTAATACATTTTTCAAAGGCAAAGCCCTTAATGGTAAAAAAAAAATCGCAAATAATACAGCAAAAATTCTTTTCTTTTAAATTCATTTGTAACAAAACCCAAGTCTCACCTCAAGGTACATAATACACAGACATTTTGTAAAAAATAAAATTTTATTGAATACCAAGAATCATCCAGTAGTTCACTCTTGCATAGCCCTTGTATTATAATTACAAACCATTGTCCAAATTACATAATCCAAATTTCTAACATCACCTTACATTAAAACTCTCCATACAATACAAGGCTCTCAAATAAAAGTACATGTCTTCAAGGGACATACCTTCATTGATTATTCTCTTCAAGTCTTCTACAGTCTTGAGCTCCTAATTCACCTTCCCTGTTTCTGAGATATTGTAAACATTCAAACATTTACGCTTGGTAGGGGATACAAACATATTCTACTTCACTAATATAAGAATACATACCTCAGTTATTATTCCATCATGGTTATCTACTCATGAGTTATCTCAACATAAAGTATATACATTATTTATGTAGTATAGGATAAATCCATTAAAATAGTGAAAATTTCTCAAAACTTGTTCCTTCCCCTAGCTATACTTCCACTTAGGAGATCAATATTCAGCCAATTCTCATACAGGGATTTCCTTTCCAAGAACTCATGTTGTGTCATTTCATTATGCTATGGCCTTACACTATACCTATCATATGTGCATCATAATGCAAAATACTCAAGGACTACTATGCCGCAGTCTAAATTCGTACAGTGCACCCAGATAACTGCATAATAATCCACTAATACCAACTGTGAAAATAACAAATTCCATGTTCGTATGGGGGGAACCATGGCTATCACAGTGGCCGCCTTCCCATGATTGCCCCACCTAACGTTTAGTCTCTCTTTGGGCATGGTATCCATCATATAAGTTTTACGAAGTGGGTGGCCAAACCCTCATAACTTCCCTAGCTTAGCATCCCCAATCTTAGGACTGTGTAAAACCAAATCACAAGCCATCATCATGCTTGTATGTAAAATACATGGTACATATCTGATGATGTGTCTGTTTAACTAAGGCTAGAATATTTTCTATGCCCTATTCTTAGCGTTTCCTTGGTCTACACATCTCATTAATTGCTCATCATTTGATTAGATCATTAGATCAGTTGAATTGGATCATGGAGTTGGATCACTTGGTTGGATCATGTGATTTGGATCATTATGATGCTAAGGTACCAAGTATACTTATATTATGAAGGTTTATAATTCCAGATCATCATCATCATCATCATCATCATCATCATCAAGACCTTATCCCAATTAGGGGTCAGCCACATGAATCTTATTCCTCCATTTCACTCTATTAAATACCATGTCTTCATTTAGTCCCAAAGTTTTTAAATCTTTCCTCACCACTTCTATCCACGTTCTTTTGGGCCTTCCCCTTGCCCTTTTAAAACTTTCTACTTGTATTGCCTCACTTCTTCTAACCGGTGCCGTTGTTGGTCTCCTTTGAACATGTCCAAACCATCTAAGTCTAGTCTCCCTCATCTTATTACCTATTGGTGCTATCCCTAAATTTCCTCGAATATTTTCATTTCAAATTCTATCTTTTCTTGTCTTACTACTCATCCATCTCAACATCCTCATCTCTGGGACGCTCATCCTATGAGTATGATGTTCTTTAACTACCCAACATTCTGATCCATAGAGCATGGCCGGCCTTATGGCCATCCTATAGAATTTTTCTTTTAGTTTGAGTGGCACCCGTCGATCACACAAAACTCCAGATGCACATCTCCATTTGTTCAAACCTGCTTGAATTCTCTGGATAACCTCCCTCTCAATCTCTCTACTCTCATGAATTATTGATCCTAAGTACCGAAAGTGGTCTTTGACGGGGACATCTTGGTTATCAATCTTGATTGGTATTCTACTCCTACTCTCCTTACTAAAATTACATTCTATATATTCTTTCTTAGTTCGACTAATTTTAAATCCTTCAAATTCTAATGCTTCTCTCCATAATTCTAGCTTTATGTTTACACCCTCCCTTGTCTCATCAAGTAAGACTATATCATCTGCAAATAACATGCACCAGGGAATCTCCTAGTGTATATGTTTTGTTAGCTCATCCATAACCAATGTGAAAAGGTATGGACTCAATGCCGATCCTTGGTGCAATCCTATAGTGACATGAAAATCACCCGTCACACCACTAGTGGTCTTAACATTTGTTACCGCTCCCTCATACATATCTTTAATTATGTCTATATATCCTTACGAAACCCCTTTACCACCCAACACTCTCCATATTAACTCTCTAGGGACTCTATCATAAGCTTTCTCTAAATCAATAAAGACCATGTGGAGGTCTTTCCTCCTTTCCCTATATTTCTCTACTAATTGTCTTAATAAGAAAATAGCCTCCATGGTAGACCTCCCAGGCATGAAACCAAACTGATTCTCTGATACACTTGTTTCACGACACAGCCTCTTCTCAATCACTCTTTCAAAAAGTTTCATAGTGTGGCTCATAAGTTTGATCCCTCTATAATTAGTGCAGCTCTGTATGTCTCCTTTATTCTTATAAATTGGTATAATAGAACTTTTCCTCTACTCATCAGGCATTTTCTTTGATTTTATAATCTTGTTAAACAACCTGGTCAACCAAACTACCCCAATGTCTCCCATATGCTTCCAAACCTCTATTGGTATACCATCAGGCCCCATGGCCTTTCCTGATTTCATCTTTTTCAAGGCCTCTTTTACTTCAGGTATTCTAATCCTACGTTCATACCTATAATATCCAATGTTATTTTGATTTATAGCATTTTCAAGCCCTATATTCTCAGGGCCATTGTCATTTAACAATTTTTGAAAGTATGTTTCCCACCTTTGTTTGATCTCATTATCTTTGACTAATACCCTTTGATCATCGCTTCTAATACACCTAACATGATCTAAGTCCTTACCCTTCTGTTCTCTTACTTTTGCAAGTTTAAACACATCTTTCTCACCTTCTCTTATTCCTAGTCTATTGTAGAGCTCATCATATGCTTTAAGTTTAGCCTCACTTACTATTCTCTTAGCAACATTTTTAGCATTCTTATATTGCTCATAGTTTTCATTATTTCTAATCTTCTGCCATGCTTTAAAACGCAACCGTTTTTCTTTAATAACTTTTTGAACTATTTCACTCCACCACCATGTTTCCTTTCCTAATACCCTTTTACCTTTAGATACTCCTAAGACATCTTTTTCCACTTTCTTAATGCACTCAGCCATATTAATCCACATAGTATTTACTTCTGTTTCATAATTCCACTTTCCTTCTACCATCAACTTATTTTTGAAGGAGGTTATTTTCTCTCCTTTTAAGTTCCACCACTTAGTTTTTGGGTGTGTATTAAGTTTAGTTCTTTTACTCCATCTTTTGATATGGATATCCATAACCATTAACCTATGTTGTGAGGTCAAACTCTCACCAGGTATCACCTTACAATCCTTACATGTAGATTGTTCATTATTCCTAAGTAGAAAAAAGTCTATTTGGCTTTTATGAAGTCCACTTTTAAAGGTTATTAAATGTTCACCCCTCTTCTTAAAGAGTGTATTTGCAATGGATAGGTTATATGACAAAGCAAAATCGAGGATATTCTCCCCCATCTCATTTCGTTCACCTATACCATATCCACCATGTATTCTATCATATCCTTCCTTATCTTTTCCTACATGGCCGTTTAAGTCTGCACCTATAAATATCCACTTAGTGTTGGGAATTTCTTGCATGACTCTCTCCATATCTTCCCAAAACTATTTCTTGATTATCTCTTGTAACCCTACTTGTGGTGCTTATGCACTTATAACATTTATAATTTGCTCTCCTAGAACAATTTTTATTATTATAATTCTATCGCTGATTCTTTTAACATCCACAACTTTATCCTTTAATTCCTTATCCACTATTATTCCTACGCCATTTCTGTTATTTTCCTTTCCTACATACCATAATTTATACCCATCTATTTCTCTTGCTTTAGCCCCTTTCCACTTAATTTCTTGGATACAAGCAATATTGACTCTCCTACATTTCATCGCGTCTACTAACTCCAAACTCTGGCCAGTTAGTGTCCCTATATTCCATGTGGCGATATGAATCTTATATTCTGGTGATACCCTATTTACTATTGCCTTTCTTGACCTCCATGGTATGAACCCATATCCACTTTTCACTGCACCTGGGTTCTGATGCAGCGCGTCGCTTCCAAGGGGATGCTCTAGCAACCCTTGCCCATTTTTCACTACACTCGGGATCCGATGTAGCGCTTCGCTTCTGGGAAAATGCCCTAGTAGCCCTTGCCTATTTTTCACCACACTCGGGATTCGATGCAGCTCGTCGCTTATGGGGAACGCCCTAGCTTGAGGGAATGTCTGTTTTCAATTCATGTCATATTTGGGGTGCTGCATTTCTTAAAAGCTGAAGATAATTTTCATTTCTTCCTTACAAACTAATATACATTCATTTGCTAGCAAAAAAGAAATAACAAAACCATCTTCAACTTCACCCTTGCCGGCTGACTACTTGACACAAGGGTTGCCATATTTAAGAAGAGGGAGATGATTTTCATTTCTTCCTCACAAACTGATATACAAATGCATATTCATTTGTAAGAAAGAAATAACAAAATCATCTTCAACTTCTCCGCTGCCGGCTGGCACCTGATGCAGGACCCTCCTCCTTTTTCATCCTAGCTTGGGACCGTCATTGGCGGAGTTGTTTATAATTCCAAATAGAAGATCATATATGTGTACACATGAATCCTTAATACATTCTTGTACATCCACCTACCTCAAAGGGGTATCATAGTCTTGATTCATACATCTCAAGTGGTATTCACTCCATATTGTCCATCATAGTCTTGATTCATACATCTGTCAAACCATACATATAAAGTTATTCCTCTATACAAGTATTCTTTCTACATGTATTTGGGTTATCCTATGAGGGATGCCCTAACTTTCCTTGAATCATATATGATCAAGGTTTCAAACCTTCTAAGTTCACAATTCTACACCATAATTAAAATCATAAAACAATACTACAATCTACATTATATTTCTTTTCTTTTTGTTTGTGATCCTTAAAGATCTCTCTTGGATCTTGTTTGATCTTCTTTATCTTAATTACAAATTTTATTAAGATTAGATAATTTACTAACCTTTTATGCTCTTCTTATTATTACTCAACTAGTTAATGTTTTACTGGTTGAGGATAGCTTATTCCATCCTAAGTCTAGATAGCTCTTCTTATGTCAAATTGGCTAAGCTTACTAGCTGAATGGTTGAACACAAAGTGGTTACTTCAATCCTCATGTAAGGAGGCAGTTAGACCTAACAAATGTCAACGGAAGGTAGGAAAAGAGCGAGGCTCTATTAGAGAACCCCCTTAACCACCATGTTCATCATTCATTAGTGTGACCTTAGCTCAACCTTTCATAAGGTTCCTATCAACATTTCAACCCTCAGTACTCTTTCTAATTGATTTTAATTAAGTTCATGAACATTAAGATGTCATTCATGGAGTTTCATTATTCTCCTAATTTGGGCCAAGGAAATGATATTCCTTATATTATCCTACTAACTATAGCCCTTACATTATTAAATCCATGTCATTCATTCCATGTAAATGTCCTTCAACTCTATTTTTTATTTAATTACATTTTCAATGTAATTGTAATGACTCCAATTTTGTAATATTGAAATTCCAAGTTTAGCAATGAAAAGTGCAGTTTTTAAAGAAAAGGGCATTTTAGTCATTTCACCATTCACCTTGACTGAACCCAGAAATTTGGTCCTAAAAGTGGTTCCATTAGATGCGTCTCAGAAAAAGGAATCCAATGAGACTAAAATCACCCAAAACGGAGTTAAAATGAGCAAGATATGGCCCTTTGAAGTTCAGGGACAAAATTGTAAATTTTACAAAAACGACTTAACCTGAAAAACACAGGTGCCTGTTTTGATACGGGCACCCCGTCGTCTTCAACCTCTAAAGGGTTCTAGAACGGCAGTAATTGGAGGAGAAATCACCGCCATTCTGGAGGTTTTTCCACCGCCATTCAAAGGCGGTGAGAGCCCCCTCTAGAACCCTCTCTTAGCTCTATAAATAGAGCTCTTAGGTTCCTCTAATGGCAGCCCAAAACGTTGAAGAAAACTAGTCGTGAAGCAGTGACCTAGAGGGGAAAAACCCAGCAACGAGCCAGGTATGTCCGAGATCGCTCAAAACCCATCTCCCCCATAGTTCCAAGGTCAATTTCCCTAAGTTTTTGCATGAAAAACCATGCAAAACGGAGCCCAGGAGAGCCACCAAGGACCCAGGGACGTTCCCTGGGCAGCACTGGTTCGATAAGGGTTGAACCAGGGTGTCCTGAGGATGCCCCGGTCCCTCATACGACAGAACGTTCCAGTCGGAACGTTCCACGTCGTCTCCATTTGCAAAACCAAACGGGCGCATCCAGGGATGCGCCTGCTAAAGAGAAAGATGGGCGGAGCGTACCGCGTGTCTGCAGACGCTCTCGCTGAGGCGCACGCCATAGACGTGCAGTGCGCTAGTAGAACATTGACTTTTGGTTACTTAAGGAAGCTGGGGCGCATGTCGCAGACGCGCAGGGCCCTAGCATTCCGTCTTTTTTTGTCTTTAAGACTCTATGTACATACGACACTAAAACGCTTATAACTTCAGATCTAGAGCTCTGATTGAGGTGCCGCAAAAGGCGCTGTGTCCGTGTCAACGATGCGGACACATCCAAACTATAAAATCCCTGATCAAGGCCCAATCAAAGGTGGGCATGACCCTTAGAATAGGAGGGTGGCGCGTGACCGCTAGAACGTTGGAAAACTAAGGATACCAAGGCCCAATTAGGACCTTAGGACACCCATGAGTTGGACTCCATAAAGCATCTATTGCATATCATGATGTTATCATATATATATATGATACTTTCAATTTTGGATTATGTGATCTTTTAAGGCATGAGTATTTCAGTTTGATCATGAATTCTTATACTAATATTGAACTCGAGTATTCAAACATACACATGTTTCGAATGAGCATATGATTTTAAAAACATCTCATGCATTTATAAAACTAGTAGTGATAGGCTCCTACTGAGTATAGTATATACTCACCCAATCCTCAACATTTTTCAGATACAATGTAAATACTTCAGGGCAAGGAACGTTTGTACTAGGAGACACAGACTAAGTACAAGTAAGTTAACCCCTATCTTATGTTGCAATGTTACTTCATTGTAGTTGCTCTCTAATAGCTGGGCCTGTGACTAACACTTTCTTGGGAATAATACTGATTTAAATTTTGCCATGACTAAATTATTGGAGAATGTGTTTTGACACTCGGGGTTTTTATGAAAGATTGTTTTCCAAAAGGAAAAAGATTTTCATGCATCTCATACTTATAAAACAAGAGATCTCGCCTTTTTATCAAAATTGCATTATATACAAACCCTGGTCGTGAAAGTTGGTATCAGAGCTCGGTTTAACATTACTCACAACCAAGTTATGAGGAGAATAACTTATAATCAAGTTTCATCCATGAAAGAGTAAGGGGTAATAGGATAACACAAACTGAGATTTGGTGAATTGCCTTGTGATTACAGATGCCTAGGAAGAAGGGAAGCAATGCTCCAAGACCTGAAGCCCCACCAGTGGACTCCACTGGGTCGGGTAACAGGATGGCTGAGTTATTTCAGCAATTCTTACAGAACATGGGACAATACATGAATAGTCAAAGCCAAACTCCTACCCCCCGAGATCCTTCCCCTAATAAAACAATAGATGGGACTGAGGTTCAGTTAGAAAGGTTTCAGAAACTAGCTCCCTCATTCACAGGAGAAGATGAAGCATCTACAGCTGAAAAATGGTTAATTGATATTGAAAAGATATTTAAGGCCATGAACATAGCTGAAGAAAGAAAAGTACCCATGGCCACATTTGTGTTTAGAGGAGAGGCTACCTTTTGGTGGGAAACAGCAAAAAGAACTTATTTTGATCAGCAAGAAACAATAGGATGGGAAGAGTTTAAAAAGGTCTTTAATGACAAATATTATCCTAGACATATAAGGAAACAGAAGGAAAAGGAATTTATGGACTTAGAACAAGGAAATATGACCGTCCAATAGTATGAAAGTAGATTCATCAGCCTCCAAAGATTTGCACCCCGTGCTTGTGCTGATGAGGAAGATGCGGCCGAAAGATTTGTGGATGGACTCAACCCAGGACTTAGGAACAGAGTTCTAGGTTTCCAACCTTCCACAGTAGCCAAAGTCGTAGAGATGGCCTCCCTATATGAAAAAGATTATCAAAGGAACCAGGCAATAAGAGAAACTAAGAACATCAACACCATGAAGAACAAAGGAAAGAGACTTTTTCAGTCATCTGGACCTAGGCCACCTTTCAAGAAGCCATTTGAAAACAGAGGAAGAAGACCAGACTGGAAGGCATGCCCTAGGTGTAACAGAAATCATCCAGGCAAACCATGTCCCACTTTCAACATCACTTGCTATAGTTGTGGAGAATTAGGACATTTTTCTAGTAATTGTCCAAAAAGGAAAGTACAAGTGCGTAAAGAAGATCATGTTCCAAAAAGCCAAGGACGTGTCTTTGCCCTCACTTCCAGTCAAGCCCAAGCTTCAAATGCAGTTGTTGAAGGTATTCTTTCTATCTATGATACACCTGCTAAAGTTCTATTTGATACAGGCTCCACTCATTCTTTCATATCCTGGGAATTTGCATCATCCTTGGACATTATACCACAGGACCTAGACTTCACTCTAGAAGACATGACTCCTGTAGGCCAGGCACTCCCCACTTATTCTTATCTCCAAGATGTCCCCATTTTGATTAAGGACCATTTGTTACATGCCAACCTTATCCACTTAGATATGAATGACTTCGACATCATCCTAGGTATGGACTGGCTAGCCTTTCATCAAGCCTTTGTTGATTGCTGCCAGAAACGTGTCACTTTTACCCTACCTAATGGAGACACATTCACCCTCTAAGGAAGAAAGGATTATTCTGGAGTGAGCATTATTTCTACCTTGAAAGCAGTTAAGCACATTGCTCAAGGATGCCCCTTCTTCTTAGCCAAGATTGAATCTGTTGAGAGTCCCCAACCAAAGCTAAAAGATGTCGAGGTTGTCTGAGAATTTCTTGACGTGTTCCCTGAGGACTTACCAGGTCTACCTCCACCAAGGGAAATTGAGTTCATCATTGACCTTATACCTGGTACTTCCCCCATTTCCAAAGCTCCTTACCGAATGGCTCCTGTAGAACTAAGAGAACTGAAGACCCAGTTACAGGAACTACTTGACAAAGGGTTCATACGACCTAGTGTGTCTCCATGGGGAGCTCCAGTCCTTTTTGTTAAGAAAAAGGATGGCTCCATGAGATTGTGCGTAGACTATCGGATGCTGAATAGGGTCACCATTAAAAATAAGTACCCTCTTCCCCGAATTGATGATCTTTTTGATCAACTTCAGTCAGCTAGAGTCTTCTCTAAGATTGATCTACGATTAGGGTACCATCAACTTCGAGTTAGAGAAGAAGATATCCCCAAGACAGCCTTCAGGACTGGATACGGCCATTATGAATTCAGTGTGATGTCCTTTGGTTTGACTAATGCTCCAGCCGCGTTTATGGACCTCATGAATAGGGTGTTCAAGGAGTACTTAGATAAATTCATCATAGTGTTTGTGGATGATATCTTAATATATTCTGAAACTCCTGAAGACCATATGGAACATCTAAGGATAACATTAAGCACCCTACAAGCACACAAGCTATATGCAAAATTTAGTAAGTGTGAGTTTTGGCTGGAAAAGGTTAATTTCTTAGGACACATTATTTCTCAAGATGGCATAGCAGTTGACCCTACTAAGGTTGAAACAGTACAGAACTGGGAAAGACCTAAGATAGTCACAGAAATAAGAAGCTTCTTAGGACTTGCCGGATATTACAAGAGATTCATCAAAGGTTTTTCACAAATGGCTTTAGCTCTAACTAAGCTGACCAGGAAAGACACAAGATTTGAATGGACTGATAAATGTGAGGAAAGCTTCCAAGAACTTAAAAGAAGGTTGACTACCGCACCTGTCCTTACCTTACCTTCAGGAAGTGGTGGATTTGAGATATACAGCGATGCCTCGCAACAAGGGCTAGGCTGCGTACTTATGCACTATGGGAAGGTAATCACTTATGCTTCTCGACAACTCAAGAAGCATGAAGTCAATTACCCAACCCATGACTTGGAATTAGCAGCCATAGTCTTTGCCTTGCGAATATGGAGACATTATTTATATGGGGAAAAGTTTGAAGTTTTTACATATCACAAGTCTTAAATATACCTTTTCCCAACAAGACTTAAACATGCGACAAAGAAGATGGATGGAATACTTAAAAGACTATGACTTCTCCATTCATTATCACCCTGGAAAAGCTAATGTGGTAGCTGATGCATTTAGCAGAAAAACCCAAGGGATGTGTGCAAGTTTATTAACTAAGAGATGGAAGCTACTACAAGAAGTAATCACATGGAAACCAGACATAAGTAAGCACAAGATCATTGTGGCAGGTCTAACAATAAAATCAGCTGTTAATGAAAAAGTTAAGCAAGAACAGAAAGGAGATCTAGATATACAAGCTTTCATAGGAAAACTAGGATTTACAAAAAGGGAAGATGGTAGCATTTACAGGCAAGGAAGATTAGTGGTACCGGCTAATGAAGAGTTAAGACAAGAAATTTTAAAAGAGGCTCATTGGTCCAAGTATACAATACACTCAGGAGGGACTAAGATGTATCGGGACTTAAAGAAACAATATTGGTGGGATGGTATGGAAAGAGACATAGGGGAATTTGTGGCAAAGTGTTTAACATGTCAACAAGTAAAGGCTGAACATCAAAGACCTGCGGGATTGTTACAACCCCTTAAGCTACCCAAATGGAAATGGGACCATATCACAATGGACTTCATCGTAGGGCTACCCAAGACCTCTAAGGGTCATGACATGATCTGGGTAATTGTTGATAGATTAACTAAGACAGCCCATTTCCTTCCTATACATCATACCCAATCCACTGACAGCCTATCTCAGCTATACATCAAAGAGATAGTAAGTCTACATGGTATACCCCTTAGTATCACTTCAGATAGGAATAGCCGCTTCACTTCGCAACTCTGGAAGTCTGTCCAAAAATCCTTAGGATCTTCCTTGAACTATAGCACAGCCTTTCATCCACAGACCGATGGACAGTTAGAGCGCACAATCCAGATAGTCGAAGAT
The DNA here is from genome assembly GCA_035236585.1 of Warburgia ugandensis. Lineage (NCBI taxonomy): Eukaryota > Viridiplantae > Streptophyta > Magnoliopsida > Canellales > Canellaceae > Warburgia > Warburgia ugandensis. The sequence continues at coordinate 83,353,403 of CP141126.1, read as the reverse complement.
ATGTTGCGGACTTGTGCCCTTGATTGGAGGCAGAGCTGGGATGGAAACCTACCGCTAGTCGAGTTTGTGTACAACAATAGCTTTCAGTCAAGCATTGGCATGGCTCCATACGAGGCACTCTATGGGAGACCCTGTCGATCACCCACCAGTTGGAGTGAAGTTGGAGAATCCAGGGTGCTCCAGTCCGAGCTAGTAGAGCAATGTGCCGAGAAGGTCAAACTCATAAGGAGCCGCCTCCTCACAGCTCAAAGCCGCCAAAAGAGCTATGCTGATCGAAGGAGGAGACCATTGGAATTCGACATAGGAGAGCACGTTTTCTTGAAAATATCTCCCACTAAAGGAGTTAGGAGGTTCGGTATCAAAGGCAAGCTTAGTTCGCATTACATAGGACCTTTCAAAATCCTAGAGAAAGTGGGAAAAGTGGCCTACAGGATCGCACTATCCCCTCAGCTATACGAAGTGCATAACGTATTCCATGTATCTATGCTAAGGAGGTACGTGCCTGCCCCACTCATGTCATCGACCAGGTACCCATAGAGATGACAGAGGATCGCAAGCTAGAGACAAGACCAGTTGAGATTCAGGATTGTAAGAATAAGAAGCTGCGGAACAAGGACATACCCTTAGTCAAAGTTTTGTAGAGAAATGCGCACATGGAAGAAGAGACTTGGGAACCGGAGTCAGAAATGCGAGAAAAGTACCCCGAGATCTTTTGACTGTATATAGTAGAATTTCGGGGGTGAAATTCCCCTAATGGGGTAAGAATGTAATGACTCCAATTTTTTAATCTTAAAATTCTAAGTTTAGCAATGAAAAGTGCAGTTTATAAAGAAAAGGACATTTTAGTCATTTCACCATTCACCTTGACTGAATTCAGAAATTTGGTCCTAAAAGTGGTACCATTAGATGCGTCTTGGAAAAAAAACCCAATGAGACCAAAATCACCCAAAACGGAGTTAAAATGAGCAAGATATGGCCCTTTGAAGTTTAGGGACAAAATTGTAAATTTAACAAAAACGACTTAACCTGAAAAACACAGGTGCCCGTTTTGATACGGGCACCCTGTCGTCTTGAACCTCTAGAGGGTTCTAGAACGGTGGTAATTGGAGGAGAAATCATCGCCATTCCGGAGGTTTCTCCACCGCCATTCAAAGGCGGTGAGAGCCCCCTCCAGAACCCTCTCTTAGCTCTATAAATCGAGCTCTTGGGTGCCTCTAATGGCAGCCCAAAACGTTGAAGAAAACCAGTCATGAAGGAGTGACCTAGAGGGGAAAACAAGGAGAAAAACCCAGCAACGAGCCAAGTACGTCCGAGATCGCTCAAAGAAGCTGGGGCGCACGTCGCAGACGCGCAGCGCCCTAGCATTCCGTCTTTTTTTGTCTTTAAGACTCTATGTACATATGACACTAAAATGCTTATAACTTCAGATCTAGAGCTCCGATTGAGGTGCCGCAAAAGGCACTGTGTCCGTGTCGACGATGCAGACACATCCAAACTATAAAATCCCTAATCAAGGCCCAATCAAAGGTGGGCATGATCCTTAGAATAGGAGGGTGGCGCGTGACCACTAGAACGTTGGAAAACTAAGGATACCAAGGCCCAATTAGGACCTTAGGACACCCATAGGCATAGGGATGGACCCCTAATTCCTAAGTAATAAGACCAATTACTCTAAAACCCATAAATGATAGGCCAAACTAACCTTGATTCCCCAAACCATGATCAGGAGCGTCCGAGGACAAAAGGGTTAGTGCGACCTAGCCAGGTAGGTGCTCTATCACTATTAGATTCTTTTAAAAGAACTATTATTATTTTGATAACATATGTTTTAAATATATGACTTGATTTGCATGACTTAATTCAGCATGCATGATAAATGCTTTGTACATAGCCTTGTTTTGAAATGATTGCATATACACATATATGTGTTGCAAACAAGTGCATACATTGCATGATTTAAGTACTTGCAAAGATTGCATGTCCTTGAGGGCTGCCAAAAGACGCTGGAGTGCCGAGGGCCAAGCAGTTGTGAGGGACCCAAAGAGGACAAGTTTTAACAAGAGGTTTTGGCTTATTTGATCTTATGTGATTTGGGCAAGAAAGCCAGTGGGTGCTATGCCGAGGGGTCTGGGTTGGCCACCCAGCCTCTACCACTATTAGGTGGATGGGTACCATGCCCAAAAAGAGGCAAGTCCCTACGTCGACTGCATGTGGTACAGGGGGCTACCACTGGTGTCACGGCACTGGGTCGATGTGTCATAGGCCCCGTGGAGGCTATGACCGACTGTCCTCAGGTACCCGGGGACCACACGGCGAGGAGGTTGTGGGCATAGTGGACTCTATGGTTTGATGATTTATGTGCATTTCATATAGCATGATATGAGGTTGGTCGACCATACCATACTAGAGATCCATGAGTTGGACTCCATAAAGCATCTATTGCATATCATGATGTTATCATATATATATATGATACTTTCAATTTTGGATTATGTGATCTTTTAAGTCATGAGTATTTCAGTTTGATCATGAATTCTTATACTGATATTGAACTCGAGTATTCAAACATACACATGTTTTGAATGAGCATATGATTTTAAAAACATCTCATGCATTTATAAAACTTGTAGTGATAGGCTCCTACTGAGTATAGTATACACTCACCCAATCCTCAACATTTTTTAGATACAAAGTAAATACTTCAGGGCAAGGAATGTTTGTACTAGGAGACACAGACTAAGTACAAGTAAGTAAACCCCTATCTTATCTTGAAATGTTACTTGATTGTAGTTGCTCTCTAATAGCTGGGGCTGTGACTAACACTTTCTTGAGAATAATATTGATTTAAATTTTGCCATGGCTAAATTATTGGAGAATGTGTTTTGACACTCGGGGTTTTTATGAAAGATTGTTTTCCAAAAAGAAAAAGATTTTCATGCATCTCATACTTATAAAACAAGAGATCTTGCCTTTTTATCAAAATTGCATCATATAAAAACCCGGGTCGTGACAGTAATTTTCATAACATAACCATAAATAAATCTACAATTAAATCTACTAAACAATAAATGACAATTATAATAACATTTAATAATTCAAATGGAAATCTAACATGCCATAACTATTCATCATGATTCAATGGTCATGGTTGATTTTTATCCCTTTTAGGATTTAGATGTTGATCTTTTCATTTTCCTTTAGATCTTGTACATCTTCTTAAATGATTTAATTATTAGATCATTAATGCATCTGATCAAATGATCTGATCCTTCTTGATCCAACCTATCAAGAAGATCTTAAGTCCTTTTTGTCCAATTTAAGTGCATAGATCTTAATCTATCCTAAATCACCATCATCAAGTCCATCAATCCATATGATACTAACTTCATATCTTCATCAAAATACATCCATATTATCCAATCATCCATATTATCCAATCATACTAACTTCAAATCAAGGAGATTACCATTCCTTTTTATGGGTCTTACTACTTTTAAGGCTAGATCTCTTAATTAAACATAGATCAATCCCTTGTAAACATTGATTCCCAGTTTCAAAGTCAAAAGATCATTAGTGGATCAGAATTATAGAGTTTGATCATTCCAAATTTCACTAATCATGTGAATTAGCAATACTTTTCTTTATTAATAGAATTTTACATGCATCAAAAAGTAATTTTTCTAATTTCAATAGGTTCTACTCATCAAGAGGAATCCAACCCAACTTTTAGATCTCAATTTGGAGTTAAATTGAGATCAAAATTGAGATTTTAATATTTTAGCCCGTTTTAAGGGTTGAAATTTTATCTTACTGTTTTTGTTTATTTACTTGATCTAGAAACCCTGAATTTTTACTATGATCATGGTCCTTAAGATTTTGGGACCTCCTAAACCTATCCATCAGTTCAGATCTATATTTTGAGATCATGTAGATCACGACCCAATACTGTTGGTAAGGATTTTTGTAATTTTTACAAATAAATTCAATTAAAAACATAAATATTACGAGTTTAGTAACTTATACAAGTGACATGAATCTATAAAAACTTTCTAATCTAAAATTAGAGTTAAATTGAGTTCTTAATTGAAAATTTAAGGTTTGAGTTCAAAATTGGATGGCCTAGATCAAATCTAGGCTTATGGGTGCGGGGACGACCAGCGGCCCCACCCGTTACCACCTATTCCAGGTGGTCGAGTGGAGTTGACTGGCTATGGGTGTGACGGTCCAGATCTGGACCGTCGAATCACCCATCGCTGGATCTCCTCCATCCTTGACATCCAACTGCTCAATAGCTCAGGAATCCATCCAATAGCTTAGAAGTTTCATCTAAGTTGTCCAAGATGGTGGATCACAACCCTATTGCCAGATCCGTCATTCCATGATTACATGTAATTATCATGTTCAATTCTTTTTATTAACAAATGGACATTGGATTCCCACTACCACCTCCTTCTCCACTAGTAGGTGGAAGTGGCTTGACTCATGATTACATGTTTTCTAGTAGTTGGAATCCTTTGTGGACCCCACACAGGTATGAAAGGACCATGTTGCCCTTTTAATCCCAAAAATAGAGAAAAATAGGGTTTATTCCCATGAACTCGTAATTGAGCATACTTAGTGGCATTGGAATCGGATTTCTAAGTACATTCCAAATTTTTATGTCTTAGGTCTTGGTTATGAGAAAAATTACCATTTTACCCATTTATTCATAAAAATGGAGAAAAATAAGGATTTTTCATCCGATCTTAGAATTTGATGTACTTAGAGTCATTTTGAAGGGTTCATTGAGTATGTTTTCAATTATACATGTCTTATACCTTGATTATACTTTTATGATAAGCACATTTTTTTATAACCCTAATATTCTAGCCTAATTTTCCTTGAAATTTTTAATTTCATTATTTATTCAATCTTCTTACAAAAGTTAGGGGTGTTACAACCTCCATCTCCCCTGGCAGCTGCTAGTGGCTTGACTCATGATGACATATTTTCTCACTATTGGATCCATTTGTGGGCCCCATAGAAGTGTGGAAAGACCATTTTGCCCTTTTATGGTGGAAAATTCATTTTATTCTCCCAGACTCAGAATTGAGTGTACTTAGTGGCATTGGATTCGTATTTCCAAGTACATTCTGAATTTTGATGTCTTAGGTCTCGGTTATTAGTGAAATTTTTATTTTACCCTTTTATTCATAAAAATAGAGAAAAATTAGGATTTTTCATCCGAACTCAGAATTTGATATACTTACAATCATTCTTATCCATTTTTTGAGTACATTACAAATATCCAAGTTTTAAGTCTTGATTTTATTTTTATAAAAATGAATTTTCTTGAAACTCAAAGGTCTAGTTCCACTTTTTAAAATTTTAACTTTTAATTTTATAATTCAATTATATTCATAAAAATAGGGGTTGTTACAAATAATAACTTTGAATCTTTTTATTTCCCCTTTATCATTTCCTTATTTCTCGCTAAGATTTTGGACTAGTTCTTGTGGATTTCTTTCCCATCTTCATGTGCTTACTCTCTTGATCTCTCTTTTGGGTTTCACATGCATGATATTAGAGATTAGTTTGAGATTGTTGGAATGTGTTTAATCTTTTCTTTGAATCAAGTTCTAGGCATTAGAATAGTTCACAAATTTTATCTTTGTTCTCTATGTGCATGTGTACAATTCGTGTACCCAATTCCATCTAATAAAGTTTATGATGGATGCAAAGTTTCTCTTGGTTATTTGCATGCTTGAAGTTCATTGATATTCTAGTTTTATGATTACATTTTATCCTTGAATCACATGCAACATATCAGTCCATGCTTTGTTTGATTTAAGTTTCATGAGCACCATATTTCTGGAATTTTACGTTTCATGATTCATGCCTAATTTCCAACAATCTAGACACTTTATTTTCTTGATTCCATACAACCCATTTAGCATTTTAGATAGTTTAATTACTATTTTTGTTAGATCCCATGTCAGCAAGCTTTTAGTTCATGCAGTCCAGCCATCCCCTCACTCATGAACCATGGGCACAACTCCATGGGTCATGCACATGGTAATTGGGTGACTTTCCTTTAAGTGGTTTGTTTTTCCCTTGTTTCATGTTTGTTTATACATCTTAGTTAATTTAGAAAGTTTCTAATTTATTTTCAGAAAGCTTTATTTTTAGAACATTTTAGGTTTAGGAAAGTTTAATTTTTAGCAAATTTCCTTAAGTTTTCTAGATTCATTCATTCTAGTTTTCCATTAGTTTTCCTTATTGAATGCATGTTAGTTAGGTAAGTTTCTAATTCTAGTGAATATCTTTATTTTTAGAATGTTTCCTTTAGTTCATGCATCTTTCCTATTCCATGTTGTTTAAATTCCTAGTTTAATCAAAACCCTCTTTCTTTGACCTCTCTCGTATGCAATTACTACTTTGATTTGTGCCCTTGTGAGTAATTTTAAAGCTACACCAAATTTTTGGCTCCGTTGGTGGGGAATCATAATGGATCTGTGGCTAGATCTTTGTTTAGATTATTTATCCCTATTCATAGTTTTATGTTGCATTACATTAGGATTTTTGCATCATTTTTGTGTGTTTTGCTTACTCCCCACAAATTGACATCTTTATTTGTTTTGTGTCAGGGCAATGTGGCAAAAGGAGCGATGACTATCCTATGGTCCAAAGCTTCATCAACTTTATTAGGATTTCCTTACTTTCATATATTAGGTTTTTGAGTGAACTTGAAGTGAGGCTCCAAGGTAATTTGTAATTCTTTATTTCATTTTAAATGGGATGAAATGGTACAGGCCAAGTGTGCACCCCTCTTGTTAAATACTACATCATGCATCACCTTACCACCCACTAATATAGACACTTTGAACTTAAACCTAGAGTCATACACTTACTCCCAAGATTTTATGGTCGAGATCGAGAGAGAGAGAGAGGGGATCCACACCTACTTATCAATGGATTCCTTGATATTTGTGTTACATTCAGATTCCAAAATGTTTTGGATGATTTCCTTAGACTTGGGTTGTTCGTTGAAAGATAAGGCCAAATCATGGTTGAATTCTTTAAAAGATTCTGAATAAATTCTTCCCCATCCATAAGACTAATGCCCTTCATAGGTAGATTATCAATTTCTAGCAATGTGATGATGAACAATATTATGAATGCTAGGAAAGGTGGAATGAATAACTAAGGAAATACAAGAGAAGAAACAACTAGCTAAAACATAGAAAAAAGAGAAAAGGCAAATATCTCTCACTCTACTTGAGCCAATAGTGGAAGCACCTTATGTGCCTAAAGCCTCATTACCTCAATTACTAGAAAAAGCAAAGAAAGGAACCAATTTCAATGAGATAATGGATGTGTTTAAACATGTTTGAATCAATATTCCATTACTCAATGCTATCAAGGACATTCCTATTTATTTCAAATTTCTGAAAGAGCTCTACACACAAAAATGCAAGCTTAATGTGCAAAAGAAAGCTTTCCTAAGAGAGCAGGTGAGCTCTTTAATCCATCACTAGACCCCTCCCAAGTTCAAAGATCTAGTTTGTCCTACCATCTCTTGTGTTATTGGAAACCATGTCATTAATAGGGCATTACTTGACTTAGGGGTGAGTGTAAACTAGTTGCCGTTCTTTATCTATGAGCAACCAAGGCTCGATGACCTTAAATCAACCAATACCACCTTGTAGCTACTAGATAGATTATAGAAAATTTCACGTTGTATGGTTGAGGATGTTCTAATACAAGTGGACAAGTTTTATTTTCCTTTAGATTTCATTATCTTGGATACCTAGCCTATCTCGAACCTCGGTAGTTAGATCCTAATAATTCTTGGACATCCATTTTTGTCAACATTTAATGCCATTGTCAACTATAGAAATAGTGTGATGAAGTTATCTTTTAGCAATATGAAAGTCATGCTCAATGTTTTTATTGTTGTTCATTAGCATCTGAACCTAGGTGATTTCTGTGTAGTGAATTTAATTGAAGGTCTACTTCAAGATGCTAATACATCATAGTCTATTTTGGACCACTTGAGGCATGTTTAGGACACTTTAGTTATGATTTTTATATAGAGAATTCCATCAATGAGGTAAATAACCTTTTGGATGCCTCACCTATAATGGATACCTCCAAATGGGAACCTCTACCTCCTTCCAATTTTGTACCTATTCCTTTAGTAGAAAAACCAGCTACTTTGGTCCTTAAGCAACTCAATGAAAATTTAAAATATTTTAAATTAGGACCATATTAATCCTTCCCTGTAATCATAGCTTCAGATCTAGATAAATAATAGAAAAGAAAGCTTCTTAATGTTCTCAAGAAACATAAGATAGCCTTAAGTTGGGCAATAGCCAACATCAAAAGGATTAGCAATGCTGTGAGTATGTATATAATCCACCTAGAGGAAAATGCTAAACCATCAAGGGAAACACAAAGGAGACTATACCTTAATATGAAAGAGGCGGTGAGAGATGAAGTACTAAAACTCCTTGATGTTGGTGTCATTAATCCTACATTTGATAAAACATGGGTCACCCCATTTCGGGCTGCTCCTAAGAAATCTAGAGTCATGATAATCCAAAATTAGGATAACAAATTAGTCCCCCCTCGCATGACCACCAAGTGGAGAGTTTGTGTAGATTACTAATAACTGAACTTAGTCCTAAGACAAGACCACTTTCCTCTTCCCTTCATATATTAAATGCTAGAAAGGTTATCCAATCATAGTTATTACTATTTTGTTGATGAATACTCTGGCTCTAACCAAATCCACATAGCACTTGAGGACCAGGAGAAGATTACCTTCATCTACCCTTTTGGGACCTTCGCCTATTATCGTATGTCTTTTGGACTTTATAATGCCTCAACTACTTTTCAAAGGTGTATGATGAGAATATTTTTTGATATGGTGGAGAGGTTTTTAGACTTGTTTAGGGACGATTTTTTTAGTGTTTAGTTCCTCATTTGATGCATGCATATACTATTTAAAAGTTGTCCTTGCTAGGTGTCAAGAAAAGAACTTTGTGTTAAACTAGGAGAAATGGCATTTTAAGCCACATCACATCACACAATGGTGTAAAAGACTTTAGTGAAATTGCCAAGATCCTATGTAATTTGCTTATGAAGGAGGCAAATTTTTACTTTGATGAAAGTTGTATGAAAGCATTTGAGTGCATAAAGGTTGAACTAACTTTAGCATCTATAATTAAAGGGAAGGTGGTCAAGTTTTTAAAGGAAAATACATTTGCACACTTTGGTACCCCTAAGGGCACAACTAGTGGTGGGGGAAAACAATTTTACAATACAGTTTTTGAGAACTTAATGAAGAAATATGGAGTTACCCATAGGATTGCTACACCTTATTATCCTCAAACTAGTGAGATAAAGAAAAATCTTAGAAAAAATAGTTAATCCAAATAGGAATGACTAGTCTTTGAGACTTAATGATGCTTTATGGACCTATCGTACTACATTTAAAATGCATATAGGCATATCACCCTATAGTCTAGTCTATGGAAAGGCCTAACACGTACTAGTAGAACTTGAGCATAGAGCATATTAGGCCATTAAAAAGCTCAATTTTGACATAGATATTGTTGGAAACCACAAGAAACTCTAACTCAATGAGTTGGATGAACTAAGAAAAGATGCATATGAGTTAGCTAAGATATACAAAGCCTTCATGAAAGGCCATCACAATAAACATATCCTGTAAAAATCCTTCACCCCAAGACAAAAGGTCCTTTTGTATGATTCTAGATTACATCTAATGCCTGAAAAACTTTGATCTCAATGCATTGGACCATACATAGTATGCACTATTTACCCTCATGGGCTTGGCGACATAGAAAAGGATGGAGAGATTTCAAAATTCAATGTGCAAAGGTTAAAACCCTATATAGAGTTGGTTAACCCTAAAGTACAAGAGATATTGCTAAGGGAACCTATATACCATCACCCACCTTAGAATTTTCCCTAATACTAGCATTCATCATGGCATTCATCATTATCATTCCTTGCATTTTATCACATAATTATGTCTAGTTGAAGATGTTAAACATAATACTTATTAGGAGGCAACCCAAGGTTTATAAAGAGTCTCATTATTCACATTACTCATTTACCATAAAAGAATCCTATGTTTTAAAATATTGGGGACAATGTTTAGTTGATGTTTGGGGGTGTAGCTGTGCATAAGATTTTCTAAGTTTTCTCAAATTTTAAAAAAAGAAAAGGTTTTTTGGATTTTCAAAAGTTTTTAAGGTCAAATTTTCTTTATTGTGATGAGAGTTAGATTTTCCAAGTCTTTAGTAATATTCCTACCTTAACTTCTTAATAGAAATGTATATGGTTAATTCAATATTTTATTCATGTCTTAAAGTGTTTTATGAAAGTTAAATTTTGGAAGATTCTTATACAGAGTGTATGTCTAGACTAATAGATGGTTATGACTTAGAGACCCTGAGGACATCAGTGGAGACCTATATACCAAGTGAATATTAAATACCATCATTTTTCTTATTTTCTTCAACATACATTACTTAAAAAATCCCAGTATCTTTATTTTGGTCAATTCCAATAAATAATAGGAGTACTAACTTTATTTCCTCAACATCTCTAATAGGCCTTTAAGAAACCTAGTAAATGATATAGGCCTATTTGTTTTAACCTAGAGACATAAAGCCTACCTACTATATTATACCACTAGCTAATCCTTTCGAACCACTTGGTAAGCCATCTTTTTTCAAAACTTCATGTATTTTATCCCAAAAATCCCAAATAAATTTCCATTACTTATCTTCCCAAAAATGAGTAGAGATGGTAGAAAAAGTATAAGGAAGCCAAAAGTCTAAGAAGTGAGGTTTACAAAAAAAATGCCTTTCCCTCAAAGAAAAAAAAAAGAAATACAAAAAAATCAAGAAAAAGAAAAATGAAGAGGAAGAGGAAGGAAAAGTAGAAAAGATATTCACTTGAGTGCATTCAAAAGAAAAGGGAAGATCTCCAATAGTTATAGAATACCTCTACTCATATTTGAAACTTTGAATCCTTTATACTCTTCCTTTTAGAACCTATCCTAGGCCTACATTTTGTCCTATCTAAAAACCTCTTAATGTTAAGGTAGAATATAGCCTTAATGAAGATATAAATTGTAAAGAATTAAGGTGAACTATTTCTACTTGTCTTCGTAATGAGGTCCATTCTTAGGGATTATAATTTTTCATCTCATTTGTGCCTAAGAAATTATGTGAACTATTGGTATCTTTAGATTCGATCATATAAAGAGGGAATTTTTTTTTACCCCTTTCTCTAAGAGCTTTATTTCTATGTATACTTGTGAAAATTTGAGGTAAAAACATCATTATAATGGAGTATAAGCATATCTATATAGAAGTTCTGCCTTATGTAGTTGCACACGAGCTACGCTCTGAGAGATAACTAAAGTAAAATGGCTTTGGTATATGGATAACTTTTAGAATTTTCATTCATTAAGTTGTTAAAGTCAGTAAAGTGCAAATGGATGAGAATTCTCTAAGACAAAGTGAAGGACTTAACCTTTTTGAATTTTTTCAGTATATCCACTACAACCCCTCACAAGGCCTAACTTGTATACTAGGGGTAACCTTGAGGTTTAAGGGCTTGTTGCATATGCTAAATAAAATCATGAGTTCCTATAAAACTGGCAATCATTTTGTTTTCATGATTTTTTGTACATTTTCCTAGAAACTAGCAAAATGATGGTTCAGGAGTGTGATAAGTATACAATTTTTTATAAAAAGTACCCAATTAGTAGTCCATATGCTATAAAATATAGGCATTATGCTACAGTTTTTTTTTTTTGAAATCTTAAAACACATACATTTTTTACATTATAGTTCAAAAGATTGGTATTTGGTAGGTTCAGGAGCTAATACAAAGTAATTATGCAAATAATCATAATTTTTTAGGATTTAATAAGTGTTTTTACTCTTTTGTAGGTGTTAAGAAGATGATCCAACAACCAAGATCAAGTAAGATGAGATTTGAGGATCAAGATCAAAAGAGGGCCAAATACCTAAATTTCAACATTACAAAGCTCAATCAAGGTTCAAGATCATCTTAAGGAAAGCAAATAAAGTCCAAGGAAGCAATTGAAAGTATCAAAGGTGATGAAAATGGGCCCATGCAAAAAGCCATGCAATTCCACCACCTTTACATGTGAATTGGAGACGTACATGAAGTTTCCTAGTCTAACAAGGAAACCTAAGTAAGCTATGACATTAAAGCCTTAAAGCCAAAGGACTTAGCTACTCAAGCCATCAAAGTAAGCCACTATGCCACATGGAGTCACAATATTGGAGGAGACTTTTAAAGCAATTATCCATGCTAAATGGTAAATTTCAAGAGATAATTAGAAAGGAATTTGGGTGGTAATTAACATGGTAAGATATGCATGCATAGGTAGACCAATCAGGAAAAAGACCAAGTGTCCTCTTTTCTCTATTTCCAACTTACCACATTACATATTAGAAAGGGAGGAATTCCATGACATCTTCCTTGAAAGATGCACCTCTCCATTTCTAATTTCAACCATTGTACAACTGCACTTCCTAATTCCACTCCTCCCTCAACTACCTCACCTTCCTAGCTCTTTCCACCTTCTCTCCATTCCAAAATTTGATATACCTTAAGGAAAGAGATTCCATGCCTCATCCTAGGCTGGAATTCAAACACCTCCTCCCTTTTGTTTGCTCAGAATTAGAAAGTCCACTTATCCACCTCGCTTAACCTTCTAATCTTCTATCTCCAATCACAACCATGAATTCCATGCCTAATTCAAGTAAGGCAATTGATTCTAACTACTTGAAAACCTTCTAAAACTGAATTAGAAACTTTCTAAACTAACCTAAGATGCAAACAACTAAGACTTTCCCTTGTTTCATATTTTTTTAACATTACTTGTTTAGTTGTTTGCATCTTAGGTTAGTTTAGAAAGTTTCTAATTCAGTTTTAGAAGGTTTTTGGCCTAGGAAAGTCTTAGTTTAGAAAAATTTCATTTTTAGCAAGTTACCTTAAGTAAAAGTTTCCTAGATTCATTCATTCTAGGTTAGCATTAGTTTCTTTTGTCGATTGCATGTTAGCTAGGAAAATTTCTAATTCTATTAAGTATCTTTGTTTTCAGAACACTTTCTTTAGTTCATGTTTCTAAGCTTATGCATGTCTCCCATTCCATGTTGTTTAAATTCCTAGTTTAATCAAAACTCTCTTTCTTTGGGTAAGATAAGCAACTTAAATAAGATCCAATCAATTGAATAAGATGAATAGTGTATAGGATAGGTTTAGTGCTTCAAAACAAAATACAGAGATATATCAGCAACCTTAGTATGGTAATTACTATACTAAGTCACACAAACAACCTTAGTAGGTCAGCCACAGGGAGGAGAGGAGGTGCGTCCTACCATTGCATGCCAATTTGTGCAGGCACCCTTTATATCCCCCTATTTCATGGCCATCGAGCTCCAACTATAATGATATCAAGTGCCAGTGGATGCACCTACTTCATTCACACACCCTAGCAATAATAGTTATCCTAAGACTTACTACCAAGCCTATAATTGAGGGGTTAGGCATCATGAACAACCATGGTCACAGAAAAATCTGTCATACTAGGAAGAACCAACATGGTATCAAACTGAACAACCCCACCATGATTATCAAAAATATCAGGGTCAACCATCATGAGTTCAACCCACTCAATCCTTTTCTAATACTCTAATGCCACAATAGTATGAGCCTTTTAAGTCATTGCTTCCAGCATAGAGGGAACAAGTATTAAAAAAGACCTTTAGGTTACACATAGAATCAAATAAACAATTTTGTGTAGTGATGGGTCAATTCCAATATGCACTTATGGAAAGGGTTGAGGAATTTGAACCTATTAGGAATAATGAGGAACCATTTATAACTGATAATAGGATGGGACTGTCTTATGATCATTCTCAATTATAGTCTTCAACCATCTTTGCTTATTGATAATGCTGATAAGATGGACATATCTTGTGAAGCTTCTAAGCCCTAGAATTTTTCAGTATCATTACCCATTGTTATCTATAATAGGATGGAAATTCATATCATTATTCTAAGCCACAAAGTCCACAACCATTCATATAAACCTTCAACTCATATCTACTGGAGCCATGTCCTCTTCCTTTTTATGATTCTAATAAAGAGACGTCCATCAATGAAGAAAATGAATCCTTAGAAACATCCAACCCAAATCCTCTAAAATCATGTTCTGCTTATTTTTATGAATTTGATGAACACACGTCGATTGAGGAGGTGAAGGAATTGTAAGAGATTGTGCCATTAATGAACACTTCTCAATGGCAAGCCAAAGTAGAACTCCCTACAAAACCTAAAATTCCAACTGAGCCTTGCAATGTAGAAGACATAACTAATTGAGACCTATAGAACTTATTTAGACAAACATTATATAGTAATCTAGGTCCATTTAAAACCTTACCTATGCCAATAAAACAAGAAAAAGAAGAGTCAATTGATGTACTAGCTATACATCGACCAACTCTAGGGTACATTTAAAAGATAATCAAGGTTTAAGCCTCACCATGTGCATACAGCCAATCATATAAGAACCACCTTTTAAGGAAGCATAGAGTTGTCTTATTCCCTAATAGGACAATGTAAGGGAAATGGAGGAAAAAGATAAATTGAATACAATGGTCAATGTTATCCCCCAATTTCATCAAGAAGAGGACCACTCATCTCCATTTGCTCCAACAAAAATTAATTCCATGGTAGGTCACGATGTCATCTATTATTACCACCTCAATTTTTGACGCGCAGGAATTATATTGACTACCGTGAAATACAAAAATGGCAAATTAGCAATCTAGTCCCACTAAATTTATAATTGTGGTGGTCCACTATGTCATATTTTTACCACCACCAAAAATTTCATGTTGGAGGAAATATATAGACTACCATGAGATTCTAAAGTGGCATGAGAAATCTTGCCCATTTCATTATTAGACTTAGTTTAGGAAAAATTAGGTTAAACTAGTAAGGTCTAGATTAGGGTATATTAGGGTATGTCTGGCTGAAGACGTTAAACTTAATGCTCAGTGGTAGGCAATCCAAGGTTTTTCCTTTTAAGTCCCAGTGTTCTACATTACCCATTCATCATATAGATGTCCTATATTTCAAAACATTAAGGACAATGTTTAGTTTAGGATGGGAGTGTGGATATGCATGAGATTTCAAAGCTTTACTTGCTTTTTTAAAATTTTAAAAAAAATATGATAAGTTCCTTTACAAAGAAAATAATGAAAACTAAAAGAACACATACAAGTAAATGAAAAAAATACTTTATTATGTATTTTACATATGCAGTTACTCTAAGTGTTCTAATTGAAACATAGTAGATAGTTGGCCCATTTTCTTTGTATTTCATTGAGGTTTACTTTGGAGTAACTCTTCTTATTTGCCCGCTCAAAAAGTGCAACAGCCTGTAATACAACATATTCAATACAAGTCGCATTATTTTAGCTAGATCCATAAAAAATTATGGAAAAATATAATATTATGAAAAGTAAAAGTGTCTTACCTTTCTTAATTAGGAGACACCAACACCATCAAATATTAGGTCCTCATGTATCTCAACACATAGTACCCACACTCCCAAACAAACTGTTGTCTAAGTTACTATGCAACAAGGACAACAAAAAGAATCCATAAATATTATTTATAATATTATAAGTTTAATTAGTGGTAAAATAGAGTAATTAATGATTTTCTATACCTTAACTTTATTCCAAGTGAATTTTAGTTACAGTCTTCATCAAATTAGCTCATTTAAGCCATACTCTACAAATTTAAATATCAAATGCATTATAGATGAATGACAAATTATTTATCTACATATAATATATGACAAATAAAAGCTTACTTATTTATAATTCCTATGAGGGCGAGATGAATGCGAGATCCACAAGAATAAAAAAAGAAAGCCTACTCACCATGCACATCCAAAATGAGTAGCAACCAATGAGCCCTACATAGATAGTTATATGAATTGTAATTAAAGTTGACAAGCCCTAAGTATAGAATAAGTTGGCAAGAAGAAGATTGGTAAAATATCATGAACACGCCTCTCCATCGGCTATTGCTTCACTGCTCCACAAATAATGTTGGGGGCAAGGAACTAGTAAAGTGTACCCTCACCCTCAAAAAGGCTGGTTGCAACATTCAAGAAGCTACATAAAGGAAATAATTATTGCCTATATCATAAAAATATAGCATGTAATATCAAATATTTTATAAGAAAATATGTGCATACACCCATGTAGGAGATAATGTGAGGGTGCTCAAGTTGATCCTATAGGCAAACTCGTAATAGGTCCTCTACCATAAGTGGCACTTCAACAACATCCTTAATAAGCACTCCCTCCTTGATTCATATGGGGTTGATTGCCCTATCTTCTTTGATGAGATTGTAGATTAAACTTAGGGATCAAGGCATGTTAGGTGGGACTTCCACACAATCCTTAGATGGCTATTGTAAAAGATGTAAAAAAAATTAGCTAAATAATATTAATAAATGAAGAGGACCTAATTTTTGCTGAAAAAGATAAACATATATACAAGTACTTATTCCATTTGTGCGACAATAAGTGATTAGTGCAATGTGGGTGACCTCAATGGCTCATGTTGTTGCTGTTTAATCGTATAAAGTTAGTAAACAATTAAATTGAGCTATCTAGCTAAAAATTATTGATGAGGAAGGTAGTATGATAAGATACATAACGTGGACTCTATAAGAATGACTAGTGCCTTTGGCCAAGTGACGTGATATGCAACTACCTTCCCAATGATTATAATATTTTCCATTTTTAAAGGGAATGATAGGCTGGCATTAGCATCCAAAGCCATGGTAATGGACACTCTCTTAGTATGTGGCAACATACTAATTCCATGAAAAATGGTTGATTCATGCTCATAGCATGAACTAAGTGCCACAATGTTTTGACAAAAATCTAGGGCCAACAAGCATTGACCCACCTGCAAATTAGATGTACAATAGAGAGGTTGAGATAGAGAATTATTACGTACGGACAATAAGTTTTAGTCTTGTCTATATCTGTGTGTGTGTGTGTGTGTGTGTGTGTGTGTGTGTGTGTGTGTGTGTGTGTGTGTGTGTGTGTGTGTGTGTGTATACCTCCTTGGTGGAATTTGTTTTTCTAGGGGTGCCGGTTGTCCTTCGTGATCTTCTTCACTTGGAGAATTGCAGGAAGAATTTGATAGAGGTACAGTGGCACTACAAGAATTATGTGCAGGGTATGGAGAAACTATCATCAAACCTCCTTCACATAGTTGGCTAAATATATCCATTTTTATTTACTCAACCAACTCATTGTAGGCCTTCTCATCTTGAACTGTAGGTAAACTTTTATCAAAGAATTTAGAAGGAACAATACCATGTCCCATGCCCCTAACTCGACTAGGTTGGTCCTTCTTACTTCCCATAGCCCTATACAGGATGTCATCGTTGGCAGCAGTGCTACTTAGAGTTCTTGTACTAGTGCATTCTTGGGTAAGAATGTGCTGCAAAGTTTAATTAGAAAGACATGATCACATCATCTAATTAATTGCATAAAATTGATAAACAGGAGGAACCACCACTTATAGTGCAAGAAGTAATTTGTGTAGTAGTTTCATCTGAGAATGTTTGCCAGTACTACGAATAGAATGCGCCATCTTCCAAAGGATGGAGTAATCAATGGGTTAGGTAGTCCCAGCTTTCTTTTGCTTTCAAGGAAGGTACTATAGCTAGAGAACAAAATTTATATAACTATATTAGCATTAATTTAAAAGGAATAAATTGTCACAGATGCTTACTTTGCACTCTTCTAAATGAGCATAGCCCAACTTGGATAGGTGGTGCTGCATATTAGTTTCATGCACCTTTATTCCTCTTGCACTCTTTGCTTATACATTTGTATATATGTAATCAAGTGCAAGAATCAGATGTTACATATAATTAATTAAATGAAACATCATACAAATTCATCCCACACATCCTAGTCAATGACGTTATAGTAAATGGAAGGCACCATGTACAGCCTCAACAAATCATTGACATATGGAGCTATGTAATTGGGAACAAGGTAGTTCTTCCATTTTCTCCATTGCTCACCATCTCCTTGTAAAGCACGCATCTTCTTTTACTCACGCACATCAAAGGCAATCTACAAAGTACATAGCAAAATTACTATATTTGAAAATAAGTTATGTTATAAATTAAATAATACATGTTATTAATTTTTACCTACCTGCACCATTTCTCATATTGAATCTTTTGCCAAGGATGGAACAGGTTTCCAATCATCAATTGTAATAAGAAGCATGCTTCTTACTACAAAGCAGAGAAAACTTCTATAATAGGATACATTCTCACCTATCTCTTGCCTCCTACTATTGTATTGCATAATTTCTTTGATTCCCTTTGATGTTCTCTTGATAACCTTTCCATTGTTGTTCACGCTCTATCCTTTCTCTTTCGAGTAGTGCTCATATTGGTCTCTTGTTCATGCTCTTCATTTTGGCCACATTCTTCATTTTGATATTGTTCTTATTCCATCGTTACTACAAACAAGAACACCATGGAAAGGTCATATGATCCATTTAAAGAAAACAAAATTGGCATGACTTAGGTGGCAAACAAACCAAAATCAAATCAAATGAAACATGCATGAAAATAGAAACTTTTTAAGTGTAGCTATTTCTAAAATTAAACTTTCCTAAAACTAAACCTAAAAACTAAGTGAAATATTCTGAAGATGCAACAACTTTAACTAATGTTAATTTGCATGATTCTGACCATCACATAACGCATGTATGTACACATTTATTTATACTCATATAAACATGACTAAAACAATTTAGCTTTATGTAAGCAACTACTAGCATTTGATAATCAAGAGATACATGTTAATGCATTTACTAATAAACTTGCATGTATGTTTTATGGCATCTTGCACATGCCCATTTCTAGAAACACGTTGTAAGTCATTCTTATCAAAGTGATCAAGTGTGTACTTGTAACACCCTTAACTTTTGTAAGGAGATTAAATAAATAATGAAATGGAAAATTTTAAGGAAAATCAGGCTGAAATATTAGGGTTATTAAAAATACACTTCCTATAGATGTAGAATCAAGGTATAAGATATGTATAATTGAAAACATACTTGACGAACCAATCAGAATGACTATAAGTACAACAAATTTTGAGTCCGAATGAAAAATCCTTATTTTTCTCCATTTTTATGAATAAAAGGGTAAAATAGTAATTTTACTCATAACCGAGACCTAAGACACAATATTTAGAATGGACTAAAAAATAAAATTCCAATGCCACTAAGTACGCTCAATTTTGAGTTCGGGAGAATAAAATAGATTTTTCTCCATAAAAGGGCAAAATGATCCTTTCACACCCCGTGGGGCCCACAAATGGATCCAACGGCCAGAACACATGTAATCATGGGTCAAACCACTACCACCTGCCAGTGGAGAATGAGGTGGTAGTGGAAATCTAATGACAATTTAATAATGAAAAGAAATAAAACATAATTATGACATATAATCATGGAAAATTCAAAAGCCCTTATAAATAGCTCTTAAAATTCCCAAAAAAATTTCTAATATTCCTCACGAGGTCTACTACAATGCCCTAAAAATTGAGCTCTAGACTCCTCCCCCAATTCCTCCTTCTTTCCTTCTTTCTCTCTCTTTCCCTGGGAGAGTGTCCCCAGACACACCCGACAAACAATTCATGTCTATTATAGGGCCACATCAAGGGATGTGTCATCCCTAATGAACCAAGGTTTCCATCTAGGAAACCCTAATTCAATTAGCCATCACCTTCATATATCCACCATTGGATCTGTTCAAATTGAAGGGATCTACAAAAGCCCTTTAGTTTCATATTGATCCAATTACTGGATCATCAGAAAATCCCAAACGAAAATAAGCATGATAATGAGTACCATCTCTAATGATAAATACTGGTTATTTTGGCCAATCTGGCTATTACAAGTTGATTTGGAACCATTGGATCTCTTCAATACGTGGTGATCTACAAAAGCCACATATTTTCTAGTCTTCTCCAGCAATAGCGATGGAGAAATCCTTGGCTGTATATATTTTTGGATGTCCTCCTCTTCTTCTGTAAATCTCTCTCTCGGCTGAAGATTTCTTCACTGGGCGGCACAGGTAAGTGGTGTCCCCTCCTTCCTATGTTCATTCCATCATTCCCCTATAGTTTTTTAGCCTACTTTATAGATCTCCCCGGTCATTGATCTGTCGAAAATGATAGGTCCGGCATGAAGGGTTAAGATCCCATCCATTCACAGTTCAAATGCAACTTTTGAGCATTTGAATGGATTCAATTTTTCTTTTTATGGACTATATCCATTGGTGTTCCTCATAAGCTAATGGATCTGATAAGAACCTAATTGATATTAAACCATTTGTAGAAGTTTAACTTCTAGTTGGTCGCCATCCTTCTCCTGAAATTCGATACTCTACTCAAAGTCTTAAACCCCATATGCTTTCTCTCTATTATATGTATTTACAATAACATCATTGCCAACTCAACTATTATTATTCCTTTGAAGTTGATTGGTTTATCTTCCCACTCGATTCAAGATAAAGTCATGATCTTCTTCTTTTGAATATTCAATATTCATTGAATACTAGTAGTTACATCCATATCCCTTTCTCTCTTTTCTTCAAAATCCTTACTTTTGTCTTCCTAAATCAATGTATCCTCATTTTTGTCTACCTAGATCAATGTCTTCATGTGCTTTGTTGCATATAATTGACACTTCATTTATTCCTTTACGTAACATAGATGATAAACTAAATGCTTCTCAGAAATTCTAAACTGTCTTAAGATCATTGAAATCCTCAATTGCCTATAGCCTCAATAAAATTCATACAATGTCTTAATAATGGCATTGACATTTTGGTCATGCTATACTTTTCTTACAAGTTCATGTTAGGATCAATCTATTATCATCCCTAGTATTATCATCAAAATCTTTTGATAACTCGATCGAATTCATTTCCCATCATATTCGTGTTATGTTTCTCTTAATCACATACTACGTCAATTGCACACATCTTCTGATCTTCTCCATAATTATTATTCAATAGCATTTTACTCTCCTGAATAGTATCCAAAATTGAGCTAAGTCCTTGAAGATCCTTACCTTTGTGACCTAGTTCGAGTCACAATTATTTCCCAATATTATCTTGCATTCTCATTCCTCTTAGATTATCATTAAAAGCTTCAAAGTCTGTCTTTTACATCCCTTGTCATACTTATATCATATCCTTGTACTCATATTCTGATATTCTTTATGATGGTAAGATAGCCATCTAGGTTCTTCAATTTTGTCACCTTTGATGAGATTACTTTATTGATGGTAAGATAGTCATCTAGGTTCTTCAATTTTCTCACCTTTGATGAGATTACTTTAGTGCAGGTCAGAACTATCTACTAACAAGTTCACTAACATCCTCATTCATCATTCTCATAATATGATCCATATATGAGTTTTTATATTTGCACCACACAACAATCCTTAATCCTTAAGTTGTCTTAGACTGGATTTTGGAAAAGGGTTGCACTATCCTTTGCTTAATTATTTGTTAAACCAAGCTATGTTTCACCTATTTATTTATGGTGAAATGCCTTGAGCATTAATATGCTAGTCCTCAAATAGAAGTAGTCATCTCTACTTCTTCAATTTATACTACTTTTTTATTTTCTTGATTGTCTATGACCCTTGGACATGCTGGACTGGCTGTGAAAGGATAAAACCTGGGCTCTGATACCAATTGTGACAACTCGGGTTTTCTCATGCATTTTTAAATGCAACATCTAATTCCTAAGGCGGGATGCATCCCCATTTGAAAACCATTTTATAAAAACCATGCAATGAAGCGGAAATCTTTTGTTTTAAACTTATTTTGAAAACCCCGAGTGTCATTTACTATTACAACAATCAAAGTAGTTTTTGAAAAACTTTAGAAATCATAAATGTTTTTCCCCAGGTCTATCCAGTCACAACACATAGCCTAACTGTAAATAAATACATGTCCAAATGGTTGAGAGTTTACTCACATGTATAGTTGTCTCCTTTGTTTATTCACTTGCTCGTAGCACTAATATCTCTTGAGACGTCTTCTATTTGTGAGTGGAACTATCCTGAAAAATGCTAAGGATAGGGTGAGTATATACTATACTCAGTAGGAGTCTATCACTACTAGTTTTGCAACATAAGCTCTTTAAAACACGTACATGTTTGAACAATCACGTTCAATATCAATATCAAAAACCATTATCGAATTGGAATACTAACGACTTAAAGAATCGCACAAACCAAGTCAAAAGTATCATATATGTCATATATCATAAATATAATGATATGCATAAGATGCTCCACTGAATCCAACTCATGGATATCTGGTATGGTCGACCAACCTTATGTCATGCCACATGCAATGCAAGTGAATCCACGAAACCATAGGGTCCAATTATGCCCACGACCTCCCCGCCGTGTGGTCCCCGGGTACCTAAGGATGCTGGTCATAGCCTCAACGGGGCCTATGACACGTCGACCTAGTGCCGTGACACCAGTGGTAGCCCCCTGTACCACATGCAGTCGACGTAGGGACATTGCCCTTTTTGGGCGTGGTACCCATCCACCTAATAGTGGTAGAAGCTGGAGGCCAACCCAAACCTCCCGGCATAGCGTCCACGTGCTTATTAGCCCAAATCATATCAGATCAAACCAACAAAAACCTCTTGTTCAAAACCCGTCCTCTTTGGGTCCCTCACAACTGCCTGGCCCTCACAACTGCCTACCCAGCATCTCTTGGGCACTCCAGCGTCTTTTGGTAACCCTCAAGGACATGCAATCTTTTAAAAACTTAGTGCTCACCAATTATGCAATATATGCATTTTTTTGGAAAACGTATCTATGCATAATGTATATGAAATCATTTGCAAAATATATCTATGCATAATGTATATGAAATTATTTGCAAAACATCTCTATGCATAAAGCGTCTATCATATGTATGCTAAATTAAGTTATGCTAAACAAGTTATATAATTTTTACTTAAAACATGCATAAAACAATCATGGCTTTTTTTTTAAAAAGTCTAGTAGCGATAGAGCACCTACCTCAAAGTCTCCTGGAGTCACATCGTATATCGCTCAACCCGTCCCTGGGTCTCATTTATAAACTCCTGGTAGAAATGGATACAAGGAGTCCTAATTAATTTCAGTCTATTTAGACATTAGACTGCTAGCCCTGCCTATTGGGTCCCTGGTTCTTGCTTAATTCATTATCAAGCTGGATCCTATGATGTGGACCTACTATTCCATAGCTAACTCTGTAAATTGTCCTTTAATCTTAGCTTTAAAGTCTTGTTGGGTCCACGTGTCCCAGTTCCCTCACATGCGTGTGCGCCTAAAGGCCGCGTTTTTGCATGCACACATGCATCCTCAGGTGATGCGCTATGACGCGCATCATCGCACGAGCGCACCTTGTATTATGGCGCATCTCAGCTCCTAGGGCACCCCATGCACCCTGATCGAGCCACGACCCGTGCCCTATGTCACGCGCACACCCGAGGGCCGCTCCTAGGACAGTGTACGCACTGTCATACGCCCGAAGCCCATCCCTGGGACCCTGTGGGCGTGCATGGAGCAAGGCGTCCCTGGGATGCCTGGCTCATGCAAGGTCGTCTGGACCTAGCTTGGGGCGTTATGTTCGTGTAGGGCCAGCCCAAGCCGGCTTGGGCATTTTTCGACCAAGAACCCGGCTGGAAAATGACCGGAAAGGACCATGGAAAGTGGAAGGGAAGAGGAGGAAAGGAAAATGGCTTACCTGGGTGACCAGTGATGGTGCTCTTCGCGCCTGAAAACTCTATGTCCGTCGGAAATCGTGAAGAGGGAAAGCCCATCGTCGTGCAAGGCTGGAAAAGAGAAGAGAGGGGAAATGGGGAGACAGGAACGAGAACGGGATGGCTGGCCTAACATGGGCCTGGCCATTGCCAGAAAACTTAGGGGAGATGGTTTGAGATGGGTTTCCGATTTTGCTCGAAACCCCAGTCCAAACGGCTGGAAAAACGCCAAAAAATCACATTTTTTGGAGAGGGGAGATGGGGTTTTTATAGACCGGCTATGGCGGTGCCCCTCAATGGCGGTGCCACCATTGGTGGTGGCAGATCGCTCTAGAAAAATCAGGATCAAGGGTTTCTGGGAGGGTCTAGAGGTTGAAGACGACAGGGGGTGCCATTATCAAAACGGCCCCCCGCATTTTTCGTCCTTTTTTCATTTTTTCTTTTTTCTATTTTATTTCCAGAAATACCTCTATCTTTAAACGGCTGTAACTTCCTCATACGAACTCTGTTTTGGGTGATTTTTGAGGTGTCGGATTCCATTTTTCAAGTACAATCTAATGGTACTAAGTTTCCTCACAAATTCCTTCACTTACTATTTTAAATAAAGTGAAACATTTAACTCAGTTTATTTCCTATGGAATGTTTAATTTTCATTAAAAATAGTGTAAATTGCTCAGGCATTACACACAATGATCCTCGCCCTTGCATACATGGATTTTGTTATTTCTACAGTTACTATCAGTGGATTATTGTCCAGTTATTTGGGCACGCTGTACAAATTTAGACTGCGGTATAGTAGTCCTTGAGTATCATTATCATGCACATATGATAAGCACACTGTAATGCCATGGCATGATGAGATGATACTACATGAGTTCCTGGAAAGAAAATCCCTGCAACAGAATTGACTGAATATTGATCTCCTAAGTGGCAGTATAGCTAGGGGAAGGAATAAATTTTCAGCATCTTCACTATTTTAATGGATTCATCCTTTACTATATAAATAATGTATATACTCTATGTTGAGATAATGTATGAGTGAATAACCATGATAGAATAATGACTGAGGTATGTATTCTTATATTAGTGAAGTAGTATGTTTTTGTATCCCCTACCAAGCATAGCTTGCTGAGATATTGGAAATTTTTTAATGTTTACAATATCTCAGATACGGGGAATGATACTTAAGTAAGTAATGCTTGAAGATTCAGAAGCTGCAAGACTGCTCAGGGTATTTCCCTTGAAGATTGTGTAATCTGGTTATGTACTTTGTAGTATGGATTGTATTTCGACCATGGATCGTAGTTGTAATACAGGGGCTGTGTAAAAGTGAACTACTGGATGATTCTTGGTATTCAATAAAATTATATTTTATACAAAATTTCTATGTGTATTATGTACTTTGAGGTGAGACTTAGGTTTTGTTACAAACAAATTTAAAAGAAATCAATTTCCACTGCTTTGTTTGACAAAAATTTATACCATTAAGGGCCCTACATTTGAAAAATGTATTACAAAATGTGTTACAAAAGCCTAGGTCATCATAGTGATCCTCGCCTAAGCAGACAAGGATTTTGTTATTTCCACAGTTGATATCAGTGGATTATTATGTAGTTATCAGGGCACCCTGTACAGATTTAGACTGCAGCATAGTAGTCCTTGAGTATTTTGCATTATGATGCACATATGATAGGCATAGTGTAATGGCACGGCATAATGAGATGCCACTACATGAGTTCCTGGAAAGAAAATACCTGTATCAGAATTGGCTGAATATTAATCTCCTATGTGGGAGTACTACCAGGGGAAGGATATATAAATAATCTATATACTCTATGATGGAATAATAACTGAGGTATGTATTCTTATATAAGTGTAGTAGTATATTTTTGTATCCCCTACCAAGCATAGCTTCCTAAGATATTGTAAATGTTTGAATGTTTACAATATCTCAGATGCAGGGAAGGAGAGTTAATGCAGTAAAGCTTGAAGACTCAAAAGCTACAAGATTGCTCAGGGTATTTTCCTTGAAGATTGTATAATCTGGTTATGTTGTTTGTAATTTGGATTGTATTTGGACAATGGATTGTAATTCTAATACAAGGGCCGTGTAAAAGTGAACTACTCAATGATTCCCTATATTCAATATAATTTTATTTTATACAAAATGTCTATTTGTATTATGCACTTTGAGGTGAGACTTGGATTTTGTTACAAAAGAATTTAAAAGAAAAGAATTTTTGCTACATTGTTTGCGAATAATTTTACCATTAAGGGCCTTGCCTTTGAAAAATGTATTACAAAATGTGTTACAAAAAACCAGTCATCACAATGATCCTCGCCCACGCGAACATGGAGTTTATTATTTCCACAGTTGGTATGAGTGAATTATTATGCACTTATCTGGCATGTTGTACAGATTTAGACTGCGGCATAGTAGTCCTTGAGTATTTTGCAGTATGACACACATATGATAGGTGTAGTGTGACGCCATGGCAGGATGAGATGCCACTACATGAGTTCCTAGAAAGAAAATCCCCGTTTGAGAATTGGCTGAATATTGATCTCCAAAGTGGGAGTATAGCTAGGGGAAGGAACAAATTTTGAGAATTGTCATTATTTTAATAGACTTATCCTATACTATATAAATAATGTATATATTCTATGTTGATATAATCCATGAGTAGATAACCGTGATGGAATAATGACTGAGGTATGTATTCTTATATTAGTGAAGTAGTATATTTTTGTATCTCCTACCAAGCATAGATTCTTGAGATATTGTAAATGTTTGAATGTATACAATATCTCAAATGTAGGGAAGGAGACTTAAGGTAGTAAAGCTTAAAGACTCCAAAGCTACAAGATTGCTCAGGGTATTTCCCTTAAAGATTGCGTAATCTGGTTATGTCATTTCTAATTTGGATTGTATTTGGACAATGGATTGTAGTTGTAATACAAGGGCTGTGTAAAAGTGAACTACTAGATGATTCCCTATATTCAATAAAATTTTATTTTATAAAAAATGTTTATGTGCATTACGTACTTTGAGGTAAGACTTGGGTTTGGACGAATTTGAAAGAAAAGAATTTTTGCTCCATTGTTTGCAAATAAATTTTACCATTAAGGGCCTTGCCTTTCAAAAATGTATTACAAAATGTGTTACAAAAACCCCAGTCATCACAGTGATCCTCACCCATGCGAACATGGAGTTTGTTATTTCCACAGTTGGTATCAGTGGATTATTATGTACTTATCTGGCTCGCTGTACGGATTTAGACTGCGGCATAATAGTCCTTGAGTATTTTGCATTATAATTCACATATGATTGGCATAGTGTAATGCCATGTCATGATGAGATGATACTACATGAGTTCCTAGAAAGAAAATCCCTGTATGTGAATTGGCTGAATATTGATCTCTTAAGTTGGAGTATAGCCAGAGGAAGGAACAAATTTTTAGCATTTTCACTATTTTAATAGATTTATACTATACTATATAAATAATGTATATACTCTATGTTGAGATTATCCATTAGTAGATAACCATGATTGAATTTATAAGATGCAATTTTGATAAAAATGCGAGATCTCTTGTTTTATAAGTATGAGATGCATGAAAGTCTTTTTCTTTTGGAAAACAATCTTTCATAAAAAACCCCAAGTTTGAAAACACATTCTCCAATTATTTAGCCATGACAAAGTTTAAATCAATATTATTCCCAAGAAAGTGTTAGTCACAGCCCCAGCTATTAGAGAGTAACTACAATCAAGTAACACTGAAAGATAAGTTAGGGGTTTACTTACTTGTACTTAGTCTGTGTCTCCTAGTACAAACGTTCCTTGCCCTTAAGTATTTATTTTGTATCTGAAAAATGTTGAGGATTGGGTGAGTATATAATATACTCAGTAGGAGCCTATCACTACTAATTTTATAAATGCATGAGATGTTTTAAAATCATATGCTCATTCAAAATACGCGTATGTTTGAATACTCACGTTCAATATCAGTATAAGAATCCATAATCAAACTGAAATACTCATGACTTAAAAGATCACATAATCCAAAATTGAAAGTATCATATATATATATATATATATGATGACATCATGATATGCAATAGATGCTTCATGGAGTCCAACTCATGGATCTCTAGTATGGTATGGTATGGTATGGTATGGTCGACTAACCTCATATCATGCTATATGAAATGCACATAACTCATCAAACCATAGCGTCCACTATGGCCACGACCTCCTTGCCGTGTGGTCCCCGGGTACCTGAGGACACTCGGTCATAGCCTCCACGGGGCCTATGACACATCGACCCAGTGCCGTGACACCAGTGGTAGCCCCCTGTACCACATGCAATAGACGTAGGGACCTGCCTCTTTTTGGGCATGGTACCCATCCACCTATTAGTGGTAGAGGCCGGGTGGCTAACCCAGACCCCTCGGCATAGCACCCACGGGCTTACTTGCCCAAATCACATAAGATTAAAGAAGTCAAAACATCTTGTTAAAACTTGTCCTCTTTGGGTCCCTCACAACTGCTTGGCCCTCGGCACTCCAGCGTCTTTTGGCAACCTTCAAGGACATGCAATCTTTGCAAGTACTTAAATCATGTAATGTATGCACTTGTTTGCAACAAATATATGTGCATAATGTATATGCAATCTTTTCAAAACATGGCTATGTACAAATCATTTATCATGCATGCTGAATTAAGTCATGCAAATCAAGTCATATATTTAAAACATATGTTCCCAAAATAATAATAGCTCTTTTAAAAGAATCTAATAGTGATAGAGCACCTACCTGACTAGGTCGCGCTAACCCTTTTGTCCTCGTACGCTCCTGAACATGGTTTGGGGACTCAAGGTTAGTTTAACCTATCTTTTATGGGTTTAGAGCAGTTGGGTCTTATTACTTAGGCATTAGGGGTCCATCCCTATGCCTATAGGTGTCCTAAGGTCCTAATTGGGCCTTGGTATCCTCAGTTTTCCAAAGTTCTAGTGGCCACGCACCACCATCCTATTCTAAGGGTCATGCCATCCTTTGATTGGGCCTTGATCAGAGATTTTATAGTTTGGATGTGTCCGCGTCGTCGACATGGACACAACGCCTTTTGCGGCGCCTCAATCGGAGCTCTAGATCTCAAGTTATAAGCGTTTTATGTTGTATGTATACAAGACCCTTAAGTATTAAAATACGGAATGCTAGGGTGCTGCACGTCAGCGTCATGCGCCCTGGCTTCCTTAACAACCAAAAAAATGACGCCTCTGCTAGCTCACTGCGTGTCTATGGAGTGCACCTCAGCAGGCGCGTCCCTGGATGCGCCCGTTTGGTTTTTCAAACGGAGGTCGGCGCAGGTCGACGTGGGACGTTCCTATTGGATCATCCCGCCTGTTAGAGACCTCGGTCGTCCTCAGGTCACCCTGGTTCGACCCTGTCGAACCAGTCCGGCCCTGAGGACGTCCCAGGGTCCTTGGTGGCTCTCCCAGAGGTCTATTCTCCATACTTTTTCATGCAAAAACCTAGGGAAACTGAGCCTAAGACTATGGGTGAGATGGGTTTGGGGAGTTTTTGAGCGTACCTGCTTCGTGGCTGGTTTTCTCTCCACATTTTTCCCTCTTGGTCACTACTCCACGATGGGTTTTCTCCAAGGTTTTGGGCTGCCATTAGAGGCACCCAAGAGCTATATTTATAGGACTTTTAAAGAGGGTTCTGGAGGGGTTCTAACCGCCTTTGAATGGCGGTGGTTTCTTCTTGAAACACCGCCGTTCCAGAAACCTCTAGGAGGTTGAAGATGAAGGGTGCCCATATCAAAACGGGCACCTGTGTTTTTCAGGTTAAGTCCTTTTTGTGAAATTTATAATTTTGCCCCTGAACTTCAAAGGGCCATATCTTGGTCATTTTAACTCCGTTTTGGGTGATTTTGGTCTCGTTGGATTCCTTTTTCCGAGACGCATCTAATGGAACCATTTTAGGACCAAATTTCTAACTAAAATTCCCTTATCTTTAAAACTAAACTTTTCATTGCTAAACTTGGAATTTCAATATTACAAAATTGCAGTCATTACAGAAATAGTATGTTTTTGTATCCCCGACCAAGTATAGCTTGCTGATATATTGTAAATGTTTGAATATTTACAATATTTCAGATATGGGGAAGGAGACTCAAGGAAGTAAAGCTTGAAGATTCAAAAGCTACAAGACTGCTTAAGGTATTTCCCTTTAAGATTGTGTAATCTGGTTATGTACTTTGTAATTTGGATTGTATTTCCACAATGGATTGTAATTCTAATACAGGGGTTGTGTAAAAGTGAACTACTAGATGATTCCTAGTATTCAATAAAAATTTATTTTATACAAAATGTCTGTGTGTATTATGTACTTTGATGTGAGACTTGGGTTTTGTTACAAACGAATTTAAAAGAAAAGAATTTTCGCTACATTGTTTGCAAATAATTTTTACCATTAAGGGCCCTGGCTTTGAAAAATGTATTACAAAATGTGTTACAAAAACCCGAGTAGTCACAATGATCCTCGCCCATGCGAACATGAATTTTGTTATTTCCACAGCTGGTATCAGTGGATTATTATGCAGTTATCCAAGATAAACAAATTTAGACTATGGCATAGTAGTTCTTAAGTATTTTGCATTATGATGCACATATGATAAGCATAGTGTAATGCCACGGCATGATGAAATGCCACTACATGAGTTCCTAGAAAGAAAATCCCCGTATGAGAATTGGCTGAAAATTGATCTCCTAAGTGGGAGTATAACCTAGGGAAGGAAAAAAATTGGAGCATTTTCACTATTTTAATGGATTTATCCTATACTATATAAATAATGTATATACTATATGTTGAGATAATCCATGACTAGAATAATGACAGAGGTGTGCATTCTCATATTAGTGAAGTAGTATGCTTTTGTATCCCCTACCAAGCATAGCTTACTAAGACATTGTAAATGTCTGAATGTTTACAATATCTCAGATATGGGGAAGGACACTTAATGAAGTAAAGCTTAAAGACTCAGAAGTTACAAGAGTATTCAACATATTTCCCATGAAGATTGTCTAATCTTGTTATGTACTTTGTTATTTGGATTGTATTTGGACAATGGATTCTAATTGTAATACAGGGGCTGTGTAAAACTAAACTAGTGGGTGATTCCTAGTATTCAATAAAAAATTATTTTATGCAAAATGTCTATGTGCATTATCTACTTTCAAGTGAGACTTGGGTTTTGTTACAAATGAATTCAAAAGAAAAGAATTTCCACTACATTGTTTGAGAAGAAATTTTACCATTAAGGGCCTTGCCTTTGAAAAATGTATTACAAAATGTGTTACAAAAACTCAGGCTGTCACAGTGATCCTCGCCCATGCAGACATGGATTTTGTTATTTTTGCAGTTGGTATCAATGGATTATTATGCAGTTATCCGGGCACGCTGTACAGATTTAGACTACGGCATAGTAGTCCTTGAGTATTTTGCATTATGATGCACATATGATAGGCACACTGTAATGCCATGGCATGATGAGATGATACTACATGAGTTCCTGGAAAGAAAGTCCCTATAATAGAATTCGCTGAATATTGATCTCCTAAGTGGGAGTGTAGCCAAGGGAAGGATATATAATTAATGTATATACTCTATGTTGAGATAATCCATGAGTAGATAACCATGATAGAATAATGACTGAGATTTGTATTCTTATATTAGTGAAGTAGTATATTTTTGTATCTCCTACCAAGCATAGTTTGCTGAGATATTATAAATGTTTGAATGTTTACAATATCTTATATACAATGAAGGAGACTTAAGGTAGTAAAGCTTGAAGACTCAGAAGCTGCAAGACTGCTTGGGGTATTTCCCTTGAAGATTGTGTAATCTGGTTATGTACTTTATAATTTGGATTGTATTTGGACAATGGATTGTAATTGTAATATAGGGTTGTGTAAAAGTGAACTATTGGATGATTCCCTGTATTCAATAAAAATTTATTTTGTACAAAATGTCTATGTGTATTATGTACTTTGAGGTGGACTTGGGTTTTATTACAAACAAATTTAAAAGAAAAGAATTTTTACTGCATTGTTTGCAAATAATTTTTACCATTAAGGCCCTGCCTTTGTAAAATGTATTACAAAGTGTGTTACAAGAACCTGGGTCGTCACAGTACTAGGATCACTTATTGATTAGGTTTGGCAGTTTTAAGTAGATTGGTTAATGCATCTAGTCTACTCTAGACCAAGTGCAACATGCCTTCTATTTGGGTATATATTCCCAAAGGTGTAGTATTGCTTTACTCATTTTCTTTAGCATGTAATGCCTTTAGCCTAAGTGTGTAAAGCCATTTATTTGTTCTCCTCATGTAGTTACCTTTAGGTCACTTTTCCTTAGGATTTGTTTTGCTTAGTTAGCTAGGTCATGGTGGCCCTTTTTTACATTTTTCTCATGCCATGATCTTAAAATTTTCTGAGTATGTTTACTTAATAAAGGTCAGGGTACATAACGGTAGCATCTGACTTCTCTCTAAATCTCTCTTTCAAACACACATTTCTATTATATATCCTTTTTAAGTTATCTACATGTTTTCTATAATGTCTTCATTTTTCTAGTTTCATGTAAAAATTTTGTGTACATTTCACAATTTTGTTTCATGTACAATTTCTAAAATACTTTTTCATGTTCAATTAACTATGAGCTAGATTACCAAATACTCTTAGAGTATTATTAATCAATTTGAGCTTACTCAGCTGACAAGTTCTTGTCATCACCTAGAGTTATGATCCATTAGTTGATTAAAGGTTCACTTGCATTTGAATATTCTAATTTATAGTGGACTGAAAAGATTAATTGTTTTCCTGAGACTCTAGTAATCATTGTATGTTACAAAGATGGGTTTTAAATTTAATCACAAAACTTCTCTTTGTTGTCTAAAATTTCATTAGAATGACTTTGTACCCAAGAGTTTATAATAGCATTGTTAATGATGGCTAAAGGTGGATTTATAGTGAAACCCTCCAAGCTTTGTGGTGCATTAATTTTCTCTTCTATTTGTAGTCAAGAATTGCACAAATTGCTCCAATACCTTGGGTTTTTTATTCCTGCTTGAGCATTGAGTGATATGATCAACTTGGGTCAGTGATCCAAGTCCACATCGCCTCCAACAACGGCTACAACACTGGCAACCGAACCACAATTTGGCATCTTCCTTATCTTGATAAGTCCTCTCTGGTAGCCTATCTTCATGTAACAACCCCAATTTTTGTAAATTGATTGAAAAAATCAATTTAGTTTGAATTTTTAGAAATTCCAGGTTGGAATATTAGGGTCATTAAAAATGCACTTCTCATAGAAGTACAATCAAAGTATAAGACATGCATAATTGAAAACATACTCAAAGAACCCTTCAGAATGACTGTAAGCACGACAAATTATGAATTCAGATGAAAAATCCTTATTTTTCTACATTTTTCTGAATAAAGGGGTAAAATGGTAATTTTACCCATATCCAAAAACTAAGACCTCAATATTCATGATGTACTCAGAAATACAAATCCAACACCACTAAGTATGCTCAATTTCGAGTTCAGGAGAATAAAATAAAATTTTCTCCATAAAAGGGCAAAATGATCTTTTCACAACGCTGTGGGACTCACAAGGGGCCCACGAGCAGCCCACAAACGAATCCAACAACCAAAAAAAATGTAATGAGTGGTTAAACCACTACCAACTGCTAGTGGAGAGAAGGAGGTGGTAGTGGAGGATCCAATTCAAATTAAATAATAAAAAGAATAAAACATAATAATTACACATAATTATGAAAAACACCCAAAATGCCTATAAATACACTCCCAAAAATCCTCCAAAAATGTTCATAAAATTTTCCATGAAATTATCTTGCTTCCCCTATAAAAATAGACATAGATCCCTTTCGAAAATTCCAAAACTCCCAAAAAAAATCCCTTTTCTTCACTTTCTCTCTCCTCTCTCTAGATTGGGACAAGAGACCTAAATTCAATTAGGCCCTCTGTTCCAGATCAAATCTCACAAATCCCACTATCCAAATTGTCCTAGACTATGTTATCTACAAAACCCCCATATCAATTTCAAGATCCAACGGTTCAAACAATGAAAAATCACAAGACAGGTGGTTCTTAGGCTATCTTATTCATCAAGTGAGTATTCTTTTATTTTTGGACTGCAAAACGGACATTTTTCTCCAATTAGGTAGGTGGAAACCCGTTCCACACTTGTCTCATGTTATTTTTATGTAATTTTATTTTTTCTAAAATCATGTTTAGGACAAAAATAATAAAAGTCACGAAATGGTAAGAACCCTTTAATTATGGCTGATAGAAGGCTCGAATAGAAAATTTGAGTGGTCAAATCGATCCAGAAGGTTGAAAACTCCTAGGTTAGAAATTTTAAGAATTTTATAGCATTTAAGTCCCCCAATTGTAGAGGGATTGATTGGATGGTCCAAACAGACTATCTGATCTCCCGATCAGATGGGTTCCTGAGACGCAGTGCGAAACGCTGCATGGAAACGCGCCATGCAATGGCCTTTCCACGCTTGCAACGTCCTCCCAGCGGGACGATCGTGAGATAGCGACGATCTCGGGAGGACTCGTCATGTGGAAGTCCTAATGATAAGTGCACGCCTGACTACCCCCTGATTAGATCGTTTCGCCATGCCCATTCCTCTCGAACAAATTTGGGTCGTCCATTCTGATGGGCCCAAATCAAATATGGACCCTAATATGACTATGAACTTCAAATCTCAATTAAGGAGTCATATGAACTCCAAATTGAGATGTCATGTGAATGATAGTATGTATGGATTTACAGATTTCATACATCAATTAGGATCATGGAAGATTTGAAGAGATGAATCACTACTTGAAGGTAGGAGGATTTTATGAATGCATCTACATGAGAAGTACATGTTATGTACATGATCTTATGTTTAAAAGTGTTGGCAAGTATAATGTAAATACTTGTATTAAACCCATTGAAAACCCTTATGATCCAACCAAAATACATGTGAAATGGTTATGTTAGAAATGAGGAAAACCTTAAGTGAATAGGAAACTGGAAAGTACTCTAGCCCTAAGTAAACAGACAAATCATCTGATACATATGAGAATTATTTTACATACAAGCATAGGGGCTTGTGGTTTTTTTTTAAATAGGCATAGGCTTGGGGATGCTATGCTAGGAGAATTAGTAGGGTTTGGCCATCCACTCTCCAAAATTTGTTATTATATGGATACCATGCCTAAATGGGGCTAAAAGTCGGGTGGGGCAATTATGGGAAGGCCTCCACTGTGATAGCCATGGTCCTCCCCATACGGACATGGATATTGTGATTTCCACCAAGGATGGTGTAGGTGGATTATTGAGCAGTTATCCGAGAGCGCTGGTACGGATTCTAACTGGATGCATAGTAGTCCTTTGAGTATTTTTGCATTATGATGCATGGAATAGTGATATGCCTTATGATATGGCATGATGAGATGATGGGTAATCATGGATTACCGATGAGTATTTCCAGCAGATATTAACTATTTTTCACTGTTTTGATGGTATGTATATATTTGTACACAGTATACCGTATGTATGTGTAAGGATGTACATATATGACAAAGTAAAGAGATTGCTCCATGAGTATGAATATAGGATTATGAAGTATTAGGATTATATTGTCAAAGTTTTATGCTTCTTGAAATCCCCTACCAAGCATAGCTTACTAAGATATTGTAAATGTTTCAATGTTTACAATATCTTAGATACAGAGAAGGAGAATTAGGAGCTCAAGACTTAAGAAGACTTGAAAGAATAATCAATCAGGGTATACCCCTTGAAGACATGTATTTTATTTGAGAGTATTGTATTGAGAGTTTTTCATGTATGGTGAGGTCTGAAGTTTGGATTATGTAATTTGGACAAGTATTGTACTGACACTGGGCTGTACTATGAACCACTTGATGGATTCTAGAATTTAATAAAAGTATATTCCTTCAATGGAATTTTATCTTGTATAGAAATTCTACTTATGTTACGTATGAAGTGATGACTTGGGTCTTTCAAAACAAGTTCTAAAGAAAAGAATTTTCACTGCTTTGTTTTGCAAAAAAAATTTACTACTAAGGGCCCTACCTTTGAAAATGTATTATAAAATGTGTTACAAAAAACTGGGTCATCACACTTCCCCCCCTTCTCCCCCTTTCTCCTCCTTTCTCTTCCTCTCCTTTTCCCCTGTCTTCTTCTTCCCCTTTTTCTTCTCCTACTTCTCTCCTTTCTTCTATCCTTGTCGATTTTCTCTACTGATAACATGTTTGAGCTTCCTCGAAGTGAATCATCATCGGCAAGCAATCTTCCTCCTCCTTTCTCCTCCTTTCTTTTCCTCTCCTTCTCCCCCTCCTACTTCTTCCTCTTTTCCTTCTCCTCTTTCTTCTCTCTCTTTCCTTCTCTCCAACCCTGTCAAGTATTGTCTTCTATTGGGTTTGAGAACAGACCTAGGTCTATTCTTCAATTCACTTAAGTGGAAGGGGGTGCCATTATCAAAATGGTCCCCACCTTTAGTTATTTAATAGTTTCTTTTATTAAAATTTAAAATTATAATTATAATATTTTTTACTATTTTGTACATCATAATTTCAGTAAAAAAGGGATGAATGCTAGTCAAATCTTGAATTTCTACAAGTGGGGCCCACTCAATGAAATTACGAAATTACCTTTTTCAAGAAAAAATAAACTTCTTCATCCGAATTTCAATTTTAGCAAACTTAGTGTCCTTTGAATAATTTTTTCAAGTAAAATCCCAATATTGAAGTTTCAACACTTGATTTAATGTCTATAAAATTTTCACTTTCTAGAACTCCAAAATTTGAAAATTTCAACATTCTCTTTTCACTTTGATTTTACAAAATTCAAATTTTTTATGAATTGTTATTTAAAAATGAGAGATGTTACATTATGATTAGTGTGATGTTGGTTGATCATTCATGGTGGTCAAATTCATATTTTCTTACCATCCACTAGTCAGATATGGATCAAGCATCACAAGGTTACTTATTATATGATAGATCGGATTGTGAAGATCGTCTAATCTGTTTCATTACTAGATTTGAAATTTTTTACCCATTCTATATAAATTTTGGGTCAAGAAACTTACTGGTAGCATCTGATCATCAATTAAGTGTCACCTATACTGTTTCCATAATTTTTGCATGACCATAACCATGTAAAAATTCATCAAATATGCATATGTATGTATATATGAGACAAACAAAGAGATACTAATCAACACTCAACAATCGATATTGACCATGACTATGTGAATGTAGTTCCAATTCACAGTTAAGATTTGGTTGAAGATAACCACAATTCAGAGTAAAAATTTTCAAGACATTAAGCATAAACGACTTTAAAAATCACAGTTTTAAAGTCCTTTTTTTGCAACATACTTTATAAACAAATATATTTTTCATGTCAAATATATATTCTTTATATTAGTAATTTACAATATCTTCCATAAATACATAATGAAATTGATTTTTTATGATAGTAAGCATTGATTCATGATTTCTTTGCCCACAAGGAAATCAAAGTATTTTTGAAATAACTCCTCATGTATCATCCTTTTATTGCATATATCAAATGTTACATCTTATTAAATCTTATTAATACAAGATAATGATCACAAATCTAATTTGATCTATTTCATTATTGGATCAGATATCTTTGATCCATTCTATATCAAATTTGGGTCAAGGAACTTACTAATAACATCTGATCATCGATCAGGCATCACCAGTATTATTTCCACAATAATTGATCAGATGGCTAAGATTGTTCAACTGATTTCAAGACTATATCAATAATTTTAGTCAAATTTGAGCTACATTAGGTAGGTATTTAACCCTATCTTTAATCATGGTTTAAGAAATGGATGGTTTGATTAAAAGATCAATGATTGAATCATTTTAAATCTAGAATGGAACGATGCAGATCTAGCTAAAAGTGCAAATCCAAGTTGGGTTTTCATGGATCTTACTTGTAACACAAGCTTTCACCCATAAGCATCATCAGAGATGATGTGATTCATTGATTTTTTTGGCGATAGTTTCTTGTGCATATTGTCTTTTTCAATCCAACATCATCCCTCCTCCAATCATAGTGCAACCCATGGGGTTTTTCTGCTCTCCTTATTCAAATTTAGATGGACGGTCGAATAACCAACCTTGGGATCATGAATGACAACTGATTGTTTCTTTCGTAGGATTCTAATCTCGTTCACTCCTGGTAAGTACTCTGTGCAAAACTTAACTACTTCCTTTACAATATAACATTTGGCTATACACCCCTCCCAACCAACCTATAGTTACATTTTTCAAGGTTCCACATTTCAAGCATGGACAATGCATGTTATTACAATCACCACCAGCCTTAACTGTGAACTCTATGAAAAGGTCATTTCTATGGAACATAAACATGAAAATTTTCCAATTTGCATTCATCAAAATTAATTTATAATCATTTGAAATGGAATTTAAAATTTTGTCTTATTGTAATAACTCTATTTCACATGCTTTGATTCTATTTAAAATTTAAGATAGTGCAAGTAAATCATCATTCGTATTAATTGATTCATGTCAAAACATAACAATTATTTAGTTTTCTAAGATAGAAATCTTAATCCACCTAGCTAATATTGACCATTCTGATTTACCAATGTTTATTAAAACAAAGTATTGCTTTAAAATTCATTTGTAACAAACAACTCTAAAAGTCTCACTTAAGAAGTCAGTTAATAGAAAAATGACTTCTTTAGTCTAGCATGAAGACAAAAAATTTACACATGAAAAGATTTTTAAAGTTATTTGGCTCAAGCAACTTTAAATATCTAAAACCTTTAAATTCTAAACAACTTCAAAAGTGAAGAATTTTCAAGTCATTTAAATTAAATGACTTTAAAATTCTAAAATCTTTAAAGTCGTTTTGTTCTAAACAATTTTAAAAGTTAAGACTTTTCAATTCGTTTGAACCAAATGACTTCAAAAATATCTTATTAAAATCTAATATATATTTCACTTCAAATATATTTATTTTACATACAATCTCTTACTTAAATACAATGAAACTAATTTATAATAGTCAGTGTTGATTCACGCATTATGTACCCAATAAATATAAGAATATTCAAAAGAAGTTACTTTCAAATAAGTCTTCCATTACATCTATATATATAATGTCACATATATAGTATCACCTCACTTCAATGCATATAGCTCATGATAAAAGAGCTAATTATAAATGTAAAATTATATTGCAACTCACTAATACAGTCCATATACCCCTCATATATTCCTTTCAACCCAATCACCCTCCTCACCACTATCATGCACATAATCCTCTTTCTCACCAAGTACTTTTATTGATGGGATTGTTTTGGTAATATACAGGTAATCTATTTTATATCTCCTAGGTTGTTTTTATCATAAAAATCCCTCAAACAAGATGATAAAATAGTTGACCATCTCTTATCATGTCCATCTTGCACGTAAAATACTTGTTTTGCTTGAGATGCAAAAATAAATTGATCATTTTTATTGCTGATTTTGTTGAGGTCAACCAATGTCAATCTATGGGCATCAGTTTGATGATTTCTTTGTTGTATTCTAGCTAATCATACTTAAACACAACTAGAGTTCTACAAGTATAATCCAAGACCCATACCTCTCTTATAAGCCTGTAATAAATATCATCCACCATTATTGGCCTTTTATTTTTTAAACTAGAAAAGAATGTAACATTAAAAACCAAGCTAACCCCACTATTCTGTTGCACTCTTGAGTTGTCATGGTATTTTGTGGAAAAGTGATAACCATTAATGGCATATCCACTATATTTTATGACTTTTGGTCTTAGTCTCATCACCATCTAGCCTAAGTATTTGAATATACCATTGCCTGCTACTTCTCGTTGATCTTAAATCTGTATATGCACATATTAAGTAGGATATGATTGTTCCAAGTAAGATTATATATACACATATATACAAAATGTAATTTATTAAGTGTGAATTCTTTCATTTTACCTTCTGATGGTGCTAAGTATTTAAAGTACCACAAAGCTCAAATTGTAGCCAGTTCTATTTGTTTGCTAACTTGAAGATTCATGTGCTCACTTCAAACACACACAAATTAATGGAGAGATCAATGAAAATATTAGCATTAGTAATTAACTTTTACCTAAGTGC
This sequence comes from Warburgia ugandensis, assembly GCA_035236585.1. NCBI lineage: Eukaryota > Viridiplantae > Streptophyta > Magnoliopsida > Canellales > Canellaceae > Warburgia > Warburgia ugandensis. The sequence continues at coordinate 83,313,133 of CP141126.1, read as the reverse complement.
ATGATCAACTTACTCAATGTATGCTTGGAGTTCATCAACATTTTGCAACACATAAAGATGAGCCTGGTCCCGTTCTTAATATCCAATGGTCGATACACGACCACTCAATATAGGTTTGCCAAACTTGAGTTCATGAAATGCAACCAATTGTTTCTTTCTTGGAATTCAAATTGCATTCACTCCTGATAAGTACTCTATGCAAAACTCCACTGCTTCCTCTACAATATAGCATTCGGCTATACACCCCTCTTGTAGGTTATGATTTCATACATATGCTTTTAAAAATTCTATGTACTTTTCAAATGGGTACACCCATCACAAGTAAACTAACCCACAAAGTCTGACCTCATCAATGAGGTGCATTATTAAGTGTACCATGATGTCAAAAAATGATGGTGAGAAGATTGTCTCAAGATCACATAAAGTTGTCACTAAATGTCCTTGAATTTCTTATAATTTTGAAACATCCATCACCTTCTTACACAAAGCATTAAAGAAGTAGCAAAATTTTGTAATAACTCTCCTAAATTTGTCTGATAACACCATACATATTGCTACATGTAGGACTTGTTGCATCAATGCATGGTAATTGTGGGACTTCATCATCAACAATTTCAGCTCTTCCACAGAGATAATGTTTTTAAAGTTTGAAGAGTAGCCACCTGGGACTTTGAGCTCAAACAAGGTTTTATACACTATTCTTCTCTCCTCTCAATCGATAGTATAATTTGCCTTATGTAGGCATGTTACTCCACTGCCCCTAGCCTGTAGATGCAAACTCCTCTTCAAACCCATCTTCACAAGATCCATTCGAGTTGCAAGTCGATCCTTTGCTTTTCTTGGAATATCAAGTAAGGTATTGGTCAAGCTTTCATACACATTCTTCTCAATGTGCATGACATCAAGCACATGGTGTAGATACGGTGATTTCCAGTATGCAAGCCAAAAGAATATTTATTTCTTCTTCCAACAACTTCTACAATTGTTGTCACCTACACATTTACTTGATTTCTTCTTTCCCCACAAGACATTAATGTTTTCAACCTACTTCAACACTTCTCCTTCTGTCAACATTTGTGGAGTTGTCCTTGTTTCTACACTACTATTAAATTCTCCCTTCTTAAAATGGTATAGATGGTCTATGCACACCATCTTTTGCACTAAGGAATGACATTTTCCTACCATGTTTAAGTCATACCACACATGTTTGATCATTGCAAATAGGACAAGCATTGTATCCCTCATGGTGCATCCAAACAAGTTATAGTATGCATGGAAGTTGTTGATTGTCCACAATAGTATAGCCTTCAGTGTGCTTCATTACCTACGTCCCATAATGTCTCAAGATCATTCATTAAGGGATCCACGTACACGTTAATGTCATTTCCTGACTACTTTGGACCTGATATCAACATAGTTAACATCATGAACTTCCTCTTCATGCATAGAAAAGATGGGAGGTATGTATCCTTATATTGACGAAGTAGTATGTTTTTGTATTCTCCTACCAAGCATAGATTGCTGAGGTATTGTACATGTTTCCATGTTTACAATACCTTAGATACATAGGAGGGTTAGAAGCTCAAGATTATAGAAGAGTTAAGAAGATGTTGATGAATAATCAATTAAGATACATCCTCTTGAAGACATGTATTTTATTTGAGGGAATTTGTATTGTACTGAGAGTTTTTAATGTATGGTGAGGTTTGTAAATTTTGGATTATGTAATTTGGACCGGTATTGTACTTATACCGTGCTGTATTGTGAACCACTAGATGGATCCTGGAAGTTTAATAAAATCATATTCCTTCAATGGAATTTTATTTTGTACACAAATTGTACTTATGCTATTATGAAGTGGTGACTTGTGTTTTCAAAACAAGTTTAAAAAGAAAAGAATTTTCGCTGCTTTGTTTTGGAAAAAAAAAAATTCCTAAGGGGACACCCTTGCCTTTGAAAAATATATTATAAAATGTGTTTCAAAAACCCGGGTCATCACAGTTGGTATCAGAGCTATTCATCCAGTCACAGTACAGTACCATCATATCCAATATGAAGATGAATATCCAATTCAAGGATGAGGATTAGTGAGTGAATAAGAGATAAGTTATTATTTGATGAGAATGAGTTATGGAATAAACTCATTAGCTAAGAGATAAGTATAGAAGGAGTTGACTCATTAGTGAAGGATAAGTCTTGAAAGAGTAGCCTCATTTGTTGAAGAGTATGTAAAGAGTTGACTCATTTGTGAAGAAAGAGTCAACTCATTAGTGAAGGATGAGTATAGAAAGAGTTAAACTCATTAGTTGAGAATGAGTACAAAAAAAGGAGTTGTATAATGAAGGAATAAGTATAGTATAAGTAGATATTACCTAGTGAAAGGACTAGGAATACAACTTAGCAAGTAGGAATTCCAATAGAGGGAATAGTAAGATATAGAAATCAATAAGGAAGACATTTCAATGAATGTAAGGTATGATGTTCAGGTCTAACCTAAGGTCCTAAGTAAACATACATATGTAGAAACAAAGTACACCAATACTAGTATGGATATAAACATTATTAAAGTGAAGTGTGTACATGACCCTTACTAAGTGAAGGAGTGGAGATATAAATTGGAAAAATATAAGTGTAAGAGTTATAATTGCTACATATAGTGTTATGGCAATTAGTTAAATGAAATTAATCATCAAAATAGAGATGATATTACTTGAAAGGAATTTGAGGAGGCAAGTGAGAAATTCCAAAATTTGTAAATAAGGATAGTTTTAAATAGAGATGAATAAGGAGATAAGTAAGTAATTTGTCTCCAAACTTAGTAAAGGCAAAGGATTTAATAAAGAGATGATGAAATTCTAGAATATGAAGAGATGATCTTTGAAATTGGAATAAAATGGGAGAAGAGAGTTTGATATGTTGAAAGGACAAAAATATGATCCCAAACTTATTGAAAGACAATTAAACCATTAGGATATATGGTTAACAAACGAAATTATAGCCCTATTGATGGAACAACAAATATGAAATTCCTAAGATAGAAATGAAATTGGTATGATAAATCAATTGTGGAAATTAGCACAAAAGGATTTTTAAGGATTAGAGAAATAGTGATACAATAACTTTGGGGATATTAAAAATAATTTTGGGACTATCATAAAGAGAAGTACAATTGGCAAAGATGGTGAAACAATTCTTGAAAATAAGATAGAAATATTGATATGATGAATTGGGAAAATATAGTGATGGATTATCATAAAGATGAGTACATCTTATTGATCTTGACAAATGTAAAGCTAAATAAAGATATTAGTTCCACTTGCATGATTGAGTGGTGATATTGAAAGATTTAAGGAATATAGTGAGGAAAATATACTTTTGGAGGAAGGTTGAGATAAAACATGAGAAATGAAGACCTATAAACAAATAGTGATGTCTAAACTTAAGTGCAAAGTTTGGAAAAATAAGATGAATATGCATAAGTCATGAATCCAAATTTTGGAGAAAGAAGTGGTTAGAACTTGTAAGATATTTTTAGAGTTTTCAATCTTACATGAGATTGAATGAGAAAATATCTATAATAGTTGAGGAAAAGAACATCAACTTATTTGAATGAGTTGAAAGAACAAATTTTAAGGATATAGAGTGATTATAGAAATTTACATTATGAAAGTAATAAATTTCTTTGGGAAAAGAAAAGGGAAGAACCAATGTAAGGATGCATTGAACATAAAAGAGTTTATTAAGGAAATTTATTACCCTTGTTCTCCATAAGGATGCATTGAACATAAATGATGTTGAGGAAATTAAGTATCCTTTTTCTCTATAAGGATGAACATTTTCAAATTATTATTATTTGAGAATTGGAAATGCAACATCAAAGTATAGAATCAAAACAAATTTTAAGTTCTATGTGTTGGATAAATGATGTTCATAAATTTGAGGGAAATGAAATATATTAGATGAAGTGATAATGATAATGGATATGGATTTAAGGAAATCAAGGGCATTCATGGGATATATGTTAGATGCTTACAAAACTTGTTAATTATCTTGTTATATGTTAATTGAAGAAAGCAAAGTTTAGGGTTATATAAATTTTAAGGATAGCATGAAAATTGACCCCAACAAAAGGGGAGAATGTGAGATCAATATATGAAATGACAATGACAATTAGAGAAATATATCTCTTATTGATTTTATAAGAACATTCTTTTTGTGAAATCTTGCCATTGGTTACATAAATCCTAAATGAGTTGATGAAAGATTGTTGAGAATTGAAGAATAGACAATAAATTATGAAGTTTGTAAAGACTTGAGAAGGGATGATTACAAAGTCAATATGGACTCTTTCAATTGGAATTATCAAGAATATTGCAAATAAAGGGATAGTATTATATGATAAAGGTTATGAGGTATGCTTGAAAGAAGCATGAGGAAATGCATAATCTAGAAATTTTGAAGCCCATGAAACATAAATATATATATATGAAAGGAAAAGACATAAACATTATCATGGATTGTAACAATGTTCTGAATATTGTTCTGAATATGAGAAAGAGATAACAAAAGAGGATCAAGAATATATATGCAGATTTAAATGACACTATCTTAGAAGGAAAAAGGTAGAAATTCAAGTACTATGAATAAAATGGCACACAAAGAGTGTTGCAAAAACAATGGATGGGATGAGAATGAGGAAAGAAGCATCACAAGGTTACCACTCTTCAATGATAGAATTTGAAGAGAAATTTCTCAATAAAAGGGAATAGTAAAGAAGTATGAATTGTGCGATAAAAATGAAGTAATAACTTCCGAATAATGGAAGAACAAGAAAAGAACTAATTTCTTCCAAATATTGGAAGATTGTTACAAAGAACAATAGTGGAAGCTATAGAATCCAATCACTATGTTATCAGTGTAAGGACTCTACATAGTAAGAAAGCTATGCCAAAACTTTATATGTTGAAAAAGAATGAGGATGAGATACATAGGAAGAAAGCTATGTCAAAACTTTATATGTTGAAAAAGAATGAGGATAAGCAATAGAAGATAGAATGGAAAATTTTCAAGTAGATTGATGAAAGTGAGGTGTAGAAATTTAGCCAAGTAGAAGGTTTGAAACCAAAGGATAACTTAAATAAGAATTATTAATCCTTTTGGGAAAGCCTAGCAAAACTCAGCTTAAGTGAATGATGCATAAGTAAGGTTAGACATGTATGAGTATTTCAATAGCAACCAACCATATGATTTAAACCTTTGAGAAGAAGGTAGTAGGAGAAATAAATGTAAGGAAAGAGAATTTCCTTAAGTGGCAAGGCCACATGTGTAAGGCTATGAAAGAATTGTGAAAACTTCTAAGTGAGTTGATATACAAATTTCGAGGACGAAATTTTTGTAAGGTGGGTAGATTGTAACACCCCAAATTTTTTATAAAGAAATTAAATAAACATTAAAATTGAGAGTTTCAATGAAAATCAGGCTGGAATATTAGGGTTATGAAATATGCACTTATCATAGAAATGGAATCAAGGTATGAGAGATGTATAATTGAAAACATATGCGACGAATGCTTTAAAATGACTGTAAGCACGACAATTTCTGAATACGGATGAAAAATCTGTATTTTTCTTCATTTTAAGGATTAAAAGGGAAAATTAGTAATTTCACAAATAACCAAGACTTCATACATCCAAATCTTGAATGTACTCAAAAATACGAATCCAACACCACTAAGTACGCTCAATTCCGAGCTCGGGAGAATAGAACGGAGTTTTCTCCATAAAAGGGCAATTTGGTCTTTTCACACACATGTGGGTCCCACATGGGGCCCACAAGGGACCCACAAAGGGATCCAACATCTGAAAAACATACAATCATTAGTCAAACCACTACCACCTGCTAGTGGAGAAGGAGGTGGTAGTGGGAATCCAATGACATTTAAAAATTCAAAAGAAATCAATGTGATGATTTCAAGTAATCATGAAAAATTCCAAAAACCTCTATAAATAGCTCATAAAAATTCCAAAAATTTTTCTAATGATCCTCACGAGGTTCTCTAGCTTGCTCTAAAATATCAGCCCCAGAAACCTCCCCAAACTCTCCCAACTTCTCCTTCTTTCTCTTCCTCTCTCTTAAGCCTGTGGGGCGTGTCCACAGATGCACCTGGCTCTCCAGACTCTGTGGAGACGTATGGAGCGTCCAGGGACGCGTCGTCCCCGATGGAAACGGATTTCCACCCAGGAAACCCTATTTCAATTAGCCATCAAATTATAACCAATAAAACCACATCTCCACCATTGGATCTGTTCATATAAGGGTTCTTTACAAAAAACCTTTGGGTCCAGGATGATCCATTAACTATATTGTGAGAAAAATCAAAACAAAGTGGGAAACGGTATTGGTTACCATCTCTGGCATCTTCTTCAAGATATTCTGGCAAATCTAGCCGGTAAAGTTCGATCTTTCACTGATGGGGGTTTTCTTCATGGAGTAGTCTACCAAAACCCTATGGTAGACCACCTTCTCCGGCAACAGGGGCAGAGAATATCTCCTTGTATGCGTTATCCGGCAAAGCTAGGGTTTTCTCCATCTTCTCCGGTGGATTTTTCTTCTTCTCTGGTGAGATCCTTCTTCCCAGATAGGCTCAAGTAGGCCACATTCACTTCTCCTTTCAATTCTGGTGGGAATGTTGGGTTTTCCGGTAAGGAAGGGAGCTCCCCAGTCGTTGATCCGTCAGGAATGACGGATTCGGCATTGAGGGTTGAGATCTCCCAATCTCCATCTCAAAACCAAATTATGAGCCGTTGGATGGGATCCTTGGGCCCAAAAACCCCAGGAGATGAAATCCGGATGTTTGATGTTAATGAATGGAGGAAATCCACCCAGAGGCGATCCAATGATCCAGATCGGACCATCTCGCCTGTTGCCGGTCACCCCTACCCAGACACCTGGGATAGGCGGTCATAGGCACGGGACGCTGAGTGTAACTCAGATTTAATCTGGACCGTCCATTTGGTAACTGAAATCTTATTTTTCTAATTTAAAGCCTTATAGAGCTCTGATTTTAGATCAAAAAGTTTTTACAGATTCCTTGTCAATTGATCTAGGTATTGAATATAGTATATCCATGTTTCAAATTGTGATTATAGATGTTATTTACTAAAATCAGTACCCATGATCATTGATCATAGACCCGATGACTTTAAAAGACAAATCTGAACCGATGGATGTCTTCAGAGACACCCTCAAACCATAGGATTAGTTCACAATAAGATTTATATTCATATATATGAAGGAATTGATCAAAAATAGTAACAATGGATTTTAGCCCTTAAAACGGGTCTTAAAATCTTAATTCTGATGGTAATTGACCTTTAAATTTAGATCTGAAACTTTCCTCAGATTTATATTGATGTTAATAATATAGTGAACATGTTAGATCATGTTTATAATTAGTATCTACATGATCTATTCAATCAAATCCATGCCATTGATTATGGATCATGGCCCACATGACCCCAAACATAAAATCTGAACCGTTGAATGTATTCCAAGGGTTCCAAAACCTTAAGATCCATGTTTACAATATAAATTGATTAATCCTAGATCAGTCAAATTGATAAATAAATAAAAAAAATAGTAACATAAAATTCAGCACTTAAAAAGGGTTGAGATCTTAAAATTTCAATTCTGATCCCAATTGAGATCTAAATTGAGATCTGAAAGTTTTTATGTATTCCTTGTCATAATCAGAATGGACTGAACCTATAAAATTTTAATTTTAATTAATTAAAATTTCTGTAATTAAGTGGATAAGTAACTAACATCCTTGATCTACAAGATCTAGGATGATCCGACCACTAATACCTTGCTAGATGATGATTTTATAACATAATAAACAAGATTAGTGGATTAAAAGGTATTGATTAGGCAGATCTTAAGAGATCTAGCCTTAAGAGTTACTAAAATCCCTAAAAATGAATAGTATGTCCTAGATCAAGATGATCTAGGATGAATGGACAATATGGATGTATTTTGATGATGATCTTGAGATAAGATCATAGGGATTTAATGAATGGATGATGTGGATTTGGATCTAAAATAAAATGAAGGATCAAGATCTAAACCCTAAAGAAATGAAAAATGATTATGAATCAATTAAGACCCTTGGATCATGATAGCATGTTAGATTTCTATTTCAATTATTGAACACTATGATAATTGTCTTCCATTTCTTAGTTGAGTTAATTCTAGAATTGTTTATTTAATTATTTATTTAATTGTTTGTTTATGCTATTTATGTTTTATATTTATATTGATGCTATGCGTAAGTAATGAAAATATCATGGAAGTTGTAATTAAATGAAATTAGAATGGAAGGACATGGACATGGATATATGACATGGACTTAATGTTAGTAAGGACCATATTAGTAGGATAATATAAGGAATATAAATTCCTTGGTCCAACTTAGGAGAATAATAAATCTCCATGAATGACATTTTAGTTCATGGATTTAATTAAAAACAATTAGAAAGAATACTTAGGATTAAATGCTCATAGGAACCTTATGAAGAGTTGAGTTAGGGTCAAGCTAGTGAATGATGGACATGGTGGTTAAGGGGGTTATCTAATAGAGCCACGCTCTCCCCTTACCTTCCATTGACATTTGTGAGGTTTAAACTCCTCCTTACATGAGGATTGAAGTAGCCACTTTGTGTTCAACCATTCAACTAGTAAGCCTTAGCCAATTTGACATAAGAGGAGCAATCTAGACTTAGAATGAAATAAGCTACCCTCAACCAATAAAACATTAATTGGTTGAGTAATAATAATAAGAGCATAAAATGTAGTAAATCATCTAATCCTAATAAAAATGATGATCAAGATAAGGATGATCAAACAAGATCCATAGGATCTTGGATGATCAAAAACAAATACTAATATAGTATTGTATTACATGTGTATCTATATAGTATGTATGAGTATGTAGAAGAACATAGATAGAGAATCCCAAACCCTTGATCAAATTTGATTCAAGGAAAATTAGGGTATCATCTATAGGAATACATACTTGAATAGGAAAATAACCTTATACATATGGTTTGACAGGTGGATGAATCTAGACCATGATGGACATTGTGGAAGAATACACTAGAGATGTATGAATCAAGATACTACTTTGAGGTAGGTGGATGTACAATGATATATTAGAGATTCATGTATAGATATACATGATTTTTTGTCTAAAAATATAGATCTTCATTATATCAGTATGCTTAGTACCTTACACATAGTCATGATCCAAATAAGTGGTCCAAAACTTATGATCCAAAACATATGATCCAACTAAGTGGTCCCACACACATGATCCAAATAAATGATTCAAAACATATGATCCAATTAAGGGATCCAAAATATATGATCCAATTCAGGGATCCAAAATATATGACCCAATTAAGGGATCCAAAACATATGATCTAATTAAGGGATCCAAAACATATGATCCAATTGAGGAATCCAAAACATATGATCCAATTAAGTGATCCAATACACATGATCTAAACAAGTGATCCAAAACAAATGATTAAACAAAGTGATCCAAAACATGGGATCTAACCAAATGATCAAACAAAGAGATCTAACCTCATAATCTAATCCACTTGATCTATTGATCAAGTAAAATGAGATGAAAGTGATGAGATATGGAGACTAAGGAAACTCTAAGAATAGGGTATGTACAATATTCCAGCCTTAGTTAAATAGACAGATTGTCTGATATGTACAAAATATTTTTCATACAATTATGGAGGCTTGTGGTTTTGTTTTACACAGAGATAGAGACTGGGGATGCCATGCTAGGGAAGTTATAAGGGTTTGGCCACCCGCTTCCTGAAACTTATATGATGATACCATGCCCAAAAAGAGGCTAAATGTCGGGTGGGGCAATAATGGGAAGGCCCTACTGTGACAGCCATGGTCCACCTCGTGAGGACATGGATTGATTATTCCACAGTTGGTGTCAATGGAGGATTATACAGTTATTTGGGCGCGCTGTACAGATTGAGGCTATGAGCATAGTAATCCTAATGTATTTTGCATTATGATGCATATATGATAGGCATAGTATGATGCCATGGCATGATGATATGCTATTACATGAGTTCCTAGAATGAAAACCCCATATGAAATTTGGCTAGGTATTGCTCTCCTAAGTGGGAGTATAGTCAGGGGAAGGAACAAGTATGGCATGATGATATGCTATTACATGAGTTCCTAGAATGAAAACCCCATATGAGGATTGGCTAAGTATTGCTCTCCTAAGTGGGAGTATAGCCAGGGGAAGGAACAAGTGTTGAGTAATCTTTGGCTAGGTATTGCTCTCCTAAGGGGAGGCACAACCAGGGGATGGAACAAGTTTTGAGCAATCTTCACTATATTAACTAATTTGTCATGTACTACATAAATAACATATGTACCCTATGTGGAGATAACTTATGAATTGATAACTATGATGAAATAAGGACTGAGGTATGTATCCTTATATTGAGGAAGTAGTATGTTTTTGTATTCCCCTACCAAGCATAGCTTGCTGAGGTATTGTACATGTTTCCACGTTTACAATACCTCAGATATAGAGGAGGGTTAGAAGCTCAAGATTATAGAAGACTTAAGAAGATGTTGATGAATAATCAATCAAGATACATCCTCTTGAAGACATGTATTTTATTTGAGGGAATTTGTATTGTACTGAGAGTTTTTAATGTATGGTGAGGTTTGTAAATTTTGGATTATGTAATTTGGACCAGTATTGTACTTATACCATGCTATACTATGAACCAATAGATGGATCTTGGAAGTTTAATAAAATCATATTCCTTCAATGGAATTTTATTTTGTACACAAATGGTACTTATGCTATGTATGAAGTGGTGACTTGGGTTTTCAAAACAAGTTTAAAAAGAAAAGAATTTCCACTGCTTTGTTTTGCAAAAAAAAAAAAAATTTACTAAGGGGACACCCTTGCCTTTGAAAAATATATTATAAAATGTGTTTCAAAAACCCGGGTCATCACATTCGTTCAGAATAGCCACAACAAAATCCAAATTATATTTTGTGAATAGACTTCCCTAGCTTGATCACATTATTTTCTTCAAATATAATATCTTCAATCTCGATCGGCCTTCATCAATCTCTTTCTAGTGCTTCTGATTAATGATCCAATAGATGGATTAGGCAGATTCTCCAAATTTTCAAAGATCTAATCTAGACAAGGATTTTGGGTATTAATGGCTTAGATTTAATCTTTGAATCTTAGATTGGAGATTAGGAATGATAAACAATCTGTAAAATTTCTTAAAAACAAGATCTGGAAGTTCATTGAAAATTAGATGTGAAATAGATGAGTAATTGAAGAAATCTTATTAATTAAAGCAAAATTGTTTATTCAATTAAACTTTATGTAAAACAAGATTGATAAAACAATTCCTGGATTAATCATGGAATAATACAAAACATAGATAAGCAGAACAAGAATAGACAGAACACAAATAAGAATAGTAACAGGATGAAAATGTAATTGAAATTATTGTGCTATGGGCATAATTGGAATTTTCATCAAAGGTTCCTTCCTTTTCCCATAAAACAGAGAAAAAAAAAATTGACAGAACAAAGGAAGACAACATTTGCTCCCCTGTTTGAGCTTTTCACAGTAAAGAAGACATAGAGAGAGATGGGCTCTCTCTAGCACTGTGACTTAGTGCAGATGGTCCCAAAGATGGAGGGAGGTACTGACCATTGAAGAGGGAGAGAGGGTGAGAGCAGAGGTGATGGGCCGGTGCAGGGTCAGGCAGGGGAGCTGGTGGTGTCGTGTGATGTTGCTAGTAAACAGAGATGGGTAGAGTAGTGAATGGTGCTGGGTTGTGCAGACCAATAAGAGGCAATAGGGTGCTGATCAAGTGGTGCTGGCTTGGTGCAGTAGACAAAGAAGTGAAGTAAGTTGCTGTGCCAGTGCTTGAAGTAGGGTTGGCATTGGGCTTGGTCTATTGCAGTGAAGGTGGTAGAGTAGCAAAGGGGAAACTGACAATGCTAGAGGTTTGGTGTGGAAGTGAGATAGTGGATAGTAGAGAGCAAAGGTGAGGAGCTGACAAGAGAAGTGTGGAGGGGGTTGACTAGTTTAACGTCGTCGGCTTAGGCGAGCTATGATGATGTCATGCCTATCAGGAGAAAGAAAGAGACGGGAGTTGAGAGAGAAACAGAAGAGAGAGAGAGATTGGATGTAGGTACTCATGCATAGAGAGCTTGTTTGTGTAGTCTGGGAGAGGTGCAGGTGATCGGAAGGAACTAGAACTCAATTTCTTTTTGGAAAGAGAGAGAGGTGGAAGATCTGGAACAAGGGACAGGAGAGACTTGTGTAGGCTAGGAGAGACAAAGAGATTGAGAAAGAGGGAAAGAGGAGTAGGGAGATGAGAGAAATGGGGAGGTCGGGTTGGGGTGATGAAATAGAGATGAAAGAGAGGGGGCTTAGAGAAAAATAGAAACGGGAGAGGGAGAAAACAAGAAAGAGAGATGGAGTTTGAGAGAGAGGAAAGAGGAATAAGGTAAAAAGACAGGGGGAAAATGATGAAAACAAATCGATTGGAAAGAACAAGAAAAAACAATGAAGAAGAAGGAATGGCAAACCAACAAAAACAATCTTCCTCCTAGCTCTCCCATGAGTTCCCTTTTCTCCTGCTATATATCTTCCCCATACATCTAATTTTATTCTAACCCCACTTTCCTTACACTTTCCTTACAGTGAAGAGTTAGTTTCCCACTAAGAAACTTCTACTGCCTTTAATTATGCAACTCTTCTTTCCAAAGTTGATCTCTTATATAGGAAATCTTATCCATGATATCCTTTTATCTAATTAGAACTACTTTTCTTTTAGGAAACCATCCCATCTTACTTTACGATTGATCTGGTTGATTCAATACCCTTTTGGATAATCTGTACAATTAATTTTTGATTCGACACTAATTAGCACAATTCAAGCCATCTAATATCCTATCCAACTTATCTGCACCATGGAATTAGCCGTCCCAACCACAATCTGTTTGATTTTCAAAATATAAGAATAGGTTAGAGTAATCTAAACCATACATTAAGCATATACTTATCTCAGATGATCATCTAACTGTTAAATTTGATAAATTAACAGTTGGAAGATTAATTTAATCTGAAATTCATATTCTTTCTAAAAATTATCAAATTAATTAGTTACATGATCTAATTAAATATTAAACTAGGGTTAATTTAGCCAAAATTGAACACTTAACACACACCCCAACCAGAATTTTTCTAATCCCGAGCAAAACATGTGAAAAGTTATATTTCAAAAACTGATACAAGGTGCCACTTTTGTAAATACTCACGATTGCTTTTAGCACATGCAACAAGCCCTTGAACCTCTAGGTTACCCTAGTGGATGAGTTATGCCTCATGCGGGTTTGGAATGAATACACTCACAAAATTTAATAAAGTTGAGTCTCCTATTTTTTCTCAGACAATCCTCATTCATTAGCATTCTATTAGTTTTTCACAACTGAATGGAGAAGATTTGAAAATTTTACAAATCATACACATATTAAAGATATTTTATTTGAGCTATTTCTCAGAGTGCATGTGTGTGTACATCCACATAAATATTAACTTCTAACTGGATATGCTTAAATTCCATTGGAAATATGTCTTGACCTCAAATCCTCACAAGTATACTCTCAGATAAGGATTTGAACATATTTCTCTCATTATGTGACCGAATCCAACAAGCTAATGGTTGACATAAATCTTTTAAATGCCCATGAGACAAAGGAAAGCGATCCCTAAGAGTGGATATTATCACCAACAATATCAGGGGTAGTTTACCTTAATTCCTTCTTTTTATCTCCTCTTTAAGGCTATGTTCCACGTACAATCCATAGTCATTATATAGGATGAAATGTAGGCTTAGGACAAGTTCAAAAAAGAAGGGTATAAGGATTTCAAAGATTCAAAATTGAGTACAGATCTTCAATGAATAACTATTAAGACAACTTTTCTTTTGGGTTGTATTTGAAGTGAATATCTCTTTCATATTTTTGTCTTTCTCTTTTATTTTATTTTCTATTTGTAATACTTATTTCTTTCACTTTTCTTTTTTCTTTTCTTTTTTCTTTTTTTTGCTTCTTTGGAAGAAAGACAGCTAATTTTCACACTTCTTTGACTTTTTGTCCTCTTTTTGAACTTTTTCTACTAACTCTACTCATTTTGACAATGGGTAATGGATATTTATTTTAATGGCTTGTTCTGGGCTAAGGTAAATGGGGTTAAGAATGAAAAGGTGTAATAATAGACTCAAAGGAGATAACTAGTGGTATGATATACTAGGTAGGCTTTATATCTCTAACCTGAGCAAGGATGGCCTATATCATTTCATAGGTTTCCTAAAGCCTACCAGATTTAATAATTTTTTTAGAAATAAAGCTATTACTCCTATTTATTCTCAATGTATAACCAAAACAAGGACAACATGTTCATTCTAATTATGTACACTGAAGAAAACATTAAATTATTTATAACTCTCTGAAAGAAGATAATCCCTAAACTCACTAGGTATAGGTCTTCACTAATTTTCCTCTGAGTCTCTAAATCATACCTCTTTACTAGTCTTGACTATGTGCTATGTGTAAATAGTCCCTAAGAATTAACTTTCATGAAATGCTTCAATACATCAATAATATGCAAAACTAATCATATGCACTTCCATTAAGAGGTGAAAACAGTGGAATTACTAAATTCTGAACATTCAGTTCTCATCACAATAAGGGAACTCTTCCTTAAAAACTTCTTCCCTTTTTTTTTCTTTGAAAAAGTTCAAGAAAATTTAAAATCCATGTATGCATCTATACCCTCCATCCTGAATGAAACATTTTCCCCAATTTTTGAAAACATAGGATCTTATATGGAAAGATGTAGATGATGGAGATTTGAAAAACTTCTGGAACATTCAGTTCTCATCACAATAAGGGAACTCTTCCTTAAAAACTTCTTCCTTTTTTTTTTGAAAAAGTTCAAGAAAATTTAAAATCCTTGCATGCATCTATACCCTCCATCCTGAATGAAACATTATCACCAATGTTTGAAAACATAGGATCTTATATGAAAAGATGTAGATGATGGAGATTTGAAAAACTTCTAGGTTACCTCTCAAGGAGCGCTAAGTTTTACGTCTTCAACCAGACATGGTCTAACCTAACTTTCAAAACCTAGAGCTGAATCGTTCAAGTTATTTTGCTTAATCCTAATCCTAACAATGAAATGGCAAGATTTCTCACGTCACTTCATAATTTCGCAGTAGTCTACATATTGCCTCCACCCTGAGATTTTTGGTCATGGTAACAATAAGACACCAATGGCCACCACAATTTTTATTTGTGGGGAATTATATTGATGATCCCTCATCTTCAAAATTTCACAGTAGTCAATATAACTCCACCTCAAAAATTAAGGTGATGGTAATACAATGACTTCGTGTACAACCATGCACTTTGTTGGACCATATGGTGACAAATGGTCCTCTTCTTGACTAAATTGGGAGATAACAATGACCATTATATTCAAGTTAACTTTTCCCTCTGTTTCCCTGACATTGTCCTGAAATAGGGGTATAAGTAGACTCTACCTTTCCCAAAAAGGTTTTTCTTGGATTGCTAGAGGCAGGGACATGGTTTGGCTTAAATCCTTATTCTCCTCTAATGTGTACCATAAAGTAGGTTGATGTACATCAACTGACTCTTTTTCTTCTTGTTTTATGTGCACATGTAAGGTGTCAAATGGGCCTAAATGACTATCTTGTGAATTTTCAAATAAGGTCAGTATGTCCTAATCAGATACATCTTCTATATTGCATGGTTCTATTGGAATTTCAAGAATTGTGGGAGTTTCTACTCTTACTTACCATTGAGAAGTGTCCATCAAAGGCAAAGTATCCAACAATTCATTCATCTCCTCAATGGATGTGTCTTCATCAAATTCATAAAAATAAGCAGGAGGCCTTAAGTTGGGTGTTTCTAAAGCTTTATTTTCTTCATCAATGGAAGTCTCTTCATCATAATAGTAAGGAGCAGGACATGGCTTGAGTTTAGAGGGTTCTATGGATGGTTGTGGACTTTGTGGCTTAGAATGATCATAAGATATTTTCATCTTATTATCAATAATAAATGGCTCTTTAGTATCCCTAATATGTTTTATTATCTCAATCCTTTTAGTAATGTTTCTATCAATATTTTCCCATATTGGTTTCATTCCTGCAATCCATTCCTCCCTCTCTCTTTTCATTTCCTCAGTCTTCTTTTCAAGGGTAGCCATTTTTTGTTCCATTCTCTCAAAAAATTATTGCATATTCTCTTTTAGTGGTGGTTCTTCATGTTGTAGAGGAAACGACTCATAAGGTTGGTATTGTTGTGGCATTAGGGTACTAAAAAAAGGCTGAACAGGTTGAACCCATGATGGATGTCCTAGTAATCTGAATAATCATGGCAGTGTAGATCAGGGTGGGACCATTGTGGTTCTTCCTAATATTGGTAACCCTGAGACCATGGGTTTTCATGATGCCTAGCCCATCCATTATAGTTTTGGTAATTTGTCTCAGGATAAAAATTACTCTCATATGTGAATGCATTAGCTGTACCCACTCACTCCTAAAAATAGCCATTGTATGTGGAGCTTGTTGGCCATGAAGGAGTGGAATAGGGATGCTCAAAATAGATATAGTCATTATGGTATTGAGGTTGTGGTGCAGCTTGCCTAGATGCTATTAATCTAAGCAATTGACTTGCCATAATATCCAACCTATCTATCAATGCATCTAATATATGACATCTCTCCCCTTTCTATAGGGAGTTGTTCTCAACTTTGTATACAACAAAACAAATCATTGTATACAACAAAAAGGTACTTTTTTCTCTTTTTCTTTTAAGAAAAACCCTAATTATATGATGCAACCTAATTTCTAGTTCTAAGCTAAATGATGCACAATCAAATCCTAGTAAGCACTAATCGAGCAGTGTCTTGATTATGTTTGTTTAGTGCATAGGTGGTAGCTTCTTAGACCTAGATCTAAATAGCTCCTCCTTCTATCCAGATTTGACTACTGCTTATGAGTTAGGTTCTGCTCAGTAGTAGTTAATACAATCCTCATGTTAGGAGGTATTTAGACCTCAACTAATGTCAACAGAAGGTGTGGGAAAATCACTTGAATTTTAAGACACCCACTATAACCACAATGCTTAAAAGCTATTGGAGTGACAATGGATCGTGTCCTTCTAAAAGGGTCTTACGAGCTCTACTCTAAGTCACTTTCTACTTGATTTTAAATTAATATTTGAGGGTTGGGTTCATAGTATACAAGGATGTTGATTGATTTTGAGGTGGGCCAAGGAGTTGGTGATCAAATCTAGTCCTTATCTTATAAGGGTTCCTATGGGCCCCTTACTAGCATTAATTCCATTCCACCATAAAGTAAATAAGCATGCAAGTGCTCTAATGCAACAATTTATCAATGAATGATCCTAATCTATATGATCTATACTACCATCCAAATGCAAAACTAAACTAAATACAAATTAAACTAAAAATAAAGTTGAGGGATACACACATCGGGATTTCTGATGAAGATCAAGTGTGGGCCACCATACCTCACACTTGCCCTATATTATTACAACCCATTTTAAATTAAAATTGAAATAATTACAAATTACAATGGAGCCTCACTACAAGTTCACCTAAAAAAAAGGAAAAATTCTATTCTAGGAAAGCAGGGAAATTCTATTTATTTGATGAAGCTCCACTTTTCAATTTTCTTAAAAATAGAAATAGTAATTCATACCAAATTCAGGAAATAAGGTGAAATAAGTTGATTATGCACTAAGAAAATTTAAAAAATGCACCTAAAAATATCTAAATTCTAATACAATGCAATTCTTAAGCTTTTTTAATTTTCATAAATTTTGAATTTTTAAAAATTTTGAATTTTTTATTAAATTTTATGAAAACTCTATTGCAAGTTCCCGGCAACAACGCCAAAAAAATTTTTATTAACTACAAGTGCATTGTAGTGTAGCATATGCAAGTACAGGTCAATCCCACAAGGACTCGTCTTAATAATTTGGAATTTAAATAAAATTTAATTAGTCAAAAATTAAAAATAAGTGACAATTAAATCAAAGTGCGGTTAGAATTCAGATATGATTAATCGATGAAAATTACAAAGGTCCAACTCAAAAAGACAGAACTTTAACTAAAAAAAAACAAAATCTACTTCCCTGGCTTGATCACATAATTTTCTTCAAATTTGATATCTTCATCTTGATTGGCCTTCATCAATCTCTTTTTGGTACTTCTAATTAATGATCCAATGGATGGATTAGGCAGATTCTCCAAAATTTCAAAGATTTGATATAGACAAGGATTTTGGGTTTTAACAACTTAGATCTAATTTTTTAATCACAGATTAAAGATCAAGAAATACAAACAAGCTATAAAATGTCCTAAAAACAAGTTCTAGAAGAAATTGGATGCGAAACAAATGAGAAATTGAGGAAACCCTATTTATTAAAGCAAAACCATTGATTCAGTTGAACTTTATGTAAAACAAGGATTGATGAAATAGTTCCTAGATTAATCATGGAATAATGCAGAACATAAATAAGCAAACCAACAATAGAATAGAACCCAAATAAGAGTAGTAACAAGATAAAAATGTAATTGAAATTATTATGCTATGGGAAAAATTGGAAATTTCATCAAAAGTTCCTTCTTTTTCCCCAAAAAAAACCGACTCAATAGAGGAAGACAATGTTTGCCAACCTATCTAAGCTTTTGACGATGAAGAAGACGCTAGAGAGAGATGGGGGAGGTACTAGCCGGTGGAGAGGGAAAGACAGGGTGAGAGCAAAGGTGATGGGTTGGTGCAATGTCGAGTAGGGGGGCTGGTGCTATCGTGCGATGCTACTAGTGAACAAAGATGTGCAGAGCAATGAACGGTGCTGGGTTGTGTGGACAGACAAGAGGCAACAGGGAAGTGGGTTGGTGCAATAGGTAGAAGGGAAGTGGGTTGCTGTGCTAGTGCTAGGAGCAAGGGCTATGTCGAGCTCTAATGTGGTCTAATGACGGTGGAAGAGCAGCAGAGGGGAAACCAACAGTGATGGAGGTTTGGTGTGGAAGTGAGACAGAGGGTAGCAGGGAGCAGAGGTGAGGAGCCGATGAGAGAAGTGTGGAGCAAGTTGACTGGTTTGATGTCGTTGGCTCAAGCGAGCTGTGATGATGTCGTGCCTGTTGGGGGAGAGAGAGAGAGAGAGAGAGAGAGAGAGAGAGAGAGAGAGAGAGAGAGAGAGAGAGAGAGAGAGAGAGAGAGAGAGAGAGAGAGAGAGAGAGAGAGAGAGAGAGAGAGAGAGATAACTGAGACAGAGATTGGGTGTAGGGACTTGTGTGCAGGGAGTTGGTCGGTGCAGTCTGGGCAGAGGTGTGGGTGATCAGGTGATTAGGAAGGAACTGGAACTCGGTTTCATGTTGGAAAGAGAGAGAGAGAGGTGGAAGATCTGGAACAAAGAAGAGGAGAGACTTGTGTGGTTTGGGAAAGATTGAGAGATTGAGAAAGAGGGAACGAATAGGGAAAGAAGAGGAGCAAGGAGATGGGAAGAGATGGGGCAAGGAGAAAAATGGAAACAGGAGAGGGAGAAAACAAGAAAGAGAGAGATTGAGATTCAGAGAAGGAGAAGGAGAAGGAGAAGGAGAAGGAGAAGAGGAATATGGTGAAAAGACAAGAAAAAAAATGATGAAAACAAACATATTAGAAAGAACAGGAAAAAATGATGAAGAAGACGGAATGGTAAACCAACGAAAACAGTCTTCCTCTCGGCTCTCCCACAAGTTCCCTTTTCTCCTACTATATATCTTCCCCATACTTCTAATTTTATTCTCTCCCCACTTTCTTTACACTTCCCTTACGGTGAAGAGTTACTTTCCTACTAGGAAACATCTACCCCCTTTAATTATGCAACTCTTCATTCCGAAGTTAATCTCTTATTTAGGAAATCTTATCCATGATGTCCTTTCCTCTAATTAGAACTCCTTTTCTTTTAAGAAACCATCCCATCTTGCTTTGTGATTGATCTAGTTCATTCAATGCCCTTTTGAATAATTTGCACCATTGATTTTTTATTTAACACTAATCAGCACAATTCGAGCCATCTAATATCCAATCCAACTGATCTACCCCATAGAATTAGCTGTTCAAACCATGATTTATTTGATCTGCAAAATATAAGACTAGATTAGAGTCATCTAAACCATATATTAAGTATCTGCTTAGCTCAGATGATCATCTGACCAATAAATTTGATAAATTAACAATTGGAATATCAATTTAAGCTAAAATTCATATTCTTTCTAAAAATTACCAAATTACTTAGTTAGATAATCTAATTAAATGCTAAACTAGGATTATTTTAACCAAAATTGAACACCTAACAACTTTAAAAGTCGAGACTTTTAATGTTATTTGCTATAAACAACTTTTAAAGTCTTGACTTTTAAAGTCATTTTCTACATATGACTTTAAAAGCCACTTACTTTAAGTTGTTTACAGCAAATGACTTTAAAAGTTTGTGATTTTTTATTTTATTTTTTTTCTCAAATGACTTAAAAACTAATATATTTTCACTTCAAATAGATATATATATATATTTAATATTAGGACTTTACAATATCTTACATAAATACCCAATGAAACATATTTTTTATAATAGTCAATGTTGATTCATGTAGTCTGTACACACACTGTGTGTATATATATAAACAAACACATGAACAAGGAAATCAAAGTAATTTTTTTACTAAATCTAATATTACATATATCAAATTTTACATATTATTGGATCTTATTAATACAATATCATGATCAAAGAGCTAATCTGAAAAGATTTCATCAAAATCTAGTCCCCTAGTATGTAGTTGACACCAGTCAATTGAGAGAGAGGGTAAAGCTTTAAGCTGCAACTTCCTTGGCCAACTTGATGGTATGATTTCTTTTCATCATACCCTAATTTTGGATGAGAACCACAAATTATAATGTTTTCCCTTTCTTTAATTGTGAGGATTAGAGAGAGAAGCAGATGTTGTTTGCAATGAAATCATACAATTTTAGTGAAAATCACAATGCTCTAACGCACTTCTTAACCCCATCATCTATAGTTACAAAACCCACTTAATTTACAAAATACAAATAGAGGGAGTTGGTAATAAGAAAGCAATGAGTGATAAAAAAAAGAAGAGGTTATGGTTTACATACAATATTTTTTGTGCCACAAACAACAAGATATCCAAAATGAAAAGCAAGAAGAGAAAAGGACAAAGAGAGATACAAGGACCAAAGGAGAAGGCCTTCATGCCACCCATGAGAAGAAGAACATGAATAAGGAATATAGGAAAAAATGAGATGACTTCAGCCTTTTATAGATCAACAAGGACTTTTGAAGTCATTTAGAAAAAACAACTTTAAAAGTTTTAACAATTAAAGTCATTTGATTCAATTGACCTTAAAAGTATACGCTTATAAAGTTGTCTAATACAAAAATGACTTCTTTAGTCTTGTGCAAAGAGGAATTTTTTACGCGAGAATGGGCTTGTAAAGTCATTTGAATTAAACAACTTTAAAAGCCTATATTTTCAAAGTCATTTGATTCAAATGACTTCAAAAGTCAAGGACTTCTAGAAGTCATTTTTTCCTAAATGACTTTGAAAGTAGTTTGAATTAAACCACTTTAAAAATACAATCTTTTAAAGTCATTTAATTCAAATGACTTTAAAAGTTAACACTTCTAAAGTTACATAGGAAAAAATTATTTTAAAAGTCATTTGATCAAATGACTTTAAAAATAGAGGCTTTTAAGGTTGTTTAATTCAAACGACTTAAAAGCCCATTTCAACATAAAAAAATTCTCTTTGCACTAGACTAAGGCAATCAATTTTGTATTAAATGACTTCTTAAGTGTATACTACTAAAGTTTTCTTTTTGTAAACAACTATTAAAATATTTATGAAGTCAATAGTCAAAATAATGACTTCTTTATGCTAATTTTTAAAAGCCTCATGTATAATAGTAAAGTCAAATTTTATGAATATTTAATTATCAGTTGAACTTTAACTTATTAATAGAGTTGCGTACAATTAATTCACTATTTTATCCTTTTTCTAAAGTATTTTTGTGAAAATTTGAACTTAGAATATTAATTGCACAAAATAGCTATATGTAGTTTAAGTTGAAGAGAAAATATAACTTAGAAATCCTGAAGAAGATCTATGGAGACTTATAACCCAAGTGATTTTAGAGTCATTCTTCCTTTTCTTAAGGTTTTACATATATTCAAAATTTTCTTTAATAGACATTAGCTCTTAGTTGGTCTCATAACTTTTCAACCTAGTCAACTATTGAGGAATCACAAAAGACTATACCATATATCTCTTTTAAGTTATTTGAAACTTGGGAAATGATAGAGACCATCATTGGTAAAACCTAAAGCCTTTAACCTTCCCTATGTTATTTTCCACAAGCTAGTCCATTGAACCTTTAATATAAAGCCTTTTTCTTTGTTAGCAAAAACAACCTTTACCTCTATTGAGCCCCTATAATATATCCATTGCCCATTTAATTTTTAGAAATTTGTAGAGAAGATTGAAGAATATCTTTAAAAAAATTATAAACAATACAATTCAAGAGATGATCATAAAAAAGGTTAAAAGGAAGAAAAAGGTAATATATAGAGTCAAGAAAAAGATAGAAAAAAAAAAAAAAAATTTGCCAACAAAGAAGAAGAATGTTTACTCTTATGAGGAAAAATGGAAAAGTTGTGAATACATTGATAGAAGACCTTTACATATTTTCTAGACAATCTTTGTTTACCTTTATACCATTTTTTATAACCCCTACCTAAGCTTATGTTTCATCCTAATAGAAGTCGTAACTTGATCTTAGGAAATGTATTGCTTTGCTATAGTTATGAATGAGCAGAAAATTTAGTAGAGTGTAACATTCTTAGTGGTTGATATTTTTTCACGAGACCATTACCATTCTTCCTAAGTTATTGTCCTTTTGTAGGAAATATGTGAGACTTTTGAACTTGATGAACAACATTCTACTCACATATTAATGAGAGATTTACACCTTTTTGAGTAACTTCTTTCTAAGTGACAAGTATATCCTATGAGAATTGAAGTCAAATCATACATTTGGATGGCAATTTAGGTTATGTTTGATTTGGAAACTACTAATTATATATTAGCTATAGCACACACTCACTTTCTAAAGTTTAATAAAATAATGGGATATCTTTGGAATAAGAGTAGGATTTTGAACCTTTTTGTTCATCTTTATTAGAAGACTAAAGTTAAGCATTTAATTTGAGAATTTTATTGGTATATTCACTATATATTCACTACAAACCATGGCAAGGAATAACTCATCCACTAGAGGTAACCTAGGGGTTTAAGGGCTTGTTGTATATACTAAATGCAATAGTGAGTACCTATGAAAATTTTGCATATTTTGCTCAGGACAAGCAAAATGCTGGTTGGTGGCTGTGATGAGTATCTAATTTTGTATAAAAATCACCCAATTAGTTTCCCATGTGTTATAATATGTAGTGTTATTTTAGGGTTTTTAGCCAAAATTCATAACACATGCTTTTTATGACCTAATGACTCTAAAGTTTGATATTTTGTAGGTTTAGAGACTAATCTGAGTAAGTATGTGAATAATCATATTTTTCTAGGATTTAATTAGGATTTCTTATCTTTTGTAGGTGATGGGAAGGTAATCCAATGATCGAGATTGATTGAGATGGAAATTAAAGCCATTCATGAGGTTTCCTAGAATGTCATTGAGCCAAGGCCTAAATGTCATTGATCCAAAGTGAACAAAGTCCAAGATCATCTCAAGGCAAGATCATGGATCAAAGGAAGCAATTAGAAGAGCTAAAAGTGCTTAAAATGGGTCCATGCATAAGACATGCATTTCCACCATCTTTGCATGGGAGATATTCAAGCCACCTTAGCCATATAAGCCATGAGAGAAGGTGACAAGTCAAGGAGTCAAGCCAAGCCATCAAAGTTAAGGTTGTGAGACATCATGCCAAGACAAAAGAGCCTCAAAGCCAACCATGAAGCTAGGTCAAATGAGCTCTCAAAGCAAGACATCAAGCCATATGAGCCAAGCCACATGGAAGGCCATAATTGGAGGAGAATCTAAAGAAAATATCCATAGGATTTTTAAGAAGATAATTGGAAGATATTGAAGTGAAAATCTAATTGGGTAAGATAATATGTGGACCAATAGGAAGAAACCACATTATTTCTTTCCTTTTTTCATGATTTTCTCACTTTTTTCTCGCTCCACCTCATCATACAAAGCAACCATGAATTTTGAATTTCACCTTCCCAAATCCATCTTAGATCTACCCAATCAACTCACTCCACTTCATTTCTCATCTGTCATCTCTCTCTCTCTCTCTCTCTCTCTCTCTCTCTCTCTCTCTCTCTCTCTCTCTCTCACGACCCGGGTTTTTATATGATGCAATTTTGATAAAAGGCAAGATCTCTTGTTTTATAAGTATGAGATGCATGAAAATCTTTTTCTTTTGGAAAACAATCTTTCATAAAAACCCCGAGTGTCAAAACACATTCTCAATTTATTTAGCCATGGCAAAGTTTTTGAATCAACATTATTCCCAAGAAAGTGTTAGTCACAGCCCCAACTATTAGAGAGTAACTACAATCAAGTAACATTGAAAGATAAGGTAGGGGTTTTACTTACTTGTACTTAGTCTGGATGGTTCCTAGCACAAGCGTTCCTTGGCTCTTAAGTATTTACTTGGTGTCTGAAAAATGTTGAAGATTGGGTGTGTTTATACTATACTCAGTAGGAGCCTATCACTACTAGTTTTATAATGCATGAGATGTTTTAAAATCATATGTTCTTTCAAAACATGTGCATGTCTAAATACTCAAGCTCAATATCAATATAAGAATCCGTTATCAAACTGAAATACTAATGACGTAAAGGATCACATAATCCAAAATTGAAAGTATCATATACATATAGATGATAACATCATGATATGCAATAGATGCTTCATGGAGTCCAACTCATGGATCTCTAGTATGGTATGGTCGACCAACCTCATATCATGCCATATGCAATGCACATAAATCATCAAACCATAGGGTTCAAACTATGCCCACCACCTCGCAGCCATGTGGTCCCCGGGTACCTGAGGACACAGCATCATAGCCTCCACGAGGCATATGACATATCGACCCAGTGCCGTGACACCAGTGGTAGCCCCCTGTACCACATGCAATCGACGTAGGGACATGCCCTTTTTTGGGCGTGGTACCCATTCCACCTAGTAGTGGTAGAGGCTGGGTGGCCAACCCAGACCCCTCAGCATAGCACCCACGGGCTTACTAGCCCAAATCACATAAGATCAAATAAGCCAAAACCTCTTTTCAAAACCTATCCTCTTTGGGTCCCTCACAACTGCCTGGCCCTCAGCACTCCAGCGTCTTTTGGCAACCCTCAAGGACATGCAATCTTTGCAAGTACTTAAATCATGCAATGTATGCACTTGTTTGCGAAACATATATGTGCATAATTGTATATGCAATCATTTTACAAAACATGTCTATGTACAAAGCATTTATCACATGCATGCTGAAATAAGTCATGCTAAACAAGTCATATATTTAAAACATATGTTCTCAAAACAATAATAGTTCTTTTAAAAGAATCTAATAGTGATAGAGCACCTACCTGGCTAGGTCGCGCTAACCCTTTTGTCCGCGGACGCTCCTGATCATGGTTTGGGGAATCAAGGTTAGTTTGGCCTATCTTTTATGGGTTTTAGAGTAATTGGTCTTATTACTTAGGCATTAGGGGTCCATCCCTATGCCTATGGGTATCCTAAGGTCCTAATTGGGTCTTGGTATCCTCAGTTTTCCAAAGTTCTAGTGGTCACGCGCCACCATCCTATTCTAAGGGTCTTGATCACCTTTGATTGAGCCTTGATCAGGGATTTTATAGTTTGGATGTGTCCACATTGTCGATACGGACACAACACCTTTTGCGGCCCCTCAATCGGAGCTCTAGATCTCAAGTTATAAGCATTTTAGTGTCGTATGTACATAGTCTTAAGAATGGAAAAAACGGGATGCTAGGGCGCTGCGCGACTGCGTCGTGCGCCCTGGCTTCCTTAAGGAATGAAAAGAAACCTGCAGCGCTAGTGCACTGTGCATCTGCACCGTGCACCTCAGCAGGCACGTCTGCAGACACGCCGAGTTTTCCCTCTGCTCCTCTCTTTTGCGGGCGCGTCCCTGGACGCGCCCGTTTGGTTTTTCAAACAGAAGTCGACGTGGGACGTTCCGACTAGAACGTCCTGCTCGTTGGGGAACCAGGGTGTCCTCAAGACACCCTGGTTTGACCCCTGTCAAATTAGTGCGACCCAGGGGATGTCCCTAGGTCCTTGGTGGCTCTCTTGGGCTCCGTTTTGCATGGTTTTTCATGCAAAAACCTAGGGAAATCATTCCTGGAACTATGGTGGAGATGGGTTTTGAGCGATCTCGAACGTACCTGGCTCGTTGCTGGGTTTTTCTCCTTGTTTTTCCCTCTAGGTCACTGCTCCGCGACTGGTTTTTCTTCAACGTTTTTGGCTGCCATTAGAGGCACCCAAGAGCTCTATTTATAGAGCTAAGAGAGGGTTCTGGAGGGGGCTCTCACTGCCTTTGAATGGCGGTGGAGAAACCTCCAGAATGGCTGTGATTTCTCCTCCAATCACTACCATTCTAGAACCCTTTAGAGGTTGAAGATGAAGGGGTGCCCGTATCAAAACGGGCCCCTGTGTTTTGCAGGTTAAACCATTTTTGTAAAATTTACAGTTTTGCCCCTAAACTTCAAAGGGCCATATCTTGCTCATTTTAACTCTGTTTTGGGTGATTTTGGTCTCGTTGGATTCCTTTTCCCGAGATGCATCTAATGGAACCATTTTTAGGACCAAATTACTGGGTTCAGTCAAGGTGAATAGTGAAATGTCTAAAATGCCCTTATCTTTAAAAATTGATCTTTTCGTTGCTAAACTTGGAATTTCAATATTACAAAATTGGAGTCATTACACACACACTCTCTCTCTCTCTACAATTTTTACAAGGAGGAGGTGCCCCCTTCCTAAAAAGGTGGCTCCACCCACCTTATCCCCCTCTTAGGTGTCCTAGTTGCTCATTTGATTAACTTATCTCACCATGTCACCTAGTCCCCTTGTAAACTCCATCTCTTAACCTCCATCTTTATCCCTTTCTAAATCACTTTTCAACCCAAGCACAAATTTATATCTCAACCATTCAATCAACCTTCTAATATCAAACAACATTCCATGTTGAATACCCTCAAGGTGTTCCATGATTTTAAATTTTTTTAGGGTCTCCTTCTTATGTCCAAATCTTATCACCTTCTAATATCAAACACTCTGCTCCTATTAGGTCTCTATTAGGAACCAACCACCTATATAAAACTAAAGAGGAGTTCCACGTGAATAATTCTAAAGAAGGGGAGAATTCCCCATACTAAGAAGGAGGCATCTCCACCCTTCCTTCTCTCTCTAGCCCTCAACGTTTTCTCCTTGAAGGTAGAAGCTAGCTTTCCAAGTTTTCCATGCATCACTCTTTGTTGGTTTTCCTTTGGTTTAACTCTCTAAATGTTGCTCATTTCCTTCCCTTCCTTGTGTGTTACCTTAGAACATTGTTCTTGCCCTTCTTTGCTTAATTGTCTTAATTCCTTGTTTTCCTTGCTTATTTGCCTTTAGTTTTAAGTTTGAGATCCATGTGTTCAATGGATTCAACTCTCTTGTAGTGAAAACCAAGAGATAGAAGTCCTTGGATCAAGTTAATGCACTTGTTCTTCCTTGAAATCCTTGCTTAATTGCTTGATTTTCATTGCCAATCTTTTGCTCTCTTTCTCATCCTTTCTCCCTCTTTGTCCTTGGTTCTCTTTTGGGTTCACATGTTTATCATATTCAGTGGTTGGATCACAATAGATTGAAGTTGAAATTCTTGAATTACATGATATGTATTATGTGCAATTTGCTTTCCATGTTATAATGTTTATGCGCATCTTTTTGGATGATAAACAATTCAATAAAGTGAGTTTTGTCTTTACTTTTCCATGGTGGTTTCCAATACTTAAAGTCTTTAATCTCGATTGCTATACCATGTTTTCTTGCTAGTTTTATGCATTTACATCTTATATTCATGTGCATCATTATAAGCTAAGTTGCATTTAGTTTCCATATTCATTACAGTCAAAACCATGTGCACAACTCTAAGGGTCATGCACATGGTTTTTGTTGGTTGCCCCTCAGTTAATTTGTTCCATTTTTTACCATTTCCTGCTAAGATTTCTATTCATTAATATAGGGTAGATTATGAATTTCATGCTAGTGTAATTTCATGCATTGCATACTTAGTTTGCACTTTACTACCTTCCATGCACACCATTTTGTTTATGCTTCCTTAGGTTTACATGTATGAGTTGTTAGTTTTAGGTTCCTTCATTGTTAATTAAGTTTTTAGCATCTTTAGATTAGTTTGAGTAAGTTACTACTTTTAGGTTTAGAAAGTTTTCAATTTCATGCATTTTTAGATTTCATGTTAGTTCCCATCCTTAGTCTAAGTCAAAACCAATTATTTTGGCTAGATTAGATTATTTAAGTAAAGGTCCACTTAAAACACAAACCCATTCAAATCCTCATGGGATCTTGCTTGTGTGCAATTACTACAATGATTCATGCACTTGTGAGTTAAGTAAACATCACAAAAAAAAAAATAGGGCATGCGCTATGATACCAAATCTAAAACATCCCACTTTTTTTAAAATAATATTTGGATTTCTTAGAAAATGCAGCAAAATTTTCCTTATTCTTGAAGAGTTTAATTGTGTAATATAATATAAGTATTTTTTAAAACTCCTCTCCTATCTAGGTGTTACCTAATGAAAATCTCAACATATATATAAAATAAATATCTAACCTAGGGAAAGGTTAGATGTACATGCTACAAGAGCTACTGGTCACGATTAAAATCACAAAATAACCATGATGAATAAGGTAAAGTCCATTTAAGGTTTATAGAATCCCAAATGTCAACAAAAGAACAAATACATAATCTAAAGTTGTCCTTATACAACAAAATCTAAGTCCAAAGGCCACTAGAAGCACGATTGTAAATCTGCAATCAAGCAAGTGCCACTTTAGCTTTCCCCTTCTCCTTCTCGGTCAATCTATTAGGTATGTCACCTACAACTGTTGGTTTTAGGGGGTCAACAAAATAACCATTCACTAGGAATAAAACTAATATAAGCTAGCCTGCCAAAATAAATGACAAACAATACTCTAATATGCATATAGGTATCCTTGTATGTGTGTGTGACTAGAAGTAAGCATATCTCGTGAATGTTTTCAAGACAATGTGGATCCAGTATAACAATTCAACAAGTTTCATTTTGTGGTTGGATTTACAAATAATCATTACCATTGCTATGTCAAACCCTTGTATAAGAATATGCAAATCACACCCAATGTCCCCAAAATCCAATCATTCATAAGCCAAATTTGATAAACCATCAATCTAGTAAATCCTCGGCATTCCATGAGTCAAAGGCATAATCCATGGTCAAAACTCATGACATAAAACCCTCATGGGGGCACTACTGAGTGGCAGAACCATCTTATCATGAGCTCTAGTCCTATTCTCTCAAGTCGCCTTCTTTTTTAGATAGGACCAACTCTTGAGAATGACCAAGATGCCAGCTCATGTCCAAATTTCAATCTCAACAACTATGTGCTACTATCATTCCATATAACTATTGTAGGCACAACATATGCCATAGATACCATATGGACTCTCACAAACCCACATAAGGTTACGGGCTACATTCTAGAAGCATCCCATGACGCCGACTCTCGAATCAAACTCCTGTCAAGTTTGTATCTAATATAAATCAAAGGATAGAGGCCAACTACTCCTCTTAGTGTAGTGTCTCTAGGACTTACAACCACTCATGGTGCACTTTCCTCTAAGTATTATAGCTGCTCATGGAGCTCTTACCTCCAAGACTTATAGTTGCTCACAGAGAACTTGCTAAAACATCGATCAGAATTGCATCCCCAGGACTTATAATCACTCATGGAACACTTGCCTAAAATATTGATCGAAATAGTATCACTAGGGCTTATAGCTACTCATGGAGTTCTTGCCTAAATATCAATCAAAATAGTATCTCCAAGGCCTATAGCCACTCATAAAGTGCTTGCCTAAATTTCTATCAAATAACATCTTCAAGACTTGCAACCACTCAAGATTATGATAATCATTTATGATAGTTCATATTATCTATTATGAGTTGGAACTATCCTAATGTCTACAATTTCTTGCCTTTAGTGTCATTATTCTTTGTTAATTAGCTTGCTTAATTCTAAGAATTCCCTAATAATGTGGATTAACATTTCTTAATTCTTGTCAAATTAATGATCAAGGCTTGGATATGAACATTAGTATGAATCACTTAGCATGTGTGTAGTTAGGTAGTTGGTTTACTTATTATTCCTCTCCTTGGACCCTACCTCATGCATTTCCATTTAATCCATAATTCATCCTAATGTGACCAGCAATGATACTTATCTTTTCTATTTTTTTATTTTAATGTCCTAAGGATAGTAACCATAAGGTTTGCATTCCTAAATATATCTCTAACCATATCATGTCTCCCACTAGGTCAAATCTACTCATTTTCCTTACTTTCAATGTAGTTTTCTTAACTTAGGAAATTAATTATATAGATTGCTCATACCATGACCTGGAATTTTAAGTCTTTTAAAAATCCATCTAACTTGTAGAGTTGTGAAATATCTCCTACTCATTAGCTACATCAATCGCTTAGGATAGTACCTAGTGAACTTTTACTTATTTTACACTAACTTTCATGTTGAAGTGTACATGATGCTAGTAGCTTTCTTAATTCTTAAATGTTGTTTTGGGTAGCTTTCTTCTTTGTAAATTTAGGTTTACCTAGTCTCATTTTATTTCAAATCAACCCAAGATGAGTCACTCTTAATTTACTTACACACCTAGGTGGAACTAGGTGTATTTCTTTAGTGTTATTTCCCATTCTCACTCTCCTACAACTAAGTTACTCTAGGTGAGTTGTATCTTGCTGATTTTCCCTTATTTTATCCTTGAATTAAGTTTAATTATGATCATAAATCAATTCCATACACTTCTGGTATCAAAGTGTCCAAGTTATTGGCTTAGCAAGTTAAGTTTTCATTGCTAACTTAGCTTTTCATTTAGGGTTCCATCGTATGCTCCATTTCCCTTCACATTTTACCCTCAATTTAAGTTTCACTCCTAATCATCCACATGTCAATTACATACAAGTCCATAAACCTCCAAATGAGGGTTAAACTGGATCAATCCCATAAGAATCTGGCCTTCATCTAAGGTCCAAGGTTTTCATTCCTTACATATCTCCCTACAGTTTTTCCAAAAGGGAGTGTTTCATTCCTTTAGTTTTTCCATCATGCACAATCATATTCATTACCATTTATTTGCATGGATTACTAATAAACATTAATAATAAGTGTCTATAATAGAAATTTGCAATTTACAAGTCCACAAAGCAGTAGCTAGAATGCACACTTCACTATTTAGTAAAACATCCCCTTGTAGTTCCCAACAAGAGGGCTTTTGGTAATCATGCTAGAAACATTGCACAAAAAAACATTTCAATGAGGGAAATTTTCATGATTCACATATTAACACATAATTCTTCATGCTAGAACAACTATTAAGGAATTTTCGATCATCAAATTCCCTAGCTACAATCAACAAGTCAAGCTTCTCAAACTGCCTTCCTACTGTTTACCACAGGAAGTGATTTTGGTATCCACTCTAGCAAGCAAACAAAACATGGATATTTCAAAGGAAAAACTTAACGGATATCATGTCAAGTGAATAAATTATGTGTTAGAATAAAAATTCAAGTGAAACTATTCATGGATAATAGCATATTCATACCTCAAACTCCACTTAAGTGAAATGCCTACCTATAAATTCCAGTAGAAGAACGTTTTCACTTAGGTGGGGTGTTCACCTTCCAATTTGTATAAAAAATGAGATATTTTTCTATAGTTGTGAATCTAGCTAATAGGAATTTAACAAAAAAGGTTGATTTTGGGTGTTTTGGTCTAGAGAAGTTAGTGGCTAACCCCAACAATGGGAAGGATTTTCACATCTCATTTCCAACCCAAAGAGCTAGGAGGATGGAGTCAACCCTCAAGCCCCCATCTATTGCCAAAACACCAACCAAATCCTCAAAATTACATTATATTGAGCCCCTTCAACTCTTCAATAAAACCCCCAAGGAATCAGTTAGAAAACATTTGTCAATTGATGGAAGTACAAGGGTGTTCCTAGTTGGGATTCACCCTTGCTTTTCTTCCATTTTCAACATCACCCAAATTTATGCAACATGGATCACGTAATACCAGCTACTAGCATACTGAACTTCAAAAATTCCAAGCTTAGAATCATGCTTAACATACAAATATGAAAATTCATGGATTAGATTAAAAGCTAAAGAGAAAAAAGAAAAAAAGAAAAGAGAAAAAAGCAAAACATGCTACATTCCAAACCATGATTCTACATGCAAGATACAACATGAATAAGCAACAAAACCCCCATCAAATCCCTTTTAAAAGCTTTGGTTTTCTAAGGCTAAGCCAAATCCAATATTAATAATGCTTCTATTGCCCTCTACCTCATTTGAAGCTCTCCAATGGACATCCCTTAGGTGAGTTGTCAGCTTTTGCAACTCCAAAACCAATTCCTCTCCTTGCCTTGGACCCTCTTGTATACATGGCACTCTCTTCTCCTCTTCTACATTACATGGCAAGTTGTCTTGCATTCAAGAGGCCAGCTGCCCCTATCCATGCATAAACATGGTTGCTTGGCTAGTCTTGAAAGCAAGATCAGCCCTCTCTTTTGAATCATTGCTTGAATGCAATGATGTCATAGAAGATTCCTCATGTGTTATGCCCATTATGCCCTCCTATACATTCTTGTTTGCATTATAAACCATAATCTAGTTTAGTGTTTCACATATCCATTTTATTAATCTATCTAAACCCTTAGTAACTTATGTTTTATTCATAGTCCTTAAGTAATTGTATCATTATTACCCTAGGGCACTATAGTATCCTATGCTTATTCTTTTTTAACCAAAGCCTTTAATCCCATCCACATAGTATTTCCATCATCTACCACTTACATCTTAGGACATTTTGGGTACTTTGCTCTCTTCTAAATATTTAAATTGTGTCCTCTCTCTTCTCCTTATAACTCACTAAAAGCTTTGTTCTTCAAAGATTAAAGAGATAAAAGAAAAATATCCCACTTTTTAAGTAATATTTATTATTTGTGGTATTTACATATTACTTATGTTTGTCACACACACACACACACACAAAGTTGGGCATCACACATGCCCTATCTATTTGTGCACCCAGGCATGCCTTTAAATAGGTTATTGTAGTAAATGTTTTGTGGTCACAAGCAAACCACTCTATGTAACTACCCGAATTTTTAAGACCTATTTCATTTTGAAATTTTGAATTGAACAGGAGGATGAATGTTTTATAAGTTTTGAATTTTAGAAGTAAAATTTTATTTTAAAAAATTAAATTTGGTGAAAATATCCTCATAATTAGATTCTACTCAAGAAATGGAATACAATGGAACAAAGAACACTAAAAACGAAGTTCGGATGAGAAAGTTATGAAACTTTTAAGTACAAGGGTATTTTAAAAATCTCATAAATAATATAATAATACATTTAAAAATTGAAAAACGTCAAAATTTGAAGGGCCATTTTTTATAACGGCACCCCCCTCCATCTAAGACTCCTTCGTTAGGGGAGAAGGTCAATGATCGCGCTGCCTGCAAGGAAGGCGGATCGCCAGCATTAAATACACCTCTCCTCTTCCCCCCATCAGACCCTAGATCTCTCTCCCTATCTTCTTCTCTCCCTCCAACAACCTATTTCCTCCATCGACACTGGCAATCTAGGGATTTCAATAGGCACAGTCAAATCTGCATCACTGGAAAAGCCCCACAAAACCCCCTTCTGGCTGACAGGTAGGATCACTCCCCTCTCTCTCTCTCCACTTGTCTCTCTTCACAGGCATGTTTCCTCAAATCCAAGCTAAATCTGATCTCACCAATTGACAGATCATCGATGGATCTAAGGTAGAAACCACTCAAGGACAGCTTAGATGGGAGGTCTGAGCCATTTGATGAATTTGTGGGACCCAATCCCTGGATATGTAAAAATAGTAAAATTTTAACTCATCTTAGACATTAATCCTGAATTGGGTGATCCGATGGTTCTAATCAGATCATAGCACGAGCTTCGATCTCAGTGCGCAAGATGCGTTCTGAAACGCATCTTTGGAGATGCACGATCCCGGCGTGCCTCCACACGTGCAATGCTATCCCAGTTCGATGGGACACATCTATGTCTTGGGAACCGAGACATAGCATGGCAATTGTTTTGTTGCATTCTGGATCTAGAATTTCAATCTGGACCATTAAACCAATTTGAAACACAAAATTTCTAATTCAGGAGTCTATTCAAGTTTGATTTACAATCAAGAAGGTCCGTTGGATTCATCTTGATGACGCAGACCTAATTATATAATAAAATTTAGGATTAGAGAACATTTTTTACTCATCATTGCCTAAAAATTATGAAAGTCTCATAGATCTGTAAGACTAAAGATTATCAAACTCGAAGAAATGATCCATTGGATAACGTAGAAGATCTATATACCTAGATTAACCCTGAATTAAGGACATTAATCCTTAGATCATAGATCTGGCCATTAATAAATAGGATTGGAGTCTAGATCGATGATGTATGCCATTAATCTATGAATCTAACCAATGACCAATAGAGATTGAGAAATAATAGTTAGATTCTTACCCTTAAATTATACCCAGGATTCTGCAAAGACTCTGAAGGAGATTCAGGATTCGAACTGAAGAAAAACACAAAACTAAGTGACATCCTTGAGGTAGGTAGTCTAATGCTATTAAGTTTTCAATTGAATTCCAAAACTTAAACGATTTACTTGAAAACTATTTTCATGTTTAGTATGTTTTTGAAATGATAATGAGATATGGTATTCTTATCAAGAGTTTGCAAATTGTCCTCATAATTCATGACCTTGATGGAAAATGCTACTACTTATATCTTTCATAACCCATTTTTATTTTTGAATGATATAACAATTTCATATATGCATTAATTTCATGTTTTGAAACAAGTTGCATAAATTACATGATTTGATATATGTTAAAACTTGGAGGACATATATCTGTTTCAGGCTAGTGATCCTAGTGGGTACTATGCAAAGAGGCTATTCGTACGGGGCTAACCTCCTGACATCTAATCATTAGAGGTTTTCATGGCACCCTTTTTGAGAACATATCCACAGTTGCCGTGGAGGTTGTCATAGTCTGGTCTCTAAATACTGGAGACACACAATTTCAGATAGGTCTAGTCATGAGCATAGTGGACCCTATGATTTCTGTTTTGTACTACCATACATGGTGCATTGAAATGGTCTTAGAGGAGTACTTGTAACTAGTCAGCTGATGTATTTGCCGAGATACCCACATGTAAGATATCTATCGTAGGGTTGAGATTCTAACATCTGGTTTGATCGATTACTACTTTAAGAATTTTGTAATCTTTATATTATTGATTTCATTGAAAATTCTATATATAAAATGTGAGAATGATTTATGCATGAATACCCATGATTTTATTACTTGAAAAAACCTCTCTTGAAATTATGCATGTTGCATGCCATGTTTTCAAATTAGTAGTATCAGATCACCTACTAAGTATGTTAAATACTCAACCAAATATATTATGTTACATATCAGCTCCAACATGATTAAAAGAAGTATCAGGAAATGTCAGTGTTTTGATCAAGGGAGTGAAGATAAAGACAAGTATGAATGTAACTATATGACTTATCCTTTTAAGACATGTATATGTAATTATTACAGTTGGACTGTAAGCTGTGATTGGCTAGATTTGAGATACACATATTTTTATTTTTAAACATTATTTTATTTTATTGGAAGTAAATGACACTTGGGATTTTCAAAATATATTTAAAATTAAAAGATTCTTTTGCTGCATTTCATTGCTTTTATGAAATTGTTTTCAAACAAGGATCGATCTTGCAATAGAAGTTTGTTTTGTATTTAAAAATGCATATGAAAACCCAGGTCATCACACTTTAAGTCTTGTTGCCAATCATAGCTTGGCAACTTACTTATAACCATATGGAACCATCTCTCTTTGATGCTACATAATAAAACCATCAATAACTAGTTTGGGAGCCATCTCTCCTTTTGTGCCATGTATTAGGAACTATCCATAACTGCTTTGGAGTCATCTCCTCTTTGTTCCATATGTTACAACTATCCATTACTGTCTAGGATCTACATGCCACAGCCAACTTTATGCCACTTGCGACAGTAGCTTTATGCCACATAACAGGATATGATTCCACTATGTTCTTAAGCCCAAGTCTATCTTGGACATTTAAGGTTTGCATGAGTGCAATGTGCCACCATATGCATCCCTCATCCAGTCACAAGTTAAGGACTCGACAAGTTGGCACTACGAGGAAAAAACCTAATTAATTGTTGGGCACCTTTATCAGGACAAATTAGACTTTGGAGCAGAATAACAAAGACGTGTGAAGGGACTGGAATGAGTACAAACCATAAAAGAAATGGGTTGGGACATTAATCATGTAAAGAGGAGCTAAAGGCAGCCTACTTCTCAAGTAGCATCCTAGGCCGCCTGTTGTTTAAGTCAACACAGTAGACAGATTGAGGAAGATATGTTCTTTCTTGTTATTAATTCCTGTCCTTGTCATCAAATTCCATAGTAATAGCTCCATTGCTGGCTGCCAAATGATCAGTTAACCAATTCAAACAAGCATTTTGAATGAGTCCTTTTCATTACTAATGATTGATGTTAAACATATCAAATTAAGGAATTAGCAGAATAATCATCATCCTAATGCCTTTTTGCTTATATACCTATTGTTGAGCAGTGAGAGTAGATTAATTTCTGATAGTAAGATGTATGTTTGGTGGTTTATGGTCCCTTCAGCTACTCTGCAACCTAGAAAGCATATCAGTACAACAAAGTGGTAGTGAATGGTTCCACAATCCATTCACAAGCTCATCATCATCATCATCAAGACCTTATCCCAATTAGGGGTCAGTCACATGAATCTTATTCCTCCATTCCACTCTATTAAATATCATGGCTTCATTTAGTCCCAAAGTTTTTAGATCTTTCCTCACCACTTCTATCCACATTCTTTTGGGCCTTCTCCTTGCCCTTTTAGAACCTTCTACTTGTATTGCCTCACTCCTTCTAACCGGTGCCGTCGTTGGTCTCCTTTGAACCTGTCCAAACCATCTAAGTCTAATCTCCCTCATCTTGTTACCTATTGGTGATACCCCTAAATTTCCTCCAATATTTTCCTTTATAATTCTATCCTTTCTTGTCTTACCACTCATCCATCTCAACATCCTCATTTCTGCGACACTCATCCTATGAGTATGATGTTCCTTAACTGCCCAACACTTTGATCCATAGAGCATAGCTAGCTTGATGGCCATCCTATAGAATTTTTCTTTTAGTTTGAGGGGCACCCGTTGATCACACAAAACTCTAGATGCACATCTCCATTTGTTCTAACCCGCACAGATTCTCTAGGTAACCTATGACGACCCGGGTTTTCCCATGCATTTTTAAATCCAAGATCTAATTCCTAAGGTGGGATGCATCCCTATTTGAAAACCATTTTTATAAAAACAATGCAATGTAGCCAAAAATCTTTTGTTTTAAACTCATTTTGAAAACCCCGAGTGTCATTTGCTTTCACAACAACCAAAGTAGTTTTTCAAAAACTTCAGAAATCATAAATGTTTTTCCCAGGTCCATCCAGTCATAGCTTATAGCCCACATGTAAATAAATACAAATACATGTCCAAAGGGTAGAGTGTTTACTTACATGTATAATTGTCTCCTTTTGATTTTTCTTGCTCATAGCACTAACATTTCCTGAGGCGTCTTCTACTTGTGAATGGAGCTGTCCTGAAAAATGATATATATTTGGGTGAGTATACACTATACTTAGTAGGCGTCTATCACTACTAGTTTTACAATGCATGATATGTTTAAAATCATATGCTTTTTAAAACATGTGCATGTTTGTACACTCATGTTCAATATCGATATTAAAAACCATTGTCGGAATACTGACGACTTAAAGAATCGCATAATCCAAGTCGAAAGTATTATATATATATCATAAACATAATGATATGCATAAAATGCTCAGCTGAATCCAACTCATGGATATATGGTATGGTATGGTCGACCAACCTCATGTCTTGCCATATGCAATGCAAGTAAATCCACGAAAATATAGGGCCCACTATGCCCACGACCTCGCTGCCATGTGGTCCCCGGGTACCTGGGGACACTCGGTCATAGACTCCACGGGGCATATGACACATTCTTCGTCATAAATCATGCAATTTATGAAATCGGTTGCAAAACATGCATGCAATGCATAAAATC
This sequence comes from Warburgia ugandensis, assembly GCA_035236585.1. NCBI lineage: Eukaryota > Viridiplantae > Streptophyta > Magnoliopsida > Canellales > Canellaceae > Warburgia > Warburgia ugandensis. The sequence continues at coordinate 83,274,272 of CP141126.1, read as the reverse complement.
TGCATATGCTAGTCTCGCATTCAAAGTCATAACCCTGCCTAGAAGCCTGACAGCCTAGAAGCCTGCCATCTCTCTTTGGCCCGCCCTCATCATCCAAGGCTACACTTATCATGCAGACAAGAATAAACAAAAACCTCTTTTTCAAAACCTGTCCTCTTTGGGTCCCTCACAACTGCCTACCTAGTGTCTTTTGAGTACTCCAGCATCTTTTGGTAACCCTTAAGGACATGCAATTTTTCAAAAACACAATGCTCACAAATCATGCAATATATGCAATTGTTTGTAAAACATGTCTATGCATAATGTATTTGTCATATGCATGCTAAATTCGTTTATAAAATTAAGTCATGCTAAACAAGTCATAGAACTTAAACTTAAAACATGCATTCTCAAAACAATCATGGGTTCTTTTAAAAAGTCTAGTAGCGATAGAGCACCTACCTGGCTAGATCAAACTAATCCCCTTGTCCTCGTATGCTCCTGAACATGGCTTAGGGGAACAAGGTTAGCTTGGACTATTTCTATAACTTTTAGAATAGTTTACCACACTACTTAGGCATTAAGGGTTCATTCCCATGCCTAAGGGTCTCCTAAGGTCCCTAATTGGGCCTTGGTATAGTCAGTTTTACAAAGGTTTAGTGGCCCCGCGCTAATATTATGGTTTAAGGGTCATTCCCACCTTAGATAGGGTCTTGATTAGGTATTTTATGATTTGAGTGTGTCCGTGTTGTTGATACGGACACAACGCCTTTCACGGCACCTCAATCGGAGTCCTAGAACTCAAGTTATAGGCTTTTTAGTACCGAGTGTACATAGAAGACCTTTAAGAGGTGGAAGCCCGGGACGCGTCAGCGGCGTGCGCCCTAGCGGGCGTGTCTACAGACGCACTGGGCTTCCGCTCATGATTCTTATCTACGGGCGCGTCCACGGACATGCCCGTCGAGTTTCCTCAACGCACGGGGTGCTTTTCTGTTTGACGGGGACCTGGGCGTCTTAGGGAGGCCCTGGTTCGACCCTGTAGAACTAGTGCGCCCCAGGGACCGTCCCTAGGTCCTTTGTGGCTCCCTAGAGCCCTGTTTTGCATGATTTTTCATGCAAAAACTTGGGAAAACTTAGCCTAGGACTAAGGGGGAGATGGGTTTGGAGGGGTTTTGAGCTTACCTCATTCATGGCCGGGTTTTTCTCACGTTTTCTCCTCTTGTTTGCTTCTCCACGATGGGTTTTTTCTAAGCTTTTGGGCTGCCATTAGAGGTGCCCAAGAGCTCTATTTATAGAGCTGGAAGAGGGTTCTGGAGGGGGTTCTTACCGCTATTGAATGGCGGTGGAGAAACCTCTAGAATGACGGTGGTTTCTCCCCTAAACACCGCCATTCTAGAACCCTCCAAGAGGTTGAAGAAGTGGGGTGCTCATATCAAAATGGGTCCCTGTTTTCTCATACCAAACCCGTTTTTGAATTAAATTACATTTTTGCCCTTGAACTTCAAAGGGCCATAACTTGCTCATTTTAACTCTGTTTTGGGTGATTTTGGTCTTGTTGGATTCCTTTTTCCGAGATGCACCTAATGGTACCATTCTCAAGACCCAATTTCTGGGTCTAGTTAGGGTGAATAGTGAAATGACCAAAATACCCTTATCTCCAAAAAGGAAACTTTTCATTTCCTATAGAATGTCCAATTCAATAGTGTAAATTGCTCGGGCATTACATAACCTCCCTCTCAATCTCTCCACTAGCATAAATCATTGATCCTAAGTACCAAAAGTGGTCTTCCACGAGGACTTCTTGGTTATCAATCTTGACTGGTGTTCCACTCCTACTCTCCTTGCTAAAATTTCATTCCATATATTCTATCTTAGTTCGGCTAATTTTAAATCCTTCAGATTCTAATGCTTCTCTCCATAATTCTAGCTTTATGTTTACACCCTCCCTTGTCTCATCAAGTGAGACTATATCATCTGCAAACAGCATGCACCAGGGAATCTCCTCGTGCAGATATTTTGTTAACTCATCCATAACTAATGTCAAAAGCTATGGGCTCAATGTCGATCCTTAATGCAATCCTACAGTGACAGGAAAATCACCAGTCACGCCACTAGTGGTCTTAACATTTGTTACCGCTCCCTCATACATATCTTTAATTATGTCTGTATACTCCTGAGAAACCCCTTTATCACCCAACACCCTCCATATTAACTCTCGAGGGACTCTATCATAAGCTTTCTCTAAGTTGATAAAGACCATGTGGAGGTCTTTCCTCCTCTCCCTATATTTCTCTACTAATTGTCTTAGTAAGAAAATAGCTTCCATGGTAGACCTCCTAAGCATGAAACCAAACTGATTCTCTGATACACTTGTTTCATGTCATAGCTTTTTCTCAATCACTCCTTCAAAAAGTTTCATAGTGTGGCTCATAAGTTTGATCCCTCGATAATTAGTGCAGCTTTGTATGTCTCTTTTATTCTTATAAATTGGTACAATAGAGCTTTTCCTCCACTCATCAAGAATTTTCTTTAATTTTATAATCTTGTTTAACAACTTGGTTAACCAAACTACCCCAATATCTCCCATATACTTCCAAACCTCTAGTGGTATACCATCAGGCCCCATAGCCTTTCCTGATTTCATCTTTTTCAAGGCCTCTTTTACTTTAGGTACTCTAATCATATGTTCATATCTATAATATTCAGTGTTATTTAGATTTATAGTATTTTCAATCCTTATATTTTCAGAGCCATTGTCATTTAACAATTTTCGAAAGTATGCTTCCCACCTTTGTTTGATCTCATCGTCTTTGACTAATACCCTTTGATCATAGCTTCTAATGCTCCTAACATGATCTAAGTCCTTACCCTTCTGTTCTCTTACTTTTGCAAGTTTAAACACATCTTTCTCACCTTCTCTTGTTCCTGGTCTATTATAGAGCTCATCATATGCTTTAAGTTTAGCCTCACTTACTATTCTCTTAACAACCTTTTCAACATTCTTATATTGTTCATAGTTTTCATTATTTCTAATCTTTTGCCATGCTTTGAAAAGCATCTGTTTTTCTTTAATAACTTTTTGCATTGTGTCACTCCACCACCATGTTTACTTTACTAATTGTCTCTTACCTTTAGATACTCCTAAGACCTCTTTTGCCACTTTCTTAATGGACTCAGCAATATTAATCCACATAGTATTTACTTCTGTTTCATAGTTCCAAATTCCTTCTACCATTAACTTATTTGTCAATGAGGTTATTGTCTCTCCTTTTAAGTTCCAGCACTTAATTTTTGGATACCTATTAAGTATATTTCTTTTCTTTCATCTCTTGATATGGATATCCACAACCATTAACCTATGTTATGAGGTTAAACTCTCACCGGGTATCACCTTACAATCCTTACATATAAATCGTTCATTATTCCTAAGTAGAAAAAAGTCTATTTGGCCTTCATGAAGTCCACTTTTAAAGGTTATTAAGTGTTCGTCCCTCTTCTTAAAGAGTGTATTTGCAATGGACAGGTTATATGACAAAGAAAAATTGAGGATATTCTCCCCCATCTCATTTTGTTCACCTATACCATACCCTCCATGTATTCTTTCATATCCTTCCTTATCTTTCCTACATGGCCATTTCAGTCTGCTCCTATAAATATCCCCTCAATATTGGGAATTTCTTACATGACTCCCTCCATATCTTCCCAAAACTGCCTCTTGATTATATCTTGTAACCCTACTTGTGGTGCGTATGCACTTATAACATTTATAATCTGCTCTCGTAGAACAAGTTTCATAATTATAATTCTATCACTGATTCTTTTGACATCCACAACTTTATCCTTTAATTCCTTATTCACTATTATTTCTACGCCATTTTTGTTATTTTTCTTTCCTACGTACCATAATTTATACCCATCTATTTCTCTAGCTTTAGCTCCTTTCCAATTAGTTTCTTGGATACAAGTGATGTTGACTCTCCTGCATTTCATCACGTCTACTAACTCCAAACTCTTACCTGTCAATGTCCCTATATTCTATGTGGCAATACAAATCTTATGTTCTAGAAATATGCTATTTACTATTGCCTTTTTTTACCTCCATGGCATAAACCCATGTCCACTTTTCATTGCACCTAAGTTCTAATGCAGCATGTCGCTTCTGAGGGGACGCTATAGCAGCCCTTGCCCATTTTTCACTACACCCTAGATCCGATGTAGCGCATCGCTTCTTGGAGAACGCCTTAACAACCCTGCCTATTTTTCACCGCACCCGGGATCCGATGCAGCGTGTCGCTTATGGGAAATGCCCTAACTTGAGGGAATGTCAGTTTTCGATTCATGTCATTTTAGGATTGCCATAGTTTTTAAAAGCTGAAGATAATTTTTATTTCTTCTTTACAAACTAATATACAAATGCATATTCATTTGCAAGAAGAAAAAGAAATAACAAAATCATCTTCAGCTTCACCCCTACTGGCTAGCTGCCTGACGCAAGGGTTGCCATATTTTAAGAAGCTAGAGATTATTTTCATTTCTTCCTCACAAACTAATATACAAATGCATATTCATTTGTAAGAAAGAAATAACAAAATCATCTTCGACTTCTCCCTTACCGGCCGACACCTGACGCAAGACCCTCGGGCTTGGGACCGAGATTCACAGGCTCACCCTTGCTATTGATTGATTACGGCCGAAAACCTAGCATATGGGATGATCCTAACCCTCCAACTTGTGACAGGGAATTCTTCCAGACTAACAAAGATGGTCCAGAGAATTAGGAAAATCTAACAAGAAGCCACCCTTATGATACTTGTTGAAGATCCTCAAATTAGTACAGCAATCCGGGCTTGGGTTTACTAATGCATTTCAAAGGAAATATGTGCACACTTACCAAGAAACAGCTCCAATGAAAGCAACAAATAACAAAATATTTGAACCACTAATTCGATTACAAGGAAATTAAGCACATCAAATATTGTAACAAATTGAAAACAAAGCTAAGTGCAAATTTTACAACGTACTACAGAGCCATTAATGATAATGATGCTGGTGGAGTTAGTGCTGAAGACGATGGGCCACAGGAATGTCGTTTAACGTTTCAGCACGTGGTTCTTCTTGCCAAACTTGGAGAAGAAACAGGCAAGGACAGCGAAGAAAGCTGCGATGGTACACATGATCCAAGAAACACAAAAAAGAACATAGTCTTTGATGTTCTTATTTGGAAGGTGGATCCTGTCACGGAGGAGTAATGCTCTATAGACTGCCTCCGTTACGGTGTAAGCTGTGACAGGGTCCGATTCGTCTGCCAATAATCCCTGCAGAGGTACACATGTAATGTCATACGCACCGGTTATCACCGATATGCCTAGGAATTTGCAGATCTTTATTCGACCATCCAATCTCTCCTCAGTCGTTAACATGTCACCATTGTGTCAAGATCAGGATCGGGGTCTCATCTGCATCCAACAAACCATGTACAATACTTAAAATTGGATTTTATACTGGATCCACTACATGTACATGTTTCTCCCCACAAAATATGAGAAGAGTGTTACCTTCCGTTATAATCTTCTTCTATTTTTTTTATTTTCCTTGAAAAGGTTGTACTCTTAATTCAAGAATACTTGAGGTAGTCGTAGATCCAGGCATGTACATTTAAAATGAATTTTGTGATTATTTATGAGTTGAAGGAAGTATTACTTTTGTAAGTAAAAATTATCAGAAAAATGTTTGTGGATCTAACTATTGGTTGCAAGTAATATTGTCTGGAGTCTCCCCATCCAGGTTATTAATCTAAAGGATGGTGCAATGGATAATGGAGGTATATTATTCTCCACGAAATTGTGACATTTTATATTATCTTTTCCAACGGCTATAGTTACAAAAAACTCTTCTTCTTTTTTCCCATTTTTTGTTTAAAAAATCGAGTCTTCTTGGTGTGCCACATCAAACTCTTCAAAAAATTCGTCTTTCTCAATAAAGCTCTAGGAAATATTGGATAATCTTAGATAGATCCAAAATAATATATGAACATTGACAAATGAAATTGCCATCAATTAGATAAATTAATATCTAATAGTGAAATGAGAAAAGAATTTTGGTATACGCAAAACTTTTATAGTTTAACTTCATAAAAAAAAAAAAGCTTATATAGTTTAAACCATGACGCTAAAAGGTCTGAACTTCCTAAGAAATTTTAATTATTCAAAGAATTTCATAATTGTGCAAGCAGAATAGCTATCCCAACACAGATACAATATGGAAGTTGAGAAATTTACAAAAGCATAATATGTTAAAGGTAAGCAAGCAATATCCAGGGACGATTGCCTTATTAGGTCACTAAAAAGATCTTAATATGTGCGCCACAGATCAAATTGTTCATCTAATAGGTAGACTCATGGGACCCATGATGATGTTTACCTTCAAGGTGGTGGGCCCAACAATCTTTGTCTCATAGGAACTACTATTATTCATTGCTCACCCGTTAGCAAAATTCCAAAACTAGAAGTTAGATTTTACTCCAACGTGTTTTGTTTGGTTCCCGTTGAACATAGGGACCAAAACAGGAAAAACAATTTTAAGCTTAGCTTATGATATTTCTTCTCTGTAATCCAAAATGGTTTTCGAAATCTAAGTTTGTGGTACGAAAACCAACCCATGCCGCTTGTTTTGCTATCAGCAACCAATTCCATAACTTCTACATTCTCTAACTGGCCGTAAACCCATCCCCTAACTACCATTAAGTCAACGGAAATATACGGTAACAGAAAAGAGGGATTAGACAAACACATAACACCAAAAATTCGGCAAAGTGCCTAAAAGAAAGAAACTTACTGCATTTCCTAATTGCAGTTAAGTAGAAGAGGTCTCTTATGGCCTCCAACGGCTTGGAATCTCCAGCATTCAATGATCGATAAATCTCTGCCATGTCGGCAACAACCACTGCACAATTCACACGCCTCCTAGTGAATTTTGAAGAAGAAAACAGCACGCTTTCCCTCTTTAAGCTGTCGTCACTTGGCCTAAAACAGTGCTGCTGGTGATGAACTCCATCAACCATCCACTCACCCAAACCCTCAAAACTCTCATACATATGATCATAATCTAGCCCCCTTGAATCATATACACAGAACCCACTTCGCATAGATCTCAAAACATTGTGTTCCTCCAAGTACATGGTGCTGTAATTGGAAGAATCTCCTGCCAAAATGAAAATAATAAGAAAAGAAAAATGAACATTTTTCCCTCATTACTTCAAAAACTCGGATGCACACGGATAACAACCCATGGACAGTGTTTTCTCTGCCATAAACAACCAGCTTCCGAGGTTTTATGGCAAAGTAGCCACCAATAACAATGGATAGGAACAGTATCCACGGCATTTTATTGCAAAAGCAAACAGGGGATAGCAGTGAATTTGCATACCTGATGTTTGAGCAAAAGGGATTAAACCAGAACGACCTAAAACGTTGTACATAAGATTGATAAGCAAGCTTTTACCCGATCCAGAGAAACCCACAATCTGAATCGTGATTATTGGAGGGATTTCCACCTGTTCTTTCGTGATCCCACCTGTTGGTAGCCAAAAATCGCCGGAACGGTAGCTGAGAAGTTTGTGACGCAAATCATCTAACGAATCGGGATCAAGTAGTGCGAATCTTTCCATCTCTCTAAGGACTTTCCACCTAGGAGTGTGATTGGAGATGTTTTCAATCTTCAGTCCCCCTTCATTGTGGAATTCATCGGACGACCTCCACCAGCAAACGCCTCTGGGATCATCTTTCTCATCATCAACGGACGATGAAAGGCTTCTCATTCTCCTCTTCTGCTTCTGCCGTCTCTTCTCTATACTTTAAGTGAGAAATGCTATGTAGTTTGGCCTTTCATCGGCGTTTGAAAGACGAAAGAGAGAAAATGGGAGAACGTGGCAGGCAGGCATGTGATCCTGTTTAAGAGCAGTGGGGCCAGTTGTTTTTCTATCTAATGGTAATGAGAGGGGCATATGTTGGCTAGGCAAAACAAGAAAATGCAATAGTGAAAGACCAGGAGAAATGCTATCAGCAACCAATTCCATAACTTCTACATTCTCTAACTGGCCGTAAACCCATCCCCTAACTACCATTAAGTCAACGGAAATATACGGTAACAGAAAAGAGGGATTAGACAAACACATAACACCAAAAATTCGGCAAAGTGCCTAAAAGAAAGAAACTTACTGCATTTCCTAATTGCAGTTAAGTAGAAGAGGTCTCTTATGGCCTCCAACGGCTTGGAATCTCCAGCATTCAATGATCGATAAATCTCTGCCATGTCGGCAACAACCACTGCACAATTCACACGCCTCCTAGTGAATTTTGAAGAAGAAAACAGCACGCTTTCCCTCTTTAAGCTGTCGTCACTTGGCCTAAAACAGTGCTGCTGGTGATGAACTCCATCAACCATCCACTCACCCAAACCCTCAAAACTCTCATACATATGATCATAATCTAGCCCCCTTGAATCATATACACAGAACCCACTTCGCATAGATCTCAAAACATTGTGTTCCTCCAAGTACATGGTGCTGTAATTGGAAGAATCTCCTGCCAAAATGAAAATAATAAGAAAAGAAAAATGAACATTTTTCCCTCATTACTTCAAAAACTCGGATGCACACGGATAACAACCCATGGACAGTGTTTTCTCTGCCATAAACAACCAGCTTCCGAGGTTTTATGGCAAAGTAGCCACCAATAACAATGGATAGGAACAGTATCCACGGCATTTTATTGCAAAAGCAAACAGGGGATAGCAGTGAATTTGCATACCTGATGTTTGAGCAAAAGGGATTAAACCAGAACGACCTAAAACGTTGTACATAAGATTGATAAGCAAGCTTTTACCCGATCCAGAGAAACCCACAATCTGAATCGTGATTATTGGAGGGATTTCCACCTGTTCTTTCGTGATCCCACCTGTTGGTAGCCAAAAATCGCCGGAACGGTAGCTGAGAAGTTTGTGACGCAAATCATCTAACGAATCGGGATCAAGTAGTGCGAATCTTTCCATCTCTCTAAGGACTTTCCACCTAGGAGTGTGATTGGAGATGTTTTCAATCTTCAGTCCCCCTTCATTGTGGAATTCATCGGACGACCTCCACCAGCAAACGCCTCTGGGATCATCTTTCTCATCATCAACGGACGATGAAAGGCTTCTCATTCTCCTCTTCTGCTTCTGCCGTCTCTTCTCTATACTTTAAGTGAGAAATGCTATGTAGTTTGGCCTTTCATCGGCGTTTGAAAGACGAAAGAGAGAAAATGGGAGAACGTGGCAGGCAGGCATGTGATCCTGTTTAAGAGCAGTGGGGCCAGTTGTTTTTCTATCTAATGGTAATGAGAGGGGCATATGTTGGCTAGGCAAAACAAGAAAATGCAATAGTGAAAGACCAGGAGAAATGGTATGTTACAGTCTTTCGTGACCCGCGTTTGCCCGCCGGGGGGGGGGGGGGAGGTGGGGCGGGGGGGCCGGCGGGCGCACATATATCATTTTCAACACAAATAAATTGTTCACATTTTCTAAGAAAAAATTAAATGTGCCTTCTTGGTATGAGATCATTCTTATGAAGGTAAAATTAGTGACATCAGGTGGTGCGGTTGTGCCATCAATGGATTCAATTGGACACACATTTGGCACATGTTGTAACGCCTGAGCAATTTACTCTAAATTGGACATTCTATAAGAAATGGATTGTATTGAATGTTCTACCTTATTTAAAATAGTAAACGAAGGAATTTGTGAGGAAACTTAGTACCATTAGATTCTACTCGAAAAATGGAATCCAATGCCTCAAAGAACGCCGAAAACGGAGTCCGTATGAAGAAGTTATGGCCATTTAAAGATCAGGGGCAGTTCTATAATTTAAACAGAAAATGTTTAAAACAAAAAAAAGATGAAAAACACAGGGGGCTGTTTTGACAACGGCACCCCCTGTCGTCTTCCACCTCCATACTTCTCCAGAAAACCCTTTTTCCCGATTTCTCCAAAACACACCAGGGGAAATGGCAACACCGCCATTGAGGGGCACCGCTTTCTCCCCTCTATAAAAGCCCCATCTCCCCCTCTCCAAAAACATGGTTTCCGGCAATTTTGGGATTGGGATTTCCAGCAAAAACCAGAAACCCATCTCCCTGCATTGTCCGGCAACGGCCAGGCCCAAGTCAGGCCGGCCATTGCCATTTCCCCATGCCCCTTTCTCCTTTCCGGTCTAGCAATGGGGTTTCCCCCCTTCTTCGAGTTTTTCGGCGAGCAGGCACACCCATCAGGAAAAGGGCGTCCCCAGGCTAACCAGGTAAGCTATTTTTCCTTGTTTCTCTCCGTTTTGCTTTCCCTAGGCTAGATCCACACCGGTTCTGGTCCTTCTCCAGCCGGTTTTTCCAGCCAGAGAAGACGAAGCCGGTTCAGCCGGCCTTGCACGAACCAGGCGTCCCAAGGACGCCATGCTCCACCTGCGCCTAGGACTGGGTCCCTTGGGTGGGTTCCGAGCATACGACAGTGCGTACACTATCCTAGATTCGGCCTTCGGGTGCGCCCGTGACATAGGGCACAGGTCCTGGCTCAACCAGGATGCACGGGGTGCCCTGGGAGTTGAGACGTGCCATGTTACACCAAAGGTGTGTCCATGCGATGCCATCTAGGATGCGCGTCATAGCGCGTCGCTTGAGCATGCATGTGTACGTGCAAAACGCGATCCCTGGCATGGCCTTTGGGCGCACACACACGTGAGACGGTCACAGTTCAACCAGATGCACGGGTGTCTTGGGAACTGGGACACGCGAATCTAATGAGACTTTAAAGTTAGGATCATAGGACAATTTACAGAGTCTAACTATTGAATAGTAGATCCATATCATAGGATCTAGTCTGACAATAAATTAGGCAAGGACCATAGACCCTAAAAGGCAGATCTAGCGATTTAATGGATTGAAATTAATAAGGACTCCTTGTATTCATTCATACTTAGGAGTTTATAAATGAGACCCAGGGATGGGTTGAGTGATAAAGGACGCGACTCCAGGAGACTTTGAGGTAGGTGCTCTATCGCTACTAGACTTTTTAAAAGAACCCATGATTGTTTTGAATGCATGTTTAAGTTATATGACTTGTTTAGCATGACTTAATTTTATAAACGAATTCAGCATGCATATGACAAATACATTATGCATAGACATGTTTTGCAAACAATTGCATATATTGCATGATTTGTGAGCATTGAGTTCTTGTAAAATTGCATGTCCTTGAGGGTTACCAAAAGACGCTGGAGTGCCCAAAAGACGTTGGGTAGGCAGTTGTGAGGGCTAGGTAGTTGTGAGGGACCCAAAGAGGACAGGTTTTGAAAAAGAGGTTTTCGCTTGTTTGATCTTATATGATTTTGGCTAATAAGCTCGTGAGCGCTATGCCAAGAGGTCTGGGTTGGCCTCCAGCCTCTACCACTATTAGGTGGATAGGTACCACGCCCAAAAAGGGCATGTCCCTGCTTCGACTACATGTAGTACAGGGGGCTACCACTAATGTCACAACACTGGGTCGAAGTGTCATATGTCTTGTGGAGGCATATGACCCTATGTCCCTAGGTACCCGGGGACCACACAGTTGCAAGGTCATGGGCATAGTTGGACCCTATGGTTTGAGGATTTACTTGCATTGCATATGGCATGACATGAGGTTGGTCGACCATACCAGATATCCATGAGTTGGATTCAGTTGAGCATCTTATGCATATCATTATGTTTATGATATATATATGATACTTTTGACTTGGATTATGCAATTCTTTAGTCGTCAGTATTCCGATTCGACAATGGTTTTAATATCGATATTGAACATGGTTGTTCGAACATGCACATGTTTCAAAGAGCATAAGATTTTAAACATAGCATTCATTGCAAAACTAGTAGTGATAGACTCCTACTGAGTATAGTATATACTCACCCTATCCTTAACATTTTTCAGGATAGCTCCATTCACGAGTAGAGGACACTTATGTTAGTGCTATGAGCACGTGAATCAAATAGGAGACAATTATACATGTAAGTAAACTCTATACCCTTTGGATATGTATTTGTATTTATTTACAGTTGGATTGTGTGTTGTGACTGGATAGACCTGGGAAAAAACATTTATGACTTTTGAAGCTTTTCAAAAACTACTTTGATTGTTGTGAAAGCAAACGACACTCGGGATTTTCAAAATGAGTTTAAAACTAAATATTTTCCACTGCATTACATGGTTTTCATAAAATGGTTTTCAAATAAGGATGCATCCCGCCTTAGGAATTAGATATTGCATTTAAAAATGCATAGGAAAACCCGGGTCATCACACATGTGGGCCCAATAAAATGCTTGTTATGAAAGTATGATGACCCGGGTTTTCCCATGCATTTTTAAATGTAAAATCTAAATTCCTAAGGTGGGATCCCTATTTGAAAAACAATGTAGTGCAGCAGAAAAATCTTTTATTTGAAATCCAATTTGAAAACCCCGAGTATCATTTGCATTCACAACATCCAAGGTAGTTTTTGAAAAACTTTAGAAATCATAAGTGTTTTTTCCCAAGTCTATCTAGTCACAAAGACACAAACCCAATCAGAATAAACACAAATACATGTCCAAAGGGTTGAGAATTTACTTACATGTATAATTGTTTCCTTTTTTATTCACTTGCTTGTAGCACTAACATAGATGTCCTCTACTCGTGGATGGAATTATCCTGAAAAATGTCAAGGATAGGGTGAGTATATACTATACTCAGTAGGAGTCTATCATTACTAGTTTTCAATGCATGCTATGTTTAAAAATCATGTGCTCATAAAAACATATGCATGTTCGAATAATCATGTTCAATATCAATATTAAAAACCACTGTCAAACCGGAATACTGACGACTTAAAGAAATATCATAATCCAAGTCGAAAGTATCATGTATCATAAATATAATGATATGCATCAGATGCTTCATTGAATCCAACTCATGGATATCTATCATGGTATGGTCTACCAACCTTATATCATGCATATGCAATACACATAAATCCACGAAACCATAGGGTCCCACTATGCCCACGACCTCACCGCCGTGTGGTCCCCGGGTACCTAGGGACACAGGATCATATACCTCCACGGGGCATATGACACTTCGACCCAGTGCCGTGACACCAATGGTAGCCCCATGTACCACATGCAGTCGAAGCAGGGACATGCCCTTTTTGGGTGTGGTACCCATCCACCTAATAGTAGTAGAGGCTGGGTGGCCAACCCACACCCCTCGACATAGCACCCACGAGCTTACTAGCCCAAATCATGTACGATCAAATAAGCCAAAAATCTCTTTTCAAAACCTGTCCTCTTTGGGTTCCTCACAACTGCCTGGCCCTTGGCACTCTAGTGTCTTTTGGCAACCCTCAAGGACATGCAATCTTTGCAAGAACTTAATGCTCATAGATCATGCAATGTATGCAATAGTTTGCAAAACATATCTATGCATAATGTATATACAAAACATGTCTATGCATAAAGCATTTGTCATATGCATGCTAAACAAGTCATATACTTAAATAATGTATTTGCAAAACAATCATAGTTCTTTTAAAAGAATCTAGTAGCGATAGAGTACCTACCTCAAAGTCTCTTGGAGTCGCGTCCTTTAGTACTCAACCCATCCCTGAGCCTCATTTATAAACTCCTGGGTATAATTGGATACAAGGAGTCCTAATTAATTTCAGTCTATTTAGACATTAGACCGCTAGCCCTGCCCACTAGGTCCTTAGTTCTTGCCTAATTTATTGTCAGGCTGGATCCTATGATGTGGACCTACTATTCCATAGCTAACTCTGTAAATTGTCCTTTTAATCTTAGCTTTAAAGTCTTGTTGGGTCCACGTGTCCCAGTTCCCTCACGTGTGTGTGCGTCTAAAGGCCGTGTCAAGGATCGCATTTTTGCACGCGCACATGCATGCTCAGGTGACGCGCTATGACGCGCATCATTGCACGGGCGCACCTTGTATCATGGCGCGTCTCAGCTCCCAAGGCACCCCGTGCACCCTAGTCGAGCTAGGACCCGTGCCCTATGTCACGCGCGCACCCGAGGGCCACTCCTGGGACAGTGTACGCACTGTCGTACGCCCGGAGCCCATCCGTGGGACCCTATCCCAAGTGCACATGGCTCGTGCAGGGCTGTTGGAGCCGTTTTGGGACGTTTTTCGACCAGGAAATCTGGCTGGAAAACGTCTGAGAACGCTAGATCCAGCCTGGATCTAGCCTGAAAGGGGAAGAACCAAGAGAGAGAGAGAGAGAGAGAGAGAGAGAGAGAGAGAGAGAGAGAGAGAGAGAGAGAGAGAGAGAGAGAGAGAGAGAGAGAAGAATAGGCTTACCTGGGGCAGCTTAGGGACCCCCATTGCCGGTGATAGAGCCCCTACTTCTGTCTAAAACTTCCTACTCGCCGGAAAACTCGAAGAAAGGGGAAAACCCCATTGCCAAGATCGGAAAGAAGAGAGGGCATGGAGGAAAATGGCAATGGCCGGCCTGACTTGGGCTTAGCCGTTGCCAGAAAACACAGAGGATGGGTTTCTGATTTTGCTGGAAACCCCAGTCTCAAAACGACCGGAAAAATTGTGTTTTTGGAGAGGGGGGATGGGGCTTTTTATAGCCCTGCTATGGCGGTGCTGCCAATGGCGGTGGCAGAATCCTCCAGAAAAATCGGGATCAAGGGTTTCTGGAGGGTTCTTGAGGTTGAAGACGACGGGGGGTGCCGTTATCAAAACGGCCCCCTGCGTTTTTCGTCCTTTTACGTTTTTTCGTTTTTCTGTTTTATTTCCAGAAATACCCCTATCTTTAAACGACTGTAACTTCCTCATACAAACTCCGTTTTGGGTGATTTTTGAGGCGTTGGATTCCATTTTTCGAGTAGAATCTAATGGTACTAAGTTTCCTCATAAATTCCTTCATTTATTATTTTAAATAAAATCAAGCATTCAACATAGTTTATTTCCTATAGAACGTGCAATTTTCGTTAAAAATAGTGTAAATTGCTCGGGCATTACAGAAAGAGAATCAGTTATTTTAGCTTTCCCAAATTCTAGCAATTACCAAATGGTTACACAAGGAAGAATGAGGGAGGGAGTAGCTCCACTTGTTTTGAAATTTGAATGAAGCTTCAAGTGAAAATACCCTAGAAAGCGACGGAATAGGGATTTCAAATGTAATTTAAATTACAATACCTGTTAAAATGAAGAATAAAAAGGTATACTAAGGCTGGTCTAGAGTTTTTACATTTACATAAAGAATTTGAAATTCATGTTCTCAAATTTGTATTCATGGAGCATTCCTCTGGAATTTGACCTTATTAGAATTTAGTCTACATTCACTTATGGATCTTGTTCTAGGATAGAAAATCATAAATATTGTATGTGTATACACACCACAAGTGCATTGGAGGGTAGAATCAAGAGACAGTTCTAAGAAGATATTGAGGGATTAGTGCAAGAAATTCCCAACGCAATGGAGATATTTATAGGATCAGACTTTAATGGTCATGTAGGAAAACAAAAGGAAGGATATGAAGGGGTACATGGAGAGTATGGTATTGGAGAAAGAAATGAGATGGGGGAAGTTGTCCTTAATTTTACTTAGGCATGTAACTTAGCGATAGTAAACATATACTTTAATAAGAGGGATGAACACTTACTATACTTTTAAAGTAGACCATATAAAAGCCAAATAGATTGTTTTCTACATATGAATACTAAAAGATCTGTAATAACCCCAATTTTTTTAATTGATTGTGAAAATCAATAAAGTTTGAGTTTTAGAAATTCCGGGCTGAAATATTAGGGTTATTTAGAATATACTTCTTATAAAAGTATAATCAAGGAACATGACATGTACAATTAAAATTAAACTTAGCAAACCCTTCAGAATGACTGTAAGCACGACAAATTCTGAAATAAGAGGAAAATCCTAAATTTTCTTTATTTTTTGGACAAAAGGGTAAAATAGTAATTTTATTTAAAAATTAAAATTTAGAATATACTGAGAAATATGAATCCAACACCACTAAGTACACTCAAATCCAAGATCATAGGAATAAAACCCTAATTGTTATACATAAAGGGCAAAATAGTCTTTTTTACACCATGTGGGGCTCACATGGGGCCCACAAGGGACCCAAAAAAGAATCTTATGGGCAGCCCACGTTAAATCATGGGTCAAACTATACCAGCTGGTCTTGGGGAAGAAAGTGGAGCATGGGAGAATCTAATGCTAAATTAATAATAAAAAATTAACCATCATCACTTCATCATGAAAGAAAACCCAAAATGCCAATAAATACAATCCCAAAAATCCTCTAAAAATGTTCATAAAAATCCCACAAAATTTTCTTCACTTCCCATGCAAATCTAGACCTAGATCCATCCCCAAAAACCCAAAACTCTCAAGAGATCTCCCTCTTTTCATTTTCTTTTTCTCTTTAGATTGGAGCAAGGGACCTAAATTTAATTAGGCACTCTGTTCCAGATCTAATATGACAAATCCCACCATCCAAAGCTTCCTACCATACCTTAGCTACAAAATCCCCAAATCAATTTCGAGATCCAACGGTTTAAACAACGGCAATTGCAAGAAAGGTGGATCTTTGGCCATATCTTCATCAAAAGGGTATTCTTTTAAATTGGACATATAACCAATATTTTTTTTCTCCAATTAGGTAGGTGGAAATACTTCCTGGACATGTTTATTAGTGCTTTGTAAAAATTTTACTTTATTGTACTTTTATTTAGGTAATAAAATGGTAAAAATTAAGTAAACAATAGAACCTTCAATTCAGGACGATTGAGGGCTTAAATGAAAAATCTAACCTTACCAATCGATCTAGAAGGGTCCAAAACCTCTAGGGTAACATTTTCACAAGTTTCTATGAAGGTTTGGGCCCCCAATTAAGAAGGGATTGATTGGACAGTCCAAACGGACTATTTGATCACCCGATCGAACCAAAAGACGGTGTGCGAGATGCCGCACGCGCGCCTGCACAGCACCTGCGACGGTGTCCCATGAGCATCTGTGGACCTCCTCGGCGTGCACTTCCATATCTCGCCCGCAACAGGCATGCCCGACGAACCTAGCATTTCGCCCATCTAATCTGGGTCGTCCATTCCAATGGGCCTAGATCAGATCTAGGCCTAGTAATGGACTGTGAACTTCTAGATCTGATTCTGGAATCATATGAACTCCAAATAGAGATCGGAAAAGGCTATGGAAAGCTTACAACCTCTATTTTCTTATGAAATAATAAAATGGAGAAGATATGTAATAAAACTTTCTGTATTTATGAAACAAGTTTCCAATTACCAAGATCTTCAAGATCTGAGATGATGAGATCTTGAAAATATGTTTTAATAATGATATAATATTGAAATTAGGTTATATAAATGGTTTATTTGGACAGATCTAAGAGATATTAAGGGATCTACCCACTAGGGTAGAAAAACCCTAAAAGTTACAAAGGGACAGATCAAGTGTGATCAGATCTTGGGATGGATGAAATGGATGTTGATATGATGAAATCTAAGGAGATCATGGATGGATTATGAAAAAAATGAATCAATATGATCTTTGGACCTTAATAAAGAAAATCCCCTAAATATAACTAAAACCCATAATCAAAAGGAAAAGATTTGAGATCTAATAGTTCGATCATAAGTGAAGGTTTCTAAACAGATTAATATAATTAGTTTCATTTTATATTAATTGATAATAGCATTTTAAATATGATTTATGGTATAAAGCATGCTAGTGTAACTTTTAGACCTTAGCATGACATGTAATTAGATTGTTATCATAGGTTGCTAGATTTAATTATCTTAGGGGCATGTTAGTGTGATTTTATGCAAGTGTAACTTAGGACCAAGTTAGTATGATATCATGCCATTATAACTTAGGATCATGCTAGTTTAAGTATAGTTTTATTCCATTAGGTTAAGTTACATTCATAAGGAGCATGTTAGTATAAATGATTGTTAAATTTATATTGGAACTATGCTTTAAAGTTTATGATTTAATTGTTGTCAAATTTTATTGGTAGATTCAAATGTTAAGTAGCGGTTGAGATATAATGAGCATAAATCACCAAAATGTAATCTAATTGGAAATTAGAGTTTCATGAACACATAAGAGGAAGGAATGACTTTGACTTAACATTAGTAAGGGTTATAGTTAGTAGGACAATATAAGGATTAGCAAATCCTTGGCCCAAACTAAGAGAATAATAAACCCCATGAATGACATTGTGAATGTTCATGGAATTAATTAAAATCAATTAGAAAGAGTACTTAGGGTCAACATGCTTATAGGAACCTTATGAAAGGTTGAGCTATGGTCACTCTAGTGAATATTGAACATAGTGGTTAAGGGGGTTATTTAATAGAGCCTCGCTCTTCCCCTACCTTCCGTTGACGTTTGTGAGGTCTAAACACCTCCTTACATGAGGATTGAAGTAACCACTTTGTGTTCACCCATTCAACTAGTAAGCCTTAGCCAATTGGAAATAAGAGGAGCAGTATAGACTTAGGCTAAAAATAAGTTACCTTCAACCAGTAAAACATTAACTGGTTGAATAATAATATTGAGATCATAAAAGGTTAGTAAATTATCTAACCCTAATAAAAACTGTAAGTAAGATAAGGATGATCAAACAAGATCCATCAGATCTTGAATGATCAAGAACAATAAGAATAAGAATATTGTATTGTATTTAGTTTTCATGATTGCTAGTATGCATATTATAGAACAAATCTAGTTCATTATATTAGATAATCCAAACCCTTGATCAAAGATGATTCAAGGAAGAAAACCAAGATCATCCTTAGGGATGATCCAATAACTGAACTTAGATCAAAGAAGAACTAGATGATAGAAGATCTAGGACCTTGATCTTTATCAACATGTGTAGATTGTCAATCAATGGTTCTATGAAAGATCAAGATCAAGGAGATGGACACACAAAGACTTAGAGATAGAAAAATACTTAGATATGAATGATCTAAATATCATTCTAAATATCAGATCTAGTGATCAATAGGATTATTCATAATCTATATATTGACAATATGTATGAATGTACAAATTACATACATCAGTCAGGATCATGGAACATTTGGGAAAAGGGATCACTCCTTGAAGGTAGGAGGATTTGATGAATGCATTTACATGGGATATATATGATTGAACCCATGACCTTATGTTGACAAGAGTAATGTTAATACTTGTATTACATCCCTTGAAAACCTTATGATCTAACCAAACACATATAAAATGGCTAAGGACTAGACTATAAGTGAATAGGGAACTATAAGATATTTCAGCCCTAAGTAAATAGATAGATGGTCTGATATATATTAAATCTATTTTACATACATGCTTGGAGGCTCGTGAGTTTGTTTTAATAGGCATAAGCCTAGGGGGATGCTATGCTAGAGCAGTTATAAGAGTTTGGCCACTCACTCCTTGAAATTTGATGATTTGATGATACCTTGCCCTATGAGAGGCTAAAAGTTGGGTGGGGCAATTATGGGAAGGCCACCACTGTGAAAGTCCTGTCCCCTCATATGGGCAATGACATAATATTTTCCACCGTGGTATCAGTGGTGAATAGGATAGTTATCTGAGCGTGCTAGTACGGATCAGATTGTAGCATGGTAGCCCTTTTGATTATTTTGCACTATGATGCATATGAGAATAGGCATAATGAAATGCCTTATGTTTTTTCAAGAAGGAAAATTTTTAGTGTAAGATTAGCTGAAATATTGAATTCTCATAATGGAGAGAATTGATCAGCTTGGTTGGGAATGATATTTGACTACTTTTATAAATTTAACTGATTTACCCATGTATAGTATGTATGTATATAGATGTACATAACTTACAAAGTAAAGAGTAGAGACATGAATATGTTTAGGGATAATGGGATTATGAAGTATTGGAATTACATTGTCAATTATTATGCTTCTGGAATTCCCTATCAAGCATTGCTTGCTGAGATATTGTAAATGTTGCAATATCTCATATACAAGGAAGGAGAGTTAGGAGCTCAAGACGATTGAAGATTTGAAGAGAATAACCTTCAAGGCATACACCTTCAAGACATGTATTTTGCCTTGTTGAGAGTTTTATTGTATAATGAGCTTGAGTTTTGGATTATGTAATTTGGACAAGTATTGTAATAGATTTGGCTGTACTATGAACCACTAGATGGATTCTGGAATTTAATAAAAGTATATTCCTTCAATGGAATTTTATCTTGTACAAAATTCTACTTATGTTATGTATGAAGTGATGACTTGGATTTTACAAAACAAGTTCAAAAGAAAAGAATTTCCGCTGCTTTGTTTTGCGAATTTTTTTTACACTATTAAGGGCCCTACCTTTCAAAATACATTACAAAACATGTTACAAAAACCAGGGTTGTCACAAGATCAATGTGTAAGGATTATAATGCGATACTTGTGAGAGTCTAACCTCACAACATAGGTTAATAGCTATGGATATCTACATTAAAATATGGAAGAAAGGAAATGAACTTAATAATTATCTAAAAACTAAGTTGTGGAACTTAAAAGGAGATAAGATAGCATCATTTACAAACAAGTTGATGGTAAAAGGAAACTGGAATAATGAAACAGAAGTAAAAAACATCATACTAATATGGCGAGGTCCATTAAGAGAGTGGCAAAATATGTCCCAAAAGTATCTAAAGGAAAAAGCTAATCAATAAAACAAACTTGGTGGTGGAGTAAAAGAGTGCAAAAAGTTATTAAAGAGAAATGGGTGTGTTTTAAAGCATGGCAAAGGACTAAAGATAATGAAAACTTTGAGCAATATAATTGCTAAAAATGTTGCTAAGAGAGTAGTAAGTGAGGCTAACTCAAGGCATATGCTAGTCGCTCTAATAGATTAAGATCAAGAGAAGGTGAGAAAGATGTATTTAAACTTGCAAAAGTAAGAGAACAAAAGAGTAAGGACTTAGACCACTTTTAATACATTAGAAGTGATGATGAAAGGATACTAGTAAAAGGTGAAAAGATCAAACAATAGTGGGAAAGTTACTTTCAAATTTACTAAATGATAATTTACCTAAGAATTTAGTCTTAAGTGTTTAATTTTGGCCAAAATACCCTTTATTTTGCATTCAATTAGATCATCTAACTCATCAATTTGATTATTTTTAGATAAAATATGAAATTTAGCTCAAATTAATCATGCAACAGTAAATTGTCAAAATTAATGGTCAGATGATCATATGAGCTAATCAGATGCTTAATGTATGGTTAGATGACTCTAATATAGTCTTATATCTTGCGAATCAAACATATCGTGGTTTGGATGACTAATCAATGGTGCAGATTATCCAAGAGGGCATTGATGGACCAGATTACTCACAAAGCAAGATTGGATGGTTTCCTAAAAGAAAAACAATCTAATAAGGAGAGAAGATTGTGGATAAGATTTGGAATCAAGTGGAAGTTTCCTAATAGGAAACTAACTCCTAAAGGATAAGGAAAGAGGGCAAGAAGAGAAATAGAAAGAAAAAGTAAAAGTTATATAAGAGGGAACCGTGGGAGCTCAAGAGAGTTTTAGTTTTGCTTTTGTTTTCCTTTGCTTGCCTTTTCTTATCGTTTTCCTATTCTTTCCACTTGAATTTTTTTCTTTTCTTTTCTTTTTTTTCCCTTTCAAGTACTACCACTCCCTTGCACCTAGGCTTCTCCCTTCACTCTAGTCCGTCACACATCTACCACCCGATTTTTCTTTTTCCTTTCTCTTCTTCTCACTATTTTTTTTCTCTTCTTCTTCCTTGTCGCACCCAACTCTCTATTAGTGTTTTTTTTTTTTTTTCCTTTGGAAACCAAATTCATCATCAACTCCTTATTACACACTACTTGTCACTTTCCATCGGTTGTTTGCCCTTGCTTCCACTAGTGTCCAACATCTTCCACAACTTCCTTCTCCCTCTCATCGTTTCGTTCCACACCAGACCACCTTCTTTGTTCCCAGGTTTTTTTGTTTTATTCTTTTCTCAGTTAGTTCTGATTTTGTTTTGTGTCACCTCAGTTCTACACCACCCAACCACCTTCCCTGTTTAGTCTGCACCGTCCTAACTCCCCCATCACCGGTCTTCCAATCCACCGGTCACCCCCTCTTCTTTGCTATTCTTTCCAACTCCAGCAGCATCACATTCCTTTTCCCCATCTTCTCTCATTCTTTTCTTTCCATCCCAATCCATTTCACTCAACCCACTAGCTGGTCCCTCCTCCTTTACGCAATTCCTGTCCTAATCAACCATCCCTCTACCCATCATATTCGTCATGCTCACCGAAGTGCATGCACCGATAACGTACACCCACTTCCACCAGCACTACCCCATCCTTCTTGTTCATAGGCCAGCCATGCAAATCCATTGTCGATCTAATCGTCACCTTCCCCTATCCAACACCATCTTCTTCAATTTAGCTTGACACACCTAGTCCACCTCTCACCGGTCCCCCTGTTCACTCCATCCCGTCTATGTTTTTCATTGTCCCAAGTTGTCTCTCCCATCTCTGTTCTCAGATCACCCAAGCTAGCAACCACTTCCCAGCATTTGCCACCTCTGTTCCATCACATTGGATAGTAGCATTGCACTAGTCTAGCACTGGCCGATGTTCCATCATTGTCCTCTGTTATTAATCGATCACTATCCGCACAGTCTCCAGCATCTCCACCTTCCCCCGGCGTTGTCACCGGCCAGCCTGGATATGGGAAACCCGATATGAATCGCCCTCTTCTCCTCCTCCTTTGGCTTCCTCTTCTACCTATGTCGGGTTTCTTCTTTCCCTATTTCCATATTGTTTAAATTAGTTTTCTGTCAAAATCCAAATTTGCCCTTAGGTCACTAATTAAAATTCCTTCTATGTCCCTATTCTATTCCAGCATTATTTTGTTTGTAATCTATTGTCCAAGAATTGCATAATTTGAATTGAATTAAGGCTTAACCTAATCAATAGGTTATCCTTAATAATAAAGATCTCTTTATTTCTCCTCTGTTTCACATCAGATCGTTAATTAATTTTTAGATTACATTCTTAGGACATCCCTTGGCTTGATTAAGGTCTCTTCTCTTAAGTTTGAAATCCAGAAAGTAATCTAAACCGTCCAAATCTCAAAATCCTTATTTAGCCCAGATCTCTTAGATTTTTGGGAATCTACCTAATCCATCCGGTGGATCATCAATCAGAAGTACCAGAAAGAGACTACTAAAGGCTAATTGATGTTTATAAGACCAAATTTGAAGGATTTGATGATAATCAATCTAGGGAAGTAGATTTTTTTATTTCATTAGTAAAATTTTTGTCTTTTTGAAACCTCTATAATTTTCATTGATTAAATACATATGAAGTTTGATTGCACTTTATATTAATTTTTGTTATTTAATTTTAATTTTTAAATAATTAAATTTTACAAAAATTCTAATTTCTTAAAGTGAGTCCCTATGGGATCAACTCATACTTGCACACGCTACACTACAATAGCCTGTATACTTGCAAAAAACTCAATAAGTTTTTGGCACCATTGTCGAGGACCCGCAATAGAGTTTTTATAAAATTTAATTAAAAATCCAAAAATGTCAAAAAAATAAAAATAATAAAAAATTAGGAATTGTATTCTTTTACCATTTTAGAAATTTTTAGGTGCATTTTTCAATTTTCTTAGTGCATAATCACTATATTTTCTGAAGTTGGTACTTATTTCTATTTTTCTTTCAGGAAATTGAAAAGTCGAGAAAATTGGCAAGTGGATCTTCATCAAAATAGAAATTTTCCTATTTTCTTAGAATATCATTTTCCTTTTATTTTGAGTGAATCTTGTAATGAGGTCCCTTTGTAATTTGCAATTTTAATTTCAATTTTAAAAGGGTTGTATAATACAGGGCAAGTGTGGGATAAGGTGGCCCACACTTAATCTTCATTAGAAACCCCACTCCTTTTATTTCCTAGGTTAGGATTTACATTTAGAATAGTCTTGTATTGTTTAATAGAATAGTCACATATAAAAGGCATATTTGATAATTATTGCATTTTTAGGGTTTTGCATTAGTTTACTAATTTAATTGCATTCGTATGGCACATTTAATGCTTTAAGGTGATATATATGTTGATCGAACTGCCATAGAGTATGGAAATTAATTAGCAAGGGCACCCGACTTGACAAGATTAAGGGTGAATTTTATCACCACTTCTTAGCCCACCTAGGATAATCACTACAAGTGCACAACTCTGCCTTTCAAATTAATCTAAAATAAACTAGAAGAGATTGATAAGGCCATCACATGCCCGTAGGACCCTCTAACTAAGACACAATCTATTGTAACTCCATTGGCTTCTGAGCACTGTGTTTATAGTGGGTGTCTTAAAATCCAAGTGATTTTCCCATGCCTTTTATTGACGTTTGTTGAGGTCTAAACGCCTCCTTACATGAGGATTGTATTAACCACCTTGCACAGAATCTAACTATAAGTAGTAGTCAAATCTAAAAGAGAGGAGGAGTGCCAGATTAGGCTAATTCTAAAAGCATTGTCCCTACACAAATTCAAGAAAGTCAAAATATTGATGCTTATTAGCTTAAGGATTATTTGACAGTGCCTTTTGTTAGCTCATCACGTAGAGTTAGAGTCAGCATTTAGATTAGGGTAGTTTATGCAAGGGCATTGATCTCAAAACCCAGAGCTAATACCTTTCAACCCAGAGATTTAATACAACCAAAGACAAGGGGAAAGAAACATAGTTCCTATCCCCATGGTTGAACCACCAATAGAGATCAAGCGCAAAATAATTAGAGATTTCTATACGCCTCTACAACTTAATACCCCATCCTGCTTAGCTTTACCTTCCACAAATGTTGACCACTTGGAGTTAAAGTTAGGAGTCATTCAATTACTCCTTAGTTTTTATGGTCGAGACTGAGAAGACCCCTACCCACATATCAAGGAGTTCCTTGATATTTGTGCCACATTTAGCTTCCAATTTTTTTTTGACGATTCTATTAAGCTTAGGCTATTCCCATTCTCACTTAAGGACAAAGCCAAGTCATAGCTTAATTCCTTAGAGGTAGGTTCCATACATACATGGTACCAATTGTCTAAAAAGTTTTTGAATAAGTTCTTCTCTATTCACAAAACAAATGCCCTTTGTTGAGAAATTATCAGTTTCCAACAAAGGGAAGATGAACAATATTATGAATGTTGGGAACAATGGAATGAACTACTGCAAAAATGCCCTCATCTTGGATTTGAGAAATGGCAATAGGTTCAATACTTCTATGAGGCATTGATGCCTCAAAATAGATAAATGGTAGATGCAGCTAGTGGTGGGATCCTCATGCTAAAGGATGAAAGTGAGGCATGGGAGTTCTTTCAGACAATGGTTGATAATTCTCAACAATGGGATTATTCAAATAGGAGAGAAAGAACCAACCAACCCACTAAGAAGGGGGGTCTCCATGAGATTGGAGTGCACACTAATCTATCCCATAAAAATGACTCTGTAGTTGAAAAATTAGGTGGAAGAATGGACAAACTTGAAACCATATTTGAAACTTTCATGGCTGCTACTCTATCCCAAAAACCTCCACAAGAGGTTTGTGCTATATGTTCTAGCCTAGCCCATATCACCTCATCTTATCCATCAAATAGAGTGCTGAACAACTATCTTGTTGACCAAGAGAATGCATTGAATGCATATCGCCAACCTTGCAATGACCCATATTCTAAGACCTACAATAGTGGATGGGCTAGGCATTCTAATTTCTCTTGGTCAAAGAATAACTACTAAGGGGGACCATTTGTAAATCCCCTTGTCCAAAACTTTTCTCTTAAAACTATAGTTCCTCAGCAGCCACCTAGCTTTCAACCTCAACAACAAATGAAACCATCTTTAGAGGAAAACATCCATACCATGCTTGAAAAAATTACAAAAGATAATGATGACATTAGAAAGCCTTACACTAGTTACAAAATGAGAGTAGACATTCAGCCAATGTCAACTCTCATGCCATAGCCAAGTTAGAGATATAGGTAAGCCAATTGTTAGCTAAACTACATAATAGAGGAAAGGGTTAGTTCCCTAGCCAACCCATCCCCAACCCTAAGAGTTAATTTGAGATAGGGTCAAGTTCTCAAAACCTTAACCCTCATGAGCATGCCAAGTATATAACAACCCTTCAAAGCAAACATCAGATCGATAACAAAATAGGGTAGGTTAGGAAACTGTAGAGGAGAAAGAGGCTACCAAAACACATGAGAAATAGATTAGACAGACATCTCCTGCTCCTTTTGAGTCTATAGTGGAAGCGCCCTATGTGCCCAATTCCCCTTTCGCTCAATTACTCAATAAGGCTAAGAAAGGAACAAATTTTAATGCGATAATGGAAGTGTTTAAACATGTACAAATCAATATTCCATTACTCAATGATATAAAGGATATTCCTTCTTATGCCAAATTTCTTAAAGAGCTCTACATTGCAAAGTGAAAGCTTAATGTACAAAAGAAAGTCTTCCTCACCAAGTAGGTGAGCTCTTTAATTCAACACACAACTGCACCAAAATTTAAAGATCTAGGATGTCCTACAATTTCTTGCATTATAGTAGATCATGTCATAAATAGGGCATTACTTGACTTAGGGCTAGTGTTAATCGTTCCCATATTCTATCTATGGGCAACTAGGGCTTGGTGAGCTTAAGACAACCAACACCACATTGCAATTAGTTGATAGATCAATTAAGATTGCTCATGGTATGGTTGAGGATGTATTAATATAGGTGGACTAGTTTTATTTCCCTGTTGATTTCATTGTCCTGGATACTTAGTTGTAGCAGACCTCAGTAGTCAGATCCCAGTGATTCTTAGACATCCATTCTTAGTGACGTCCAATGCAATCATAAATTGTAGAAATGGTGTATTACAATTATCCTTTGGCAATATGAAAGTTGAGCTCAATGTCTTCAATGCCAAGCATCAATAATTAGATCTTGATGATTCTTGCAACATGATTGAAGATTTAATTCCACAAGTTCTACCACCATTATCTACCTTTGATCCATTGGAGGCCTATCTTACACATTGTAAATTCAATTATTAACATTAAACTTAGTGCTTACTGGGAAGCAACCCAGGGTTTTAGAGTCTACATCACTCAATTTTCATATAAGATCCTATGTTTTCAAGCATTGGGGACAATGTTTCATTCAAGTTGGGGGCTGTAGATGCATATAGGGATTTTGAATTTTCTTGAGTTTGTTTTCTTTGGGAAAAGAAAAAGAAAAGAAAAGAAAAACTTTTAAGGTAGAGTTCCCATACTATGATGAGAACTAGATGTTCAGAATTTAGTAATTCCATTGTTTTCATCTCTTAATAGGAAGGCATATGATTAGTTTTGCATATGATTCATATATTGAAGCATTTTACGAAAGTTAATTCTTGAAAACTATTTACACATAGCACATATTCAAGTCTAATAGAGAGGTATGACTTAGAGACCCTAAGAAAAATCATTGGAGACCTATAACCTAATGAGATTTTGAGACTGTCTTCTTGTAGAGAGTAATAAGTAATTCCATAGTTTCTTCGGCATATATAAATTAATGTGATCATGTTATCCTTGTTTTGGTTAAACATCAAGAATAAATAGGAGTAAAGGCTTTATTTTCAAAAAATTTATTGAATCTGATAGGCTTTAGGAAACCTAGGAAATGATATAAGCCATCCTTCCTTGACCTAGAGATATAAAGCCTACCTAGTATATCATACCACTAGTTAGCCCCTTTGAGCCTATTATTAAGCCTTTTCTTTCTTAACCCCATTTACCTTAATCCAAAACAAGCCAATAAAATAAATACCCATTACCTATTGTCAAAATGAGTAGAGTTAGTAGAGAAAGGGAAAAAAAGTCAAAGAAGTGTGAAAATTAGCTGTCTTCCTTCCAAATAAGCAGAGAGAGAGAGAGAGAGAGAGAGAGAGAGAGAGAGAGAGAGAGAGAGAGTACAATCCAAAAGAAAAGTTGTCCTAACAAATATTCATTAAAGACCTCTACTCAATTTTGAACCTATAAAATCCTTATACCCTTCTTTTCTGAACTTATCCTAAGCCTATGTTTCGTCCTGGTTAAAGACCTATTGATCTTAGGTGGAACATAGCCTTAAAGAAAAGATAAAAAAAAAGGAACACAGGTAAACTACCCCTAATATTCTTGGTAATAACATCCACTTTTAAGGATCACTTTCCTTTGTCTCATGAGCATTTAAAAGATTTATGTAAACCATTAGCTTATTGGATTCAAACACATAATGAGAGAAATATGTTGAAACCCTTATCTAAGAGTTTCATTTCTGAGAGTATACCTGTGAGGATTTGAGGTCAAGACATATTTCCAATGGAATTTAAGCATATCCAGTTAGAAGTCAAGATTTATGTGGCTATACACACACATGCACTCCAAGAAATAACTCAAAAAAAATGTCTTTGATATGTGTATGTTATGTAAAATAGTCAAATCTTCTCAATTAAGTTGTGAAAAACTAGTAAATTGCTAATGAATGAGGATTCTCTTAGATAAAAGAAGGAACTCATTCTTATCGAATTTTGTGGGTATACGCACATCAAATCCTCATGAGGCCTAACTCATCCATTAGGAGTTCAAGGGCTTGTTGCATGTGCTAAATACATTTGTGAGTACCTACAGAAGAGGCACCTTGTATCAGTTTTTAAAAAATGATTTTTCAAATGTTTTGCTCAGGATTAGCAAAATGTTAGTTAGGGTGTGTGTTAAGTGTTTAATTTTGGCAAAAAATACCCTTAATTTAGCATTTAATTAGATCATTTAACTCATTAATTTGATGATTTTTAGATAAAATATGAAATTTAGCTTAAATTAACCATCTAACTATAAATTGTCAAAATTAATGGTTAGATGATCATCTGAGCTAATCAGATACTTAATACATGGTTAGATGACTCTAATCTACTCTTATATCTTGTAGATCAAATCAATCATGGTTTGGATGACTAATCAATGGTGTAGATTATTCAAGAGAGCATTGATAGACCAGATAACTCACAAAGCAAGATTGGATGGTTTCCTAAAAGAGAAAGAGTCTAATAAGGAGTGGAGATTATGGATAAGATTTGGAATGAAGAGGAAGTTTCCTAATAGGAAACTAACTCCTAAAGGATAAGGAAAGAAGGGGAGAAGATAATTAGAAAGAAAAAAGAATAAGCTATATAAGAGGGAACTATGGGAGCTGAAGAGAGTTTTAGTTTTGCTTTTGTTTTCCTGTGCTTGCCTTTTTTTCATTGTTTTCCTATTCTTTCCACTAGAATTATATTCATTGTTTCTTTTGTTTCCTTTTCAAGCACCACCACCACCCCTTGCACCCAGGTTTCTCCCTTCACTCCAATCCGTCACACATCTACTGCCCGATTTTTCTTTTTCCTTTCTCTTCTTCTCACTGTTTTTTTCTCTTCTTCTTCCTTGTTGCACCTAGCTCTCTATTAGCGTTTTTTTTATTTTCCTTTCTTAGTTTCCAAGAGGAAACCAAATTCATCATCAACTCCTTATTGCCCACTACTTATCACTTTCCATCAGTCGTTTGCCCCTACTTCCACCAATGTCCAGCATCTTCCACAACTTCCTTCTTCCTCTCATCGTTTTGTTCCGCACCATATCCCCTTCATTGCTCCTAGTTTTATTTTTATTTTTTTCTTTTCTTGGTTAGTTCCAATTTCCTTTGTGTCACCTCTATTCTACACCACCCAGCCACCTTCTCTATTTTGTCTACACCGTTCAAAATCCCCCATCATGGGTCTTCTAATCCACCAGTCACCCTCTCTTCTTTGTTGTTCATTCCAACTCCAGTAACATCACATTCCTTCTCCCCATCTTCTCTCTTTCTTTTCTTTCCACCCTAGTCCATTTCACTCAACCCACTGGCCGGTCCCTCCTCCTTTACCCAATTCCCATCCCGATCAACCATCCCTCTATCCATCGCCTTCATCTGTCCGCCTAAAGCAGACAGACCGACACGCAAACTTCCACTTCCACTTCCACTGCCACATCCTTCCTATTCACAGGCCGGCCACATAGATCCATTGTTGGTGTAGTCGTTACCTTCCCTATCCAACACCATCTTCTTCACTTTAGCTCAACACACCCAGTCCACCTCTCACCGGTCCCCCTATTCACTCCATCCCATCTCTATTTTTCATTACCCCAAGTTGTCTCTCCCATCTCTATTCTTAGATCACCCAAGCCAGCAACCACTTCCCAGTGTTTGCCACCTCTGTTCCATCGCATTGGACAACAGCACTGCACCAGTCCAGCACTGGCTGGTGTTCCATCGTTGTCCTCTATTATTAATCAATCACTGTCTGCACAGTCTCCAGCATCTCCACCTTCCACCAGCATCGTCCTCAACTGGCCCGGATACAGAAACTCGACACAGGTCTCCCTCTTCTCCTCCTCCTTCAGCTTCCTCTTCTACCTACATCGGATTTCCTTTTTCCCTGTTTCTTTTTTCGTTTAAATCAAATTTCTATCAAATTCCAAATTTGCCCTTAGATCATTAATTAAAATTCCTTTTATGTGCCTTTTTAATTCCCTATGTGTCCCTATTCTATTCCAGTTTTATTTTGTCTATAATCTATTATCCAGAAAATGCATAATTTCAATTGAATTAATTAAGGCTTAACCTAACCAATGGGTTAGCCTTAACAATAAAGATCTCTTTATTTTTCCTCTATTTCACATCAAATCTTTAATTGATTTTTAGATTACATTCTTAGGACATCCCTTGGCTTGATTAATGTCTCTTCTCTTAAGTTTGAAACACAAAAAGTGATCTAAATCATCCAAATTGTCCAAATCTTTATTTAGCCCAGATCTCTTAGATTTTTGGGAATCTGCCTAATCCATTCGATGGATCATCAATCAAAAGTGCTAGAAAGAGACTAATGAAGGTTGATTGAAGTTTATGAGACCATATTTGAAGGAATTGATGATATTCAATCTAGGGAAGTAGATTTTTTTGTTTCATTAGTTAAAATTTTGTCTTTTTGAAACCTCTATAATTTTCATTGATTAAATATATATGAAGTCTGATTGCACTTTATGTTAATTTCTATCATTTAAACTGAATAACAATTGAAAAGGATGAAGTCAAGAAAGGCCTTGGGGCCCAATGGTATACCAATAGATGTTTGGAAGTATATGGGAGATACTAGTGTTGTTTGGTTTACAAAATTGTTTAATAAGATTGTAAAATCAAAGACATGCTAGATGAATGGAGGAAGAGCTATATTGCACCAATTTATAAGAATAAAGGAGACATATAGAGTTGCACTAACTATCAAAATATCAACCCTAAGAGCCACACAATGAAACATTTTGAAAGGGTGATTAAGAAGAGGCTATAGCATGAGACAAGTGTATCAGAGAACTAGTTTGGTTTCATGCTTGGGAGGTCTACCATGAAAGCTATTTTCCTACTTAGACAATTGATACATAAATATAGGAAGACAAGGAAGGACCTCCACATGTTCTTTATTGACTTAGAAAAAGCTTATGATAGGATCCCTAAAGATTTAACATGGTGAGTGTTGGGCAAGAAAGGGGTTTCGCGAAGGTATATAGACATAATTAAGGATATGTATGAGGGAGTGTAAGGACCAATAGTGGAGAGATACGTGATTTTCCTATCATTATAGGTTTACACTAAGGATCAGCACTGAGCCCATTCCTTTTTGCATTGGTTACTGATGAGTTAACAAAACATCTACACAAGGAGATTCAATGGTGCATTTTATTTGCAGATGATATAGTTTTGATTGATAAGACAAGGGTGGGCATAAAAACAAAGGTAAAGTTATGGAGAGATACATTAAAATCTAAAGGATTTAAAATTAGTCGAACTAAGATAAAGTGCATAAAATGTAATTTTAGCAAGGAGAGGAGTGGGACTGGAGCACCAGCAAAGATTAATAACTGAGAAATTCCCTTAAAATACTAATTTCCATACTTAGGATCAATAATTCATAAAACAGGACAGAGTGAGAGGGAGGTTACCTAGAGAATCCTAGCAAGTTGGAACAAGTGGTGATGTGCCTTTAAAGTTTTGTGTGATAAACGAGTGTTACTCAAACTAAAAGAAAATTTCTATAAGATGGTTGTAAGGCCATCCATGCTCTATGTATTAAAGTGTTAATGCAATGACTCCATTTTTGTAACCTTGAAATCCCATGTTGGTAATGAAAAGTTCACTTTTTGAGATAAGGGTATTTTGGTCATTTCACTGTTCACCCTGACTAGACCCAGAAATTTGGTCCTTAGAATAGAACCCTTAGGTGTGTCTCAGAAAAAGGAATCCAACAAGACCAGAATCACCCAAAACGGAGTTAAAATGAGCAAGTTATGGCCATTTGAAGTTCAAGGGCAAAATTGTAATTAAATTTAAAACGAATTGGCCTGAGAAAACAGGGACCCGTTTTGATACGGGCACCCCCTTCTTCCCAAACATACTGCATCATCGACATTCTAGAATGTTGGTGTGCAGGGGGGAAACCACTGTCATTCCATGGCGGTGGAAACCCCCCTCCAGAACCCTCCTCAAGCTCTATAAATAGAGCTCTTGGGCGCCTCCAATGGCAGCCCAAAACCCTAGGAAAAACCAGTCTTAGAGTTGCAGGAAAGAGGAGAAACCATGAAAAATACCCAGCCACGAAGTAGGTACGCCTTAAACAACTCCAAACCCATCTCCCCCTCAGTCTTACGTTGAATGTCCTTAAGTTTTTGCATGAGAAACCATGCAAAACGGGGCACTAGGGAGCCACAACAGACCCAGGGCAGGTGCCTGGGGCGTTTTGGTTCAACAAGGTTGAACCAGGGCATCCCGAGGATGCCCAGGTCACCACAGAACCAAAACGCGCCCAATGCGTCAAAGGGAAACTGACGGGCGCATCCGCAGACATGCCCGCAAACGAGAAAAGGGGCGGAGGCCTAGTGCATCGGCGGACGTGCCTCGTGGGGGACACGCCGCTGATGTGAGATGCGTTAGCGTCCCAGGCGCCCGCCTCGTGTGGGCTTGCGATGGGTAAGTGGAACGCACAGCCTGATGACACTCAAGAGTGTGCGACCACACGTGCGGGCCGATCGCCGCTCGACCAGGACGCAAGTGCGTCCCGGGAGCGGTGGTGTAGGGCCCGTTTTGGGCCTTCTATGTATTCTTAACACTAAAATACCCATAACTTGAGTTCTAGGACTCCAATTGAGGCTCTGCGAGAGGCATTGCGTCTATATCAACGGCATGGACACACCCAAAACATAAAATACCTAATCAAGCTCCTATATAAGGCTGGCATGACCCTTAAACCATGATAGTGGCGCGGGGCCACTAAACCATTGCAAACCTGACTATACCAAGGCCCAATTAGGGACCTTAGGAGGCCCTTAGGCATGGGAATGAACCCTTAATGCCTAAGTAGTGAGGTAAACTATTCTAGAACCTATAGAAATAGGCCAAGCTAACCTTTTTACCCTAAACCATGTCTAGGAACGTACGAGAACAAAGGGACTAGCGTGATCAA
Organism: Warburgia ugandensis; assembly: GCA_035236585.1. Classification (NCBI taxonomy): domain Eukaryota; kingdom Viridiplantae; phylum Streptophyta; class Magnoliopsida; order Canellales; family Canellaceae; genus Warburgia; species Warburgia ugandensis. The sequence continues at coordinate 83,240,605 of CP141126.1, read as the reverse complement.
ACTAGGTAGGTGTCCTATCGCTACTAGACTTTTAAAAAGAACCCATGATGCTTTGAGAATGCATGTTTTGAGTCATGGTTGCTTTTCTAATGCATGTTTTAAGTTTTTAAGTTACATGTTCTATCTTTAGGCGTATATCATATAAACTTATGTTACATCCTTATGCACATGACCTGTTTAGCATGAATTGATTTCATAAATGAACTTAGCATGCATATGAAAAATAAATTGTGCATATATTGCCAAGACATGTGTTACATGCATAGACATGTTTTGAAAATGGATTCTTGTCTGCATGATACATGCATAGACATGTTTTAAAAAAAAAAAGGTTCTTGCCTGCTTGATAGTATATGATTTGGGCTAGTAAGCTCGTGAGCGCTATGCTGAGAGCTTCAAGGTGACCTCCCAGCCTCTACCACTATAGGTGGAAAGGGTACCACACCAAAAAGGCTTGTCCTCACTTCAATTGCTGTGGTAAACGAGGACTACCACTGGGGGTGTCACAGCACCCGTCGAAGTGTTATATGCCCCGTGGAGGCTATGACCGAGAGTCCCTAAGTACCCGGGGACCACACAGCACTAAGGTCGTGGGCATAGTGTGTAATGCTCGAGCAATTTACCAAATTTTAATGAAAATTGGACATCTTATAGGACATGAACTGTGTTAAATGTTTTACTTTTTTTAAAATAGTAAATGAAGGAATTTGAGAGGAATCCAATGCCTCAAAGAAGGCCGAAAATAGAGTTTGTATGAAGACATTACGATAGTTTAAAGATCAGGGGCAGTTTTGTAAATTAAACAAAAAAACGAAGAGGAACAAAAACACAGGGGGCCGTTTTGATAACGGCACCCCCTGTCGTATTCCTCCTCTAGACCTCTCCAGAAACCCCGTTTCTAAAGGCTTTTGCCACCGCCAAGGGCGGCACCGCCATTGCCAGCACCGCCATAGCAGGGCTATAAAAAGCCCCATCTCCACCTCTCTAAAAACGTGATTTTCCAGCGAGTTTGGGACTGGGGTTTTCGGCAAAATCGGAAACCCATCTCAAACCTAGTTTCCCTGAGCTTTCCGGCAACGGCCAGGCCTGAGTCAGGCTGGCCATTGCCAGTTACCCATTCCCCTCTCTTCTTTCCCCCTTTCTTCCCCTTTCGGCGAGCAGGAGCTTTAGGGTGAAGAATAGGCGCACCCATCAGCAATGGGTACTCTCCCAGACCACCCAAGTAAGCCCCCCACCCCTTCCTATTTAGTTTGCCTTCTTCCCTGCCCAGATCCACACCAGATCTGGGTGTTTTTCGACTGGGGAGATGCTGTGGAAACCGGAGAAGACGGGTTTCCTCTGAAACGCGTCCAAAACCAGTTGTCACGGGATGCACCCTATGACGCACACGAGTGACGCGTCCCATAGGGCCAGCATCGCGTGCACGCAAGCGTACGATAGGCTTTTGACTCGTCCAGGATGCGCAAGGCGTCTTGGACACCGAGACGCGGCCCGCCTGCGTCAAAGACACATTCACAGGATGTTGACTGGGATGCGTGGTGTAGCGCTACTTAGGCACAGCCTTTAGGCGCGCACGCATGTGAGGCGGTCGCGGTTCAACCAAGATGCACGGGTATCCTAGGAACTGGGACTCGCAGACCTAATGAGACTTTAAAGTTAGGATCAGAGGATAATTTACAAGAGTTTAACCATGGAATAGTAGATCCACATCATAGGATCTAGCCTGACAATGAATTAGGCAAGGACCATGGACTCTTAGGGCAGATCTAACGATCTAATGTCTAAATAGACTGAAATTGATAAGGACTCCTTGTATCCATTCATACCCAGGAGTTTATAAATGAGACCCAGGGACGGGTTGAGTGATAAAGGACGCGACTCCAGGAGACTTTGAGGTAGGTGCTCCATCGCTACTAGACTTTTAAAAAGAGCCATGATTGTTTTGAGACTGCATGTTTTAAAGTATAAGTTATATGATTTGTTTAGCATGACTTATTTTAGGACTTGTTTAGCTTATAAACGAATTCATATGATTTGTTTAGCATGACTTGTCTAGCTTATAAACGAATTCAGCATGCATATGACAAATACATTATGCATAGACATGTTTTGCAAACAATTGCATATATCGCATGATTTGTGAGCATTGAGTTCTTGAAAAATTGCATGTCCTTGAGGGTTACCAAAAGACGCTGGAGTGCCCAAAAGACGCTGGGTAGGCAGTTGTGAGGGCCAGGCAGTTGTGAGGGACCCAAAGAGGACAGGTTTTGAAAAAGAGGTTTTTCGCTTGTTTGATCTTGTATGATTTGGGCTAGTAAGCTCGTGGGCGCTATGCTGAGGGGTCTGGGTTGGCCACCCAGCCTCTACCACTACTAGGTGGAATGGGTACCACGCCCAAAAAGGGCATGTCCCTACGTCGACTGCATGTGGTACAGGGGGCTACCACTGGTGTCACGGTACTGGGTCGATGTGTCATATGCCCCGTGGAGGCTATGATGGTGTGTTCTCAGGTACCCGAGGACCACACAGCAACGAGGTCGTGGGCATAGTTTGGGCCCTATGGTTTCGTGGATTTACTTGCATTGCATATGGCATGACATGAGGTTGGTCGACCATACCATACCATATATCCATGAGTTGGATTCAGTAGAGCATCTTATGCATATCATTATGTTTATGATATATAATACTTTCGACTTGGATTATGCTATTTCTTTAAGTCGTTAGTATTCCGATTTGACAGTGGTTTTCAATATCGACATTGAACATGATTGATTAAACATGCACATGTTTTAAAGAGCATATGATTTTAAACATAGCATGCATTGTAAAACTAGTAGTGATAGACTCCTACTGAGTATAGTATATACTCACCCTATCCTTAACATTTTTCAGGATAGTTCCACTCACCAATAGAAGACACCTCAGGAGATATTAGTGCTACAAGCAAGTGCATAAACAAAGGAGACAACTATACTTGTGAGTAAACTCTCTACCCTTTGGACATGTATTTGTATTTATTTACAGTTGGGCTGTGTGCTGTGACTGGATAGACCTAGGGAAAAAACATTTATGATTTTTGAAGTTTTTCAAAAACTACTTTGGTTGTTGTGAAGGCAAATGACACTCGGGGTTTTCAAAAATGAGTTTAAAACTAAAGATTTTCCGCTGCATTGTATGGTTTTTATAAAATGGTTTTCAAATAGGGATGCATCCTGCCTTAGGAAATTAGATATTGCATTTAAAAATGCATGAGAAAACCCGGGTCGTCACATAGCGTGCCCTATGTTTTTGAGGATTTACTTGCATGCATATGGCATGACATGAGTATGGTCGACCATAGATCCATGAGTTGGATTCAGTTGAGCATCTTATGCATATCATTGTATATGTTTATGATATCTATGTTACTTTTGACTTAGATTATGCGATTCTTTAAGTCCTTAGTATTCTTTTTTGACATTGGCTTTTCATATCGATATTGAACATGAGTGTCCAAACATGCGCATGGTTTAAAGAACATATGGTTTAAAACATAGCATGGATTGTAAAACTAGTAGTGATAGACTCCTACTGAGTATAGTGTATACTCACCCAATCCTTAATATTTTCTAGATGCAAGTAAACACTTAAGGACAGGATACACCCGTGACAATGAACATCCAAATTAAGTATAAGTAAGTAAACCCCTACCTTATCTTTTAGTGAATGTTACTTGATCATAGTTACTCTCTGTAGCTAAGGCTGTGACTAATACTTTCTAGGGAATAGAGTTGATTTAAAACTATGCCATGGCTATATGATTTGAAAATGTGTTCTGACACTCAGGGTTTTATACGAAAGATTGCTTTCCAAAAGAAAAGATTTTCATGCATTTCATATTTCTAAAGCAAGAGATCTCGCCTTTTTATGAAATTTGCATCATATGAAACCCGGGTCGTCACAGTTAAGTGGTTAAGGAATAACATGTACATAGGATGAGTATCGCGAAAATACAGGTGTTGACATGAATGAGCAGGAGAAGAATGAATTGAAGGGGGGAGTTCACTCGTCCTATTTGATCCACCGATCCTTACCGAACTTTTATTAGAAAGAAAGCTTATTGGAGGAAACTTACCAATAACATCAATGATAAGAATATTAGGGAGATTAGACATAGATGGTTTGTACATGTCCAACGAAGACCAAGAACAGCATCAGTTAGAAGTAGTGAGATGATCCAAGTTGAAGTTTCTAAAAGGGTAGTGAAAGGCTCAAAAGAATGTGGATAGTAGTGGTGAGAAAAGATTTAAAAACTTTGGAACTAAATGAAGCCATGACACTTAATAGAGGGAAATGGAGGAACAAGATTCATGTGGTCGACCCAAATTGGGATAAGGTCTTGATAATGATGATGATGATGATGACCCAGTCTCTTTTGAAAATATGTAGAGTTGGTTGGAAAAATATCTTAAGGAAATAGTAATGTAGTGAATGAAGTGAACATAATATACTTCAAAGAGAAATTTATTCAAAAGTGAAGAAAGGTTATATTCAAATTCATGTGGAAAGGAATAGAAAGAAAAAAATAACCAATGAAAAGAGAATGATCACTCTTATGTGTAGAAAAGAAAATTGTGAATACTTTTTTTAAAAGACCTTCGCATATTTTTCAAAACAACTTTTTCTTACCCTTATGTCATTTTCTTTGATTAGTTTGTTCTAAGCCTTGTGTTTCATCATAGTAAAGACCTAACTCAGTCTTAGGAGTAGTATGGTTTGGATGTGGTTATGAATAAGTTGTGATTTTAGTAAAATATAACATTCTTAAATAGTTGGTATCCTTTCCATGATAACATTTATCAGTTTTTTCTAAATTATTATTCTTTCATATGAAATATGTGAGATAATTTGGCCTTGATATACATTATTTCACTCACATATTAATGAGAGTTTTTCTTACCCCCTTCTGAGTGAATTCTTTTTAAGTGTCAATTATATCTTGTGAGAATTCAAATCAAAGCATACTTTTGAATGCTAATTTAAGTTATACTATTAATTGTATATATATTGGCTATATTCGCACACTCACATTCTGAGGCTTGATTAGTAATGAAAACTCTTTAGCATAAGGATAAGATTTTGAGGTATAGTTTATTTTTATTAACATGCTAAAGTTGGATATTTAATAAGCATTGAATGGAAGAAAATTCTTTAAGAAAAATGAAGGTATTTCCATGAATGTTCTAAAATGTTTTAAGGGTATCATTTCTAAAAACCATTACAAGACTATGATTCATCCACTAGGGTAACCTAGGAGTTTAAAAGCTTCCTACATATGCTAAATGCAGATGATAATACCTAAAAAAATGATAGGATTTTTAGATTTTCATCTTAAGTAGTTTTGCTTGAGGACTAACAAAATGCAAGTCTAGGGATATTTCATATACACATAAATAATATCCCAAGAATTTACATTTTTAACCCTGGATAGAATTAATTCATCACTAACTAAGGGTTACTTTACCTGTTGCAGGATTAAGAAGTGAGAAAAGTGCTATTTTTGGTGACTTGAAACTCTAAAAGAGAATTATCCTACTATTTGAGCAACTTTATTTCATAGTTGGGTGCAACATTATCCCTCTTTAGAATGAACTTGAGGGCGAGCCTCATTCATATTCATAAAGGAATTGAGATTCTAAGGTGCGGCCTCTATAATAGATTCCTAAAATCTCACCAAGATTTTTGGAACTCAAAATGATGTCAAATCCTCTAATGAAGGATGTAATGATCTTATGGCCCTCAATCATGTTAAGTTGCAAAAGAATGCCTAAAAAATGTGAGGTAGTAGGCCACTTTCAATGAAATAAAAGAATGTAAACCTACTACCTTGAACTATTTCAAAAATTCAAATTGAGACAGCTTAAAAATTAAGATTTTCCATTGCATGACATTGTTCTCCTAATGAAACTCCTTGTTGTAATACTCTTCTTGCTTTTCAACAAAGGGAAACAAGTCCATATCATCCAAATCAATGAGAACTACATGTTCCTTCTCTTTTCCCTTCAAAGCCTTTGGTCTTCTTCTTTGGTGGTGGAGAATGGGCGTGTTCCAAAAATCTCTTTTCAATGATCTTCATCAACTCTATTGGTTTCTTCTTTAGTAGAGTTCCTTTCTTCATTTTCTTGCTAACATTATTCACTCTTCTTTACTTCTCCTTTTGGTGTCATTATTTTGGGGTATTTCTAAGGTATTAATGGTGAAAGATGTGAAATATGGAAAAATCTAAGAGAAGATGAGGAATGTATTTGGTGTGGTACCACAAGTGGTTGAATTTGGCCCAAATCCCAACTTTGAAATGAAGTGCTCAATGTGTACAAACAAATTTTAGAAATTAACACAGTAGCATAAAGATGCATGACACTAAAATTTTGTAGTGGTTTGGTTAACCAACCAGTGCACCTATTTCTACACTTTCAAAGTAACACTTAACTTTAGTTCCACTAAATCCTTGCAAGATTTCATATAGTGACATTGTACTAGCCACAAAGTAATGAATAATACACATGCAATGAGACCTTCTATTTTACAAACACTTAGAAAAATCTTCCAAAAAAACCAAAAGATACACCCCTCTCTCATACAAAAAGAAGAGTAATGTTGAAGAAGAAATGTCTCTCTGAAGATAGTGCAACACTAAAAAAATAGAGAGAGAAAATGTTTCAATACAAAAGATTGAAAGAATTGACACAAGAAGCTTTGAGCTTCTTGTTTTGGTAGTAGGCTTGAATTTTTGTCAATGAATATTCAATCTAACCATTTGAATCTTCCAAGATTCCTCAATTTGTGATAATCTTTCCAATAGATATGTTCAAATTCAAATTCTAGCTATTGGAGTGGAAAAGATCGATTGGGAATCACGAGATTTCCAACATTAAAATAATAGCTAGAACATTTTTCTGTTAAAAAAGTCAACTATTTTCCTATACAGTCAACTGATAGTAGATGACAACTATGCTGAAATTTTGAAATCTCCTTAACAATTGGCTGGTTCATATGAGACCCAAATTTGAAACCCACATTTATTTGCATGCAGCTAGTGTTCTTCCAAAGGCAGTTAGCTAGAGACTTGCAAGCCAATGAACTTCCCTGAGCTTTGTGGAATGCAATGAACTATAAATAGTTAACAATCTATCTCTAAGTTGTCAGTAGGAATTCTTCATGTAATCAATAGCTAACATAGGCAACTTGAACATTTTCTTGGGTAATTTTCATTTTGAAGTAGCTAATGCAGGTGGTTGACTTGATTCCCATGTATAATTTAACATATGATCTTTTCTTCAAGTGATGAGTGGTAAACTATCTAGACAGAGGTAGTCAATTTCTATTTAGGAAGCTAAACTTTGATATGCATGCTATTTAGAGGCAATCAGTTGGATTCAAAATGACCGTTTGGATCTTGCTTTGAGACACTATAAATCATTTAACTGTTTGTTGGAACAGTTGACTAGATTGGAAAGTCTTTCAGTCTCTCAATGCAATGCACTTGACAGGTTTTCCAAAGGCAGTCAGCTATGATAGTTATTACTAATTAGTCTTTTATCTTGTTTTAATCCAGTTGATTATGCTTCCCTTAGTATTATGCTGGATTATGCATAATTTTGACACTTTGATCTTCCATGACTTGAAACTTGCTCCTATCAATCTGAATTGTTTCTAACTTCTTGAAAAGGTCTTCCATACTAAAAGAACACAATTAGAAACACCTTATAAAGGTTTTATTATCACCAAAATCAAGAAGGCTTGGTACAACGTGGGAAATTAAAAAGGAAAGAGTTCTGATAGAAAATGCAAAGGATTTAAGCGAGCAATTGAAAGTACATACAAGGAAGTTGATTCCATTATTTTGTGCTCTGAGAAAGAATGAAGAAATTAATATATATATATATATAAGTGATTTTTAAAATCGCTTCAATTTCACAATAGTCGAAAACCCAACAGGTGGAAGTCAACTGGAAAAACAAAATTTGCAATTCAAGGAATGTCTAGTTGAGTTATCTAAGTGATATTCAATTGTTCGAAAGAGGACAAAACAGTGATTTGAAAATGCAAACCACAATAGTCAACTAGTCTCAGACATATAGTCAACTATCACTCATTCTAGTAATATTACATTTTAGTTAAGACATTTCTAAGTGGTTGGTATTAGCAAGTAGTTGACTTTGTACTTTTGTAGGCAGATCAATAGCTTAATTAAAGAATGTGTAATTGTGTGAATTATATCAAATTACGGAAAGTACAAGCATTCAATCATAAATAAACTTGTAAATCATCATTCAAACAACTTCACCCATTCCTAATTCTCTTCTAATCAAGCAACATCTATCTTCACTTAATAATTTTGTGAAAATATTAGCTAATACCTTTTCAATGTAGTAACTCAAGTGAGATATCTCCTTCTCTAACATGATCTATAGCAAATGATGTCTTATTTTGATAAGCATTGCCTTGGAGTATTGAATAGGGTTTTTTTTTTACAAATTGATTGCACTTGAATTGTCATAAAAGATGGGATTATGATCAAAGTGCATGCTATATTGTTCTAATTGTTACTCCATCAAAACTACTTGAGCACAACAATTACCAAATAAAATGTACTTAATTATAATTATAGATAGTATCATGGAGTTTTGTTTCTTTGGAAACCAAAAAATCGACATGTTTCCTAAAAATTGACATGTTCTACTAGTAATTTTTCTATTAGTTCTGAGCTTTTTTTTTCCTTTTTCAAAACTTCACTTTTTGTTTTCAAAATACCATGATCACTTGAAAGAGTAGTAATTTTCTTTAGTAAACTATTTGTTAGTTCCAACTCTTTAAAATCTTGAAATAAACATTGAAAGCTTCATTTAGTTCATAAAAAATAAAGTAATCATCATTTACCTCAAGTTCCATCCTCTCATGTGTCATCAAACACCAGTTGACCATCACTTTTTCTTCTTCGTCTAAGTTGTATTTTCCATCATCAATCCAAGTGGCTTCTTCCTTGGCATCTTCTTCTTCAAGCAAGAATACTTAGGCTTCATATATCTCTTGGGGTTTGGCACTCATGGAAAAAAATTTGCTCCTAGGAAGATAACTCTTCTTATTTGGGAAGCTTCCATAGGTTCTTTTTCTCTACATTCTTCTTTCTTTCCATGAAGTTGTTGAATTTTTTGGTAATGAGAACAACATCTTCATGATTTTCTTTATCCTCCCTAACTATCATCAAGAGATGAATTGCAAGCCATTCCTTTCTCCTTCTTAGGTTCATCTCCTTCCTTATCTCTTGGGGTTACCTCATTTGTTATGATAGAGACCATGAGCTCATCAAATTCAATGTTTAAGATCTTCATCGTCTTGAAAGGTTGTCACCTTTTTTCCAATGACTTAAGAAGTGACCTAAGAATTTTACTCACGATTCAAGATTACTATTTCTTTACTCAAGTGATTTGTGATAAGTGTCCAAATTGTATACAAATCACCCAATTAGTTGCTCATGTGTAATAACTTATAGGGGTAAATTAAGGTTTATAGCCAAAACATTATAGCACATGTATTTCTGACCTAATGACTCAAAATTTTGATAATTTGTAGGTTAAGAGGCCAATCCAAGGTAAGTATGTAAATAATCATATTTTTCTAGAATTTATTTAGAGTTTTTTACTTTTTGTAGGAAGCAAGATGATGATCTTACGGCCAAGATCGATCAAGATGATTGAAGATTAAGATCAAAAGATCGAGTTAGAGCCTAAAATTCATCAATCCAACATGAGACAAAGGGTCAAGATTACCTTAAAGTGCACAAAATATGGAATTGGAGGAGTCAAAGGTGGCCAAAGTGGGCCCATGCACAAGCCATGCAAAGTCTGCCACGTTTACATTATTCACCTAAGCCACCTAACCATATTCAAGCCATGAAGAAGGTGATAAGCTAAGGAGCTGAGCCAGCTACCAAAGCCAAGGAATTAAGCCACCAAGCTAAACCAAGAAAGCCATCAAATCCAACCAT